>VYZT01032656.1:126515-153912 GCA_013400735.1 Pomatostomus ruficeps | reverse complement strand
GCCTGACCGGCCGCCGGTGCCGCCGGTGCCGCTGCTCTTCCCGCAGGAGACGCTGAAGATCCCGGACGTGGGGGTGATGCCCGCGGCGGCCGCCGCCTCCGTCCTGCCCGCGCAGGCGGCTCCGCAGGTACCGGGCGCTCCGGGAGGGGCGGGAGCGGGGCTCGGCCGGTGGGCTCGGCCGCGGGGCTTCACCGCGCTCTGGCTGCTTCCAGGAGGAGGAGGAGGAGGCGATCCCGCTCAAGAAGGAGAAGACTCATTTCACCGTCCGTCTGACGGAGCTGAAGGCCACTGACAAGGTTAAACTGATCAAGGAGGTGAAGAACTTCGTGCCAGGAATAAACCTCGTGCAGGTGAGGAGGTGCTGCCCCAGGCTCTGGTGTGTTGCCCCCAGGTCCAGCAGCCTCAGCCCTCTGTTCGAAGTGAGCCTGGATTTGTCCGTACAGAAGCACAATCTGCCTGTGTGCAGCTCGGTGCAGAGACATGGGGAATAGGATTTGGCTGCACCTTTGTCTGGCATTTTCCCTTGTCAGAAGCAGGGACATGGAGGAGGATGCGATGCTCAGAGCAAAGGACTCAGAGACGTCCGTGCCAGCCTCAGTTTCTCCAAACCCGAGAGCTGCTGTGAGCTTTCTTGCAGAGCTCAGGAGTGGCCAGGATCCCTCACAGCAGCTGGGTTTGGCTTGCCCTTGCCAAGGCCAATGTATTTCCAAAATTAGATGAGCTTCTCTAATTCACACATCTTGCAGTCCAGGCTTTCAGGTCTTTTCAGGTCCCTTCATTTTATAGGTGGTGCTGCCTCTTTCCTGAGAAGAGATGGGCCTCAGCCCTGGGCAGTGTCTGAGCTCAGGCCCTTGAGCTGGGATGTGGGCTCAGCCTGGTGTGTGATGAAGCTGCTCCTGCTGAAGCATGTACCGTGCTGCACTCCTCCACAGGGCGATGCTTCCATATCTAGGGGTCAATAGTAGCACTTCCCAGTATTCCAGCTGCAACACTGAGCATTGCAGTGTCTGCTCCTGTTGTACCCAGGAGAGCAGAAGGGTTTGTAGATAATCCTCTGACCCGTTCTTACTGTTGCATTGCAGAGAAAGTCAGTGGTACAGGTACAAGTTTGGCTGCCCCACAGGGATAATTACCTGACTGCCAGTGTGGTTCCTCTGGAAGTTGTTCATCTATTATCAGCCCCAAGCAAACAAGAAAATACCAAATCCTGTAATGGACACAATCAACAGATAATTAACTGGAGAACTGATGCTAAATGAGCTTGGCTTTGCATGTGGCACCTGTTGGATGAGCTGTTCGTGTGAGTCAGTTACTGCAGGCAAACTCAAATGTGACAGACCCAAGCCTGGCACCTCGGGTGAAACACACACACAACACAAACAGTTGTGGAGGTTCTGTCCGCAGAGGTTGTGTTCAAAGTGGAGCCGAAGCACTTGTATTGTCGATTTCACTGCCGTCCATTTGAGGTGTTTGTAGCGAGGTCTGCGGGGGGATCTGCCCGTGGCTATAGGGCCGATGATGGCATGGAGGGAAGCACAGCTAGTGCTTACTTTGGGCACTTTTGGGATCCAAACATCAGTCCTGTGGCAACAACTGCGTGATGAGACGGGTACGTGATCAGCACACACCAGACCGAGGCTGTCTGCCCCTCAGGAAGCTCGTTGGGAGCCACCCAACAGATGCTGACCCTCTGTCACCAGCAGCCCTGGGCTCTAGCTGGGTTGGGAACGCGCTGCCTCTGCCCCATGGCCGCTGCTGCGTGGGTCCCACTTGGCTTGGGCTCTGCTCTTCTTCCCACTGAACACCAGGAGCAGCTGCTTTTCTTGACCAGGGCTGCATTAGAATGGAGTCACAGCTTGGTGAGCGGGGCTCAGAAGTCAATAACCTTTGTTGTGTTGCCTGTCCTCGTCACAGTGAGCCTGAACAGGCTCCTGTCCTGGGGAGCAAAGGCATTCCTGCCCTGCCGAGCACTGCCTGCACCTCCGTGTTTTCTAACCCCAGCAAAAAAAGCATTTTTGTGCCACCACAGATACGTAGTCATTGAACCCAGCAGGAATCAAAAGGACAAAACCTTTCTGCCAGCACAGTGGCTGGTCTGGTGGGTGCTAAACCCCCACAGTGCTGTGGCAGAGAGCTGCTGCATGTAAGAGCAGGAGGGGCTTGTCCCCCTGGACTCACTTCCTTTTCTGCAGTAAATTCCTTAAATTAGCTCAACAGTTTTTCAGTTTGCCTTAAGTATTACAGTGCTGCTTAGTACCAGCAATTTTGCTTAAAAAGTCCCTAAAATGTCAAAATACTGTGTTGTCAAGTAGTCCGTGCTGGAGCTCTGTTTCAGGCAGTGCAGCTGTGTCCAAGCCCTGCACTGGCCTCCCCCCCTGCTGGTACAAGAATGTGAACCAAAACACTGCACAGAGCAGAGCCAGCCCAGCGCCAGGCGGGTCACTGCACCGGGCTCTGCCTGCACCCACACCAACCACGCTGGGTGCACACCTGGGAGCACCACGCACCTGCGGAGGGAATTTCAGAGCGGTGAACAGCTGGAAAAGGTTTCCCAGTGGATGTGCCATTGCTTGCGGTCAGGCTTAGCTGCCTTCTGGTGGGATGTGCTGTAGTTCAGGTGTAAGTCTTGGGGTTTGTACTGGTCGGTGAGTTTCCACAGTTGGCTTAAGCAGAGGTCAGGATCATGGCTCTAAATCCAATAATCCAGTTAGTGAAAGCCAGTTTACAAGCCTCGTACTTTGTCCCTCTCGCAGGCAAAGAAGCTGGTGGAGTCCCTTCCGCAGGAGATCAAGGCAAACGCCTCCAAGGAGGAAGCAGAGAAGATCAAAGCAGCGCTAGAGGCAGCAGGAGGGACTGTTGTTCTGGAGTAGTCTCACCATGGAGAGACTGGTGCTACAGCTGCTGCCCGGGCCGGGCTCCGGACCTTCCTGAGTGCTCGTGGCACAGTGGGAGCGCTCTCCCGGAGAATGCTGTACGGTTTGGCAGAGCTGCTACTTCCTGCCATCACCATGAACTCTACCTTATAAATATCCAAAAAAAACTGTAAAATTATTCATCTGTCTCAAGTGCCGATTATCTCCGTGCTCCCTGTTACATGGAATCAGAATGGTTTAGGGTGGAAGGGACCTGGAAAGATCATATCATTCCAGCCCCCTGCCGTGGACAGGGGCACCTTCCACTGTCCCAGACTGCTCCAAGCCCCGTCCAACTTGGCCTTGGACACTTCCAGGGATCCAGGGGCAGCCACAACTTCTCTGGGTGACCTGTGGCAGGGCTTCACCACCCTCACAGCCAAAAATTTCTTCCTAATACTTAATCTAGACCTACTCTGAGTTTGAAGCCATTCCCCCTTGTCCTGTCCCTACATGCTCCTGTAAATAGTCTCTCTCCATATTTCTTGTAGGCTCCCTTCAGGTACTGGAGGTTCGTACCAGCGCATCCCCCCCTCCTTACACTGCCTTTTGCTGACAGTCTCATCTCTCTGTTAATTATTAATGAGAAGAACCCCCTTCCACAGGTTGTGGAGACGTGTGCGGGGTGGGAAAGCGTGTTCTGGAGCCGCTGGCTGTCCCAGTGCTCAGCGTGTGCGCGCTGGTAACGCTGCCGGGTGTACCTGTGCATCCCCCACCTCTTCCCTGCGTTCTGCTGATGGCTCCACCTCCCCGCTAATTAACCCCTGTTAATTATTAATGAGAAGAAGCCACTTCCAGGGGCTGGAAATAGCGATGCGCATGGGGTGGGAAGGCGGATTCTGGAGCCGGGGGTTGTCGCGTTCGCCGCCCGCTGGGGCATGCGAGCCCCGGGCCCGCACCTCCCCCTTCCGGTACCGGGAGGGGGCGGGGCTTAACGGAAGGGGGCGGGGCCTGTCCCCGGTGAGGGCGGGGCGCTGGCAGCGGCGGCGCCCATGGCGGAGCAGCGCGTTTCGCGCTGGTACTTCGGCGGCCTCGCGTCCTCCGGGGCCGCCTGCTGCACCCACCCGCTGGATCTGCTGAAGGTGAGCGGGGGACACACCGGGGGCGGCCCTGGCGGCCGGGGGAGGCGGATTCGGGGGATGGAGCGCGGGTGTGAGAGGCGCCGGCGGCGGTGAATGAGTGCGGTGGCTTGGGGGGGCTGGGACGGGATGGGGACACGGTTATGGGGGACCGGTAGTGGCTGCGAGGGGTTGGGGGGACAGTTACCGGGGCCGGTAGTGGCTGTGAGGGTCCCGGAGAGGGTGTGAGAGGATGGGGAGGAGGTTACGGGGAGTCGGGACTGGCTGCGGGGGTCCTGGAGAGGCTGCGATGGAGCGGGGAGTGGGTCTGAGGACCCCGGAGCGGCTGTGAAGGGGCAGGGGGTGGCTTTGGGGGGCTGGAAGTGGCAGCGAGCGGATGGGGAGGCGCTCCGAGGGTCCCGGGAGCGGCTGCGGGAGCGGCTGTGAAGGGACAGGGAGCGGCTCCGAGGGTCCCGGAGTGGCTGTGAAGGGACAGGGAGCGGCTCCGAGGGTCCCGGAGTGGCTGCAGGAGCGGCTCCGAGGGTCCGGGAGCGGTTGTAGGACCTGGCTGCGAGGGGTGCGCCTCCGAGGAAGCGGAGAGCAGCTGTGAGGGTCCCAGAGCAGCTTTGAGGGGATGGGAAATGGCTCAGGAGGGACTGCGAGTGATTGTGAGGGTCCCGGAGTGGCTGCGAGGAGATGAAGAGCTGCTCTGAGAATCCCGGAGCGACTGAAGGTTACTGGGGAACGGCTGCCAGAGTAGTGGAGGGGGTGGCTGTGAGGGTCCTGGAGCGACTTTGGGGGGATGAGAAACTGTTCTGGGGTTCTGGGAAGCAGACCCGAGGGTGCTGGGACGGCTGTGAAGGGATAGGGAATGGCTATGAGGGTCTGAGAGCAACTGAGGGAGCTGGAGAACAGCTGTAGAGGTCTGGGGAAACAGCTACGGGGCATCGGTTCTGAGAAGCTGACTCGTGGCTGTGCAGGGACATGACCCTGGGCTTGGGGACAGGGCTGAGGGGTCACAAGACCCAGCCCAGGGGTGTGGGGAGCTTGGGGTGCCAGCGCTAGGGGCTGTGGAGGGTGCCTTGGCCAGCCCTGCCTGGATATGTCAGTGACTCTGGGGCCAGCAGGGTTGGACACTGGCCCACTGGGCTCTGAGCCCTCCGGCCAAGATGTCACCTAGGCGTCGCAGATGACCTGGCATGCCTGCTCCCGCACAAAGGGCGCCGCGCGCAGCCCTGTGCTGCCAGCACCCACGGATGGGGCAAATGCCAGCGCTGCCCAGAGCCTTGTGCGCCGGCCAAGCGGCGACGAGCCTGGCAGCGGAGCCGGCTGCGGAGGGGGAGGGAAGAGCCAGACCGGGACAGAGCCTGCCCTGCCTGGGGCCGTGCCTGTGGGTGAGGCTGGGACAGGCAGCCCCTTCCCACCCCATGGCATGGAGGGAGGGGAGGATGTTCCAGGCACAGACCCAGGAGAGGAGCCAGCCCTGGCAGGGGGTGCCACCTCCCCAGTGCGGTGCCTGTCGCCTTGTCCAGCTGGCCCTGTCTGCCCAGTGGAGGTGGCTGCCAGCCCGTGGGAGCTTGTGTGGGATGCCCTGGCAAGGCGCTAAGAAAGGGAATTAGTCTGGCACCTGCCTCTAGGTCTGTCTCTGAGCCAGCACGATTGCTGTGACGTTTGGGATGCATCCCGATGCTGTCCTGTGCAGATGTGCAGCCCCTGCATTCCTGCAGCTGTGAGCAGCACAGCCGACTGTTTTTGCCAGAGGGTTCACGCCCGAATATTGAACACAGACCTGCCTTTGGCCAAGAGATCCCCACAGCAGAGGCCGGCGCCAGGCCTGGGCAGGCAGAAGAGGCCTCAGGTTCTGGCAGGGCAGGGGACGAAGGGCACTTCACTGCACCTCTGGACCTTGTCCCCAGTGAGAGGCCCTGGCCAGCCTGCCTGGAGAGGCCTGCTTGCGCCCTTAGGCTGACTCCGTGCAGCCACTGGCCACCCACGGACTGCTGGCTCTGCAGCGGCCAGCGGTGACCACAGCCTGGCCAGCCCCTCCCATGCCTGCCCGCCTGCCCTTCCTGCAGGCAGCAGACCATGTCCCTGCGTGGCTCTGCCTGCCCTGCCCTCTTCATCTGCCCCAGGCTGCGAGCAGCCACAAGCTCTGGTTCCTGACGTCCAAAATCCACCTGTGGGGATTGCAAGGAGCCCCGTGCACCCCTGCTACTGCCCCGTATGGGAGACAGTGGCTGTTCCCAGCGTCCTGCAGCGTGTCCCACGGCCCAGCTGTGCCACAGCTTCTGGAGTGGGAGCTCGGTCGGGTCCCCTGATAGCGGCCCTTTGCTCTCCTTATCTCCCGGGGCCTTTGACCCACGTGTGGTCTCTGCAGCACTCAGAGCCTGCTCCAGCACCGGCAGATACGGCTTCCCCGTCCCAGCCAGCTCCTGTGCCTGCTGCCGTGGCCCCTGGTGATGGTGGGAAGCGTGGGGCTGCCAGGGGCGGGAGGGGGAGTGCCTGGCCGGCTGTGGGGTTCTCTTCCTGCCTGTGTGATTCCTGCACCGAGGAGGAGGGGAAGTGGTTCCGGAGGCCTGACGCCTTGCATGGCCGTGACTTCACCAGCCCAGCCGCATCCCTTGGAGCAAACCCACGCTGGGCACTCAATCACGTACTGCTGGACACACACACCCCTTCCACCACCGCAGCACCCCGGCCCAGGAGAGCCGGCGCCACCTTCACCTTGGGGCCGGCTGCTGAGGGCAGGGTTGGGAGGTGCTGCAGGCAGGTGCCTGGCCACTCCTCTTTCCTTCACTGCCTCCACCCCTCTTTTGCCAGGCTGGGCCGGTCTCCAAGTCCTGCTCAGGTGTGGGGAGCCCGGAGCTGTTGCTGTTGGCTCCTGTGCCAGTGCTGTTAACCTGACACACGCTCAAACCCATGCCTGCTCCCTGCTCAGGGCGCTCCCATCCCTGCCCAGCCTGCGCTGGGCTGACACTGCTGCGCTCTGCCCCAGGTCCACCTGCAGACGCAGCAGGAGGTGAAGATGCGGATGATGGGGATGGCGATGCACGTGATCCGCACCGACGGCTTCCTGGCTCTCTACAACGGGCTCAGCGCCTCGCTGTGCCGGCAGGTGAGTGCCTGGAGCTCCTGCCGCACGTGCTGCGGCTGACGGGCTACCCTGTGCCAGGGGCGCAGCCGCTCATTTCCCCCTCATCCAGATGACTTATTCCTTGACTCGCTTTGGCATCTATGAGACCGCAAAGAACCACCTGGGCCAGGGCAGACAGGGGCCTCCCCCCTTCTACCAGAAGGTGCTGTTGGCTGCGGCAGGAGGTGAGCCGGGCAGTGGGGCCCTTGGCCGTGGCTCCCTCGGGTTGGATAAGCCCCTGACCCAACTCTTCTTTGGCCACAGGTTTCACTGGTGGGTTTGTGGGAACCCCAGCAGACATGGTGAACGTCAGGTCAGTTGTGTCTGCATGACTGGGGCTTTTGGCCAGTGCATGACGGTATTTGGGGTGGGGTTGGTGCTGGGGTGCTCCCAGCATCTCTCCTGGCCAGCCTGCGGTCAGTGAGCGGGAGCTCTGTGCCCAGGATGGCCAGAGCTGTTCTGCCTTTTGGTGACAGCCCCCAGCCGTGTGTGTCCCTCAGGGGGAGTGGGACTGGAGGCAACTTTCTTGTCCCTTTGTAAACGGGCAACACAATTCCACTGCCCTGGTCTGGGGTCCCCGGCGCTGCAGGGGACAGCGGGGTACCGGCACCGCCTCACCGGTGGCGCTCTCCCTTCCAGGATGCAGAACGACATGAAGCAGCCGCCGGCCCAGCGGCGCAAGTGAGTGCGGGGCCGGGACGAGGGCGCTGGGGCGGAGCGGGGGAGGCGGGAGGGACCGGAGGGATCGGCGCTCCCGGGGCCCGCGTGGCCGCGGGGGGGCAGCACCGCACCGGGACCGGGACCGGTGGGGTCGGGGCCGGAGCCGCCGCCCCGGAGCCGCCGGTGCCCGGGGGGAGCCTCGGGCCCTGACCCCTTCCCCTCTCGCTCCTTCCAGTTATTCCCATGCCCTGGATGGCATGTACCGTGTCCTCCGGGAAGGTGAGGCCGTGCCAGCCGTGTGGGTGAGCCTGCTCCGGTGTCCTAGCAGGTGCCGGGTCAGGACTTACCCTGGCATTCGCTCAGCTGGGGCAGGGAGAGGGGCCGGGAGTTGCCCTTGGGGCTGGGGGAGTCCAGGGGAGTGCAAGGTCTGGAACCTCCACATCATCTGGCTGGAGCAGGGGCTGGGCAGGATCTGGAAGGGCCTGGCAGCCTGCACATCCCTGGTGGGAAAGGGTGACCTGCTGGGAGCCGCAACAGAAAAGCGCAGGAGGGTGGAGCAGGTGGAACAGGGGATGAGCAGAGGCAAGGAGGAGGTCACGCTGTTTTGAAGGACTCCCTACTCCTGCAGCCTGTTTGCTACGGTGTGCTTCAAGCAGGGCTGTGTGAGGAGCTGGGGACGCAGACTGGGCATGGAAGGAGGCTCCAGGGGGAATGGAGTGTGAGTGATGGCAGAGAACTGTGCCAATCCCAATCTGTCTGTCCGCAGAGGGCCTGAAGAAACTCTTCTCAGGAGCATCGGCGGCATCCTCACGTGGGGCCCTTGTTACTATTGGGCAGGTAGGACAGCTCTGCTGAGCAGTAGGTGACTGGGGTAGGGACTAGGATGGTCCCTGGTGTGGCAAGGAACGGGGAACATGTCACTGATTCACCATGTCTCTGCAGCTTTCCTGTTATGACCAGGCCAAGCAGCTGGTTCTCGCAACTGGATTGCTCTCAGACAACGTCTTCACTCACTTCCTGTCCAGCTTCATCGCTGTGAGTAGGGCCCAGGTCGGCGGGACAGAGCTGGGGCTGGGTTTGCCTGCAGCCGGTTCAGGATGCCAGGCTGGGGCTGCCAGAGCTGCCACTCTGGGCTCAGTGGAGCAGTGCCGGGCACAGTGGCTCCAGGAGGCTCCTGGCCTGGGGTCAGGTCCCAGTGTGACTCTGAGTCTCTCCAGTGACCACAGCAGTTGCTGTCACTGAGGTCTCCACTTGGCTGACTCTCTGCAGGGTGGGTGTGCCACATTCCTGTGCCAGCCTCTGGATGTGATCAAGACCCGCCTCATGAACTCCCACGGAGAGTACCGGGTGAGCCGCGCACTCTGCCCACCTTACTGCTGCATGTCCTCCCCTCTCCGTGTGCCAGCCTCTGCCTCCCAGCCCCTCCCACCTCACCTCTCACCCTCTCACTCCAGGGTGTCACCCACTGTGCCATGGAAACTGCCAAGCTCGGACCCCTTGCCTTCTACAAGGTACCTGGCTGGGGGTGCATGGGGCCGAGCTGGGAGCAGACACTGTGGTCCAGAACAGTCCCGGGGCACAGGGCCTTCCAGGCTCTGCTGTGGCAGCCCAGCTGCTTCCTGCATCAGGCCTTTGTCTGGCCCAGGCTTGGCCCCAAGGTATTGCAAGCCCTGGCTTCAGTGGGACTCAACCTGGCCCAGGCCCCACAGCTGTGGCCCTGTGGCACCACTGAGCTCTCAAGCAGCGGTGCAGGTGCCAGCACTGATGTGTGGAGCAGAGGGGTTGGCGCGTGGTGCTGAGACCCGTGTGCACCATGGGTCTCCACAGCCCACAGTGTGTGCCTGGCCAGTACTGATCCACGCCTGCCCACCTGGGCCACTGCCAGGGTTGGGCTGCCAGGACAATCAGGGGCAGGCACACACTGACTCCCACTTCTTGCTGTCCCCTTCCAGGGCTTTGTTCCTGCTGCTGTCCGGCTCATTCCTCAGACCGTTCTCACCTTTGTCTTCCTGGAGCAGCTGCGCAAATATTTTGGGATCAAAGTGACCACCTGAGTTGGAGGAACTAGACCCTGCCTTGCCCCAGGGGGGTGAGCGTGTGGGTCACCCTCAAGATCCCAGAACCCCTCTCTGCTCTCTGGGGCCAGTGCCATTCCCTCTCCTCTTGACCCCACTTCTGTGCCTTGCCAGCACCTGTGGCCAACCCCCTGCCCAAACTTGCCCCTCTTCTCACTCCCATTCTCAGCATCTCCACCTCAGCACTGCTGATTTTGGCGGGTTTTGTGGGGGTTTTTTTCTGTCTTCCCCCTGCCTTACTGGCTCTGAGTTCTGTCCTTGCCCCCTGCCCTCAGCCTTGTCCCTGATGTGCCCCAGAAGCAGGACTGTGCTGTCTCAGGGAGTAGGGAGATCAGATGCCTGGCTCTGTACCTCAGCAGAGCCCACGGGGCTGGGGGGCTGCTGACTCTGTGGCTGTGGGGCTGGGACTTGGGGCAGTGTGTGTGAGGCCCTGTCCTCCCTCTGCCTTTACCCCGTGCTCCTCCCCAACCCCAGCACAGCTTGGACCTCCTGCCCTGCTCCTGGCCTCCCACCTTCTGCTCCTGCTTGGCCAAAACTCCCCAGCACCGCTGGCTGCTGGGCTCTTCAGGGATTGTGCCTCATACCAATGATGGTGGGGAACATGGCCTGGCTCTGCAGGGCCTGGCAGTGCCTGCGTGGGGACCCAGCACTCACTCACCACCGTGCACCTACTCCACACTGGATCCAGCCTCTGCGGGGGCATCCCCCACACCACTCTGCAGCCTCGCTCACCTAGGGGCTGAGCAGCCCCCCACCCCTCACAGCCCCTCACCCCACACTGCCTGGGGGCTGTGAGCACCAGCCCCTCCACCATGTGCACCCCTGTGTGTGCTGGCCCCAAGGAATCAAAGAACTGGAATATCTGAGACCTTAATGTATAATAAAGAGTGAATGTGCACAGGACCTGCTGTCCTGTTAGGAGGAGAGAGATGCTGCATCCCCTTTTGATTGCTGAGGGCTTGGGCTGGGAGCTGAGCCCCTGAGAGCTGAGGGAGGCTAGCAAGGCTTGTCCTGTGGCACTTTGCCAGGTAGGGGGTCTTCCCCCTGCTCTGTGCCCAGCACCCCTGGCCCCGTGTGCAGAGGGAGCTGTGGGCAGGCTCCACAGCCAGGCCTGCGCCAAGCTGTGCCCGGGCTCAGCTGGACAGCAGCTCCAGGGTAGGGCTGTGCCAAGGGTGCCCGTCACCTCTGCGGGAGCTGCCTCCTGGATGTGACACTAATTGGGCTCCGGCAGCCTGAACAGAGCCAGACTGGCACAGCAGAGCAGTGAAAGCTCGTCACCTTAACGAGGCCTAATGATGCTAACTGGCATCACCAGGCTGGGCCTGTGCCCAGCCCCAGCAGAGGCCAGGGGCAGGTGAGTGCTCAGGAAGCTGGGCCCTCTCCTCGCAAGCAGCTGGGGCTGCCCTGCCAGGCTGTGCTTCCTCATCTCCCAGGTTCCACAGCACTGCCTCTGGGGCTGACAGGTGCTGCTCTGTGTCATGCAAAGGGCCAGCGTGGAGCAGGAAAGCGATGGAGCCCCATGGCCCCCCAGCAGCGCAGAGCCCTGCTCAGCCCCATGACAGCCGGTGGCAGGGACATTCCAGCTGGGCTGTGCTCCCACGAGCCGCGCCAGCCCTGCACTCCTGTGTGCACGTACTGTCTCACCGCATCCCTTGTGGCAGCTGAGCTGCAGCAGTGACACTGGCAGGACAGCGTGTGCCAGACACAGCCGCGAGCACAGCGCCCACAGCTGCAGTGCGAGGGCACTGCTCATCTGCGCACCAGAGAGCGCAGGGCTGGCAGCAGCCTGCGGCCGTGTCCGTGCTGGCTGCCCCCGGCCCCACGCTGCCCTCTGCCAGGGCCCCGCAGCTGCCTGCACGGACTCCCCCAGGGCACGTCTCTGTCCCCAGCAGGTCGGGCTGGGGGCTGCCAGTCCTGCCCCAAAGCCCCCATCCTGGCCTGGAAGGGGGCCGGGGCCATCTCCAGAGGGCCAGCCGTGGGTCCGATCCCCGTGGCAATGGCAAGACACCCGCAGGCCCCAGTGTGTGCCCGGGCTCCTCTGCCCGCACCCACGGGGACCGCGCAGAGTGGGACCCCGACGGAGGCAGCTCCGGGGGCTCCGGAGAGCCGTGGCTGGGCTGAGCTACCGGGGAACGTGGTACCGGTGCTGCCAGGGCTGGCATGGCCACCACGTCCTGCATGGCCCACGGTAAATGTGTTCGTGCCGGGGGGCCGGGACAGGGCAGCCCCGGGCCGGGGGCTCACCCTCTACAGCCGCAGCCACGCTGTCCCGGAGCGTTGCTCTTTCTGGGCTGTGTTTACCCGCAGTGGGACAGCGGCGGCAGTCACCGACCCGTCACCGCCGGCGGCGGCCGGAGCGCGGGTGTCGAGGCGGCTCCCGGCGGCGCGGCCGAGATCCGTCCGGGTCCCCGAGGGTCCGAGCAGTCCGCGCTCCCGTAGTCCAGCTCGGGGCACGGCAGGAGCGGGGANGGAAAAGCCGGCGGCGGAGGACCGAGAGGCAGGGACAAGCGGCGGCGCTCCCGCAGCTCCCGACAGCGACCGCCGGTGATGCTGGGGGCAGCGCCGAGCTCTCGGGCGGGGCTGGGGCACCGGGCAGTGCCCCCCTCGTGCCGGCGGGAGGAGCGGGACGGCGGGACGCGGCTCCGTGCCCGTGGTCCCTCCCCCCGAGCCGGTCCCTCCCCCTGAGCCGCCACAGCCGCTGCCGTCGCGGCTCCGCGAAAGTTTTCGCCGAGCGCGCCGGACCCGGTCCCCGCCGGTCCCGAGATGCGTTCGGGAGCCACCGCGAGCTCAGCCCCGACAGGTACCGGGAAGGGAGGGAGGAGGGCGGGGAGCGCCCGTAGCCGGGGGCTCGGAGCTCGGGATGTCGCACGCCCCGTCGCGGGGATGTGGATTTGAGCGACGACTGCGCAACCCCGAGGACACGAGTTGANGCAGCCCCGGGCCGGGGGCTCACCCTCTACAGCCGCAGCCACGCTGTCCCGGAGCGTTGCTCTTTCTGGGCTGTGTTTACCCGCAGTGGGACAGCGGCGGCAATCACCGACCCGTCACCGCCGGCGGCGGCCGGAGCGCGGGTGTCGAGGCGGCTCCCGGCGGCGCGGCCGAGATCCGTCCGGGTCCCCGAGGGTCCGAGCAGTCCGCGCTCCCGTAGTCCAGCTCGGGGCACGGCAGGAGCGGGGAAACCTCCCGGGGAAAGGACCCCGGNCCAGAGCCGCCCCGATGCTGGGCGCCGGCCCCGGGGAAAATGAGCCCCTCGGTGCCGGGTGTCCCTGGGCAGGGGCGCTGCCGTCAGGCTCGGGGCACCCCTGGGCTCTGCCCGAGCTGTGCTGAGCCCCCGCACAGCGGTACCAGCTGAGCTCCGTCGCGTTGGGAGCAATTCCCGGAGCAGCCTTGCCGGGGTGGGACGCGCGTGGGCTCCCGCTGTGGGCACAGCAGTGCCCGGAGGTCTCCTGCCGAGGGGCCGAAGCAGGGGACGCTTTTGCCAGTTCCCAGCTCTCCCCAAACTCTTTGGGTGTTGCGGGGGCCTGGTGCGAGTGCCCTTTGTGACTCTGTCCCGAGCTTTGCTGTGTCAACACGGTGTTGGTAAATGGCTTTGTTTAACCAGGACATGTCGGGTATGTGACCTTGCCGTCCTTCTGGTTGCATCTCCAGCGCTGCTGCGGTCCCCTCTGCCCGGCACTGCACTTCCCCCGGGGTGGTGAGGGAAGCAGGGGCCGCGGGGATCAGTCAGCCTGCTCCCCTCACACAGGACGGGCTGAGGACGGAGCATCTGCCCTTCTCAGCCCTGGACGTGCATCCCGCTGCACAGCACCCTGCTCTGTGCAGTGCCTGCCGCGGGTGTCCTGACCCACACCAAATTCAGTGATTGCCCTGGTGGTTTTGTCTGTGCATCAGCAGGAAAATTTAGGGCCTGCAGGACCCCTCGTCAGCGTGTTAGTGCTGCCCCAGCTGCCAGCTCCTGTGCTTCCCACCAATCCTGCTCCTTTCCGCACACTGCGGTGCATATTTTTTTTTTATGATCTGTTGCCTAGAGAGGGGAAAAGAGAAAAGGCTGAACGGAGAATAGGCAAAATGTGGATTAAAAATAGTTAATGAAAAAATGTGACCACAAACCCTGATCAGCAGCACAGGGCTAAAACCAGCCGCTGAGCACAGCATGTCCATGCACCTCGCTGTGCCAAGCAGGGACAGGGGAAGCCGGACACAGGGGAGATGGGATGGCTGCTCAGCATCCCTGTGCTCCACCACTGCATCCTGCTTTGTCCTGCATCCCCATGGCCAGAGTTCTGTCCTTGTTTATCTGTCCCAGAACTGGGGTCTAGTGCACATGCCTGTGTACAGGAGGTGTCAGTGGGCGGCTGGGCATGTGTGCCCCCGCAGCAGCCCCTGCCTTGCTGGGACTGGGGTCTGGCTGTACCTGGGGCTGCAGATCTGCTGGTCTGGGGCGGCGGGTGTGGAGCTCCCAGCGCAGGGGAGTGTGCGCACTGGGCTGTCTGCACTGACCTTTTCCTCAGCTTTTCCCAGCCCTGTGCCTCCCCTGTGACACGCTAACCACACGTGTCACACCATGCCTCTTGTCCCTTCCTTCTGTGTCTCATAGGTTTTCATGCAACGTGATGAACGAAAACATCCCTTTCCTTGAGCCAGGAGTGAGGTGCTGTGTGGCTCAGCATCCCCTTGCCAGAGCCAGCTAGGCAGCAAGGTCATTTGGCTGCTGCCAGGCTGTATCCTGGCCCCTCTTTGGTAAAGGGCAGCTGTGCAGGTGCCCCTAACCATGCCTTGTGGTGACCAGGAGGTTGTGGAGGTGATGCAAAGAGCATTTTTCCTGTTTGCATCCTGTGTTGCTGTTGACGAAAACACTGTCAGGGCTGGTTTGGGTTTTCTTGGTCCAAGGTGACACAGAATCCAACATCACTGGTGCCTGGTGACGTTGGCTCTCTCCATGTGCCGCTGCTTAGGACTTCCACAGTCATGTAGCTCTGCGCAAACAAGCCACAATCTTGCAGCACAAGGGCTGTTCCAGGCTGCTCAGCTGCTCCTTTGCTACCAAAGTTCCTCAGTTCTCAAGGAAAGAATGGAAAAGTGGAGTAGGAAACACCCCCGAGGTCGGACACAGACGCAGGGCAGGGATGGTGCAGGACAGACCTCTTGGGCCTCCATGCCATGGCCATCTCCCCCAGCCTTGCCCCACTTGCCGTGGTCCTGGGTGGAAAGTGGAGCAGCATCTGCAGGGCCAGGCTGGCACTGGCATTGCATCAGCTCTGGCCCAGCACCGTCCCCTCCCCTGCCAAGTGCCAAAGCCCCTGCCGTGCTGGCATGTAGCTCCAAGCTCCAAGCCAAGCCAGCCGTGGAAAGCACCGCATTAGCGCACGGGGGGCTAATCCCTGTGTCCAGAGGCCGCAGAGCCCCCACAGCCGCCTCCAAGCCAACGGGGCTGTGCCGGGTGCGGGGCTATGCTCACGGGAGGCCAGGTGCCCACCCCACCGGGGAGGCAAGAGTCCTGTGGGACCAGGCTGTGGGGGGCTGCACCATCCTCACGGCACTTGTGCAGCGCTGTGGCTGTGCCAAGGTGCTCCCAGGTCACGTTGCAGATGCCCATGAGTGTCCTATAGAGACTTTACCAAGCCACTGATCCATGTGACTGTCGGCCGCAGTGATCCCAGATGTGGACTCATTCTCTCTCACGTGCAATGGCAGCACAGCCAGAAGGGTTGAGGTGGCAAAATTCCCAGGGGAAACTGACCATGGTGGAATGAGGGGAGAGTCTCTTCC
This sequence comes from Pomatostomus ruficeps, assembly GCA_013400735.1. Taxonomy (NCBI): domain Eukaryota; kingdom Metazoa; phylum Chordata; class Aves; order Passeriformes; family Timaliidae; genus Pomatostomus; species Pomatostomus ruficeps. The sequence continues at coordinate 138,305 of VYZT01032656.1, read as the reverse complement.
TAAGCAGGGCTGGGCACTGGGCCGGCTGCAGGGGTCCGTGCTGGTACAGAGCTGCTGCAGGGAAGCGTGGAGGCTGCACACCCACCAGTAGGGAGCAAAATCCCTGCCTTTTTCCAGCCATTCCCTATGTCTTGGTGCAAATGCCGTGGCAGCAGCACACCCGGGTCCTCAGTTTGCCCTGCACCCTGCCCGGGCTGGCCCCCACCTCCTGACCACCCTGGGACCGATGGCAGCTTCCATGAGCTGCAGGTCAGCTGGGAGCCACAGGGGCACCAGTCAGGGGGAACAGGGGTCCTTGCTTTGCCCCTGTGGCTGCAGGGGTTGGCACTGCTGGCTTGGGAAAGGCAAATGCAGACACCAGCAACAGCCCCACCACCCTGAGGGCAGATGATGGTGCCTGTGTCTGACCCCTCTGGCCTCCAGCACTGGGGCTACCAGCGGTGGTGTTGCACATAGCCATCCCAGTGTTGGCTCCTTGCTCTTGCTCTCCTGGCACGAGGTCTCCCCTTCATGGCTGTGGCAGGGGAGCCATACCAGGTGTTTGCAGCCTGGGCTTTTTGAGGGTCAGCAGCTGCAGAACCATGGCACAGGAACATGCCACATTGTCCAACACCAGTGTGGGCCAAAAGTCCCCTGGACACCCACTGTCATGCACTGCAGCCCCTCAGAGGCACCCATTCACAGGCCAGGCACCCTCCACCCACTGCCCATGACTTGGTGTGGTGGGAGATCCCCAAAAGCCTGGTCCCAGCTGGGGATGAGGTGCCAGGGCAGGGCATGTGGCACTGGGAGCCAGTTGGGCACACAGAGGGGAGGTGGTGAGGATGTGGGGCCAGGTCCCTTGCGCAGTGCTGCCTCTGGCACCCAGGGCTCAGCTGAGAGGGGCCACGGCACATCCAGCTGGTAGAACCGCTACCCCAAGCACTGCAGGCACTGCTGCTGGGCAGTGCCAGCTCCAGGGACGCGCTGGTGCTGCCAGTGGTCCCAGCTACCCCAGACCCTGCTGTTCCACCACACAGAGCCACTGCTCCCTCTCTGCCGTTGTTCACTGGCACCGGACCAGGGAGAGCTGGTCCACGGCTACTTCTGCACTCCCATGTCTCTGCTGGAAACAGCCCCTGTCTGCAGGGACCCCTGGTCCTGTGGGTGGGGGGCATCCGGCACAGTGCCGTGGTTGTGCGGTGCCACAGGCAGCTGGGGCAAAGGGCCTGGGCAGGGCGAGGGGGAAGCCCTGTGCCGGGGAGGGGAGCATGACTGGCCCCCGTGCCAGGACCCCTCACCCAGTGCAGTCTGCCCGGCTTGGCCACAGTGGGGCCAGGGCCAGGGAGCAGCTGCCAGATGGGGGGAGTCCAGGGCAGAGGCCTCCCTGCTGCTAAATCCCACTGCAGCAACTAAAAATAGCGACACCTCTGCCCCAAAGTTGCTCCCCGGCTGCGCAGAGGGGCTGGAAGCAAGTCACTGTGACCCATGGGCCTGGAGGAGCATTCCCAACCAGGGCAGGGACTGATGCTTGGCTGGGGACAGGCACTGGGATCTTCCCATGGGACCAGGACATGGGTAGCAGCAGGATGGGACAGGTAGGGACAATGTGGGGCTGGAGTGGGGCACAGGGATGGTGAGGTCAGGCTAGCGGGGAGACAAGGACAGGGATGCTGGCATGGGAGTGTGGGGAGAAAGAGACAGGCATCCTGAGATGGGATGGGAGGGGGACTAGGACAGGGATGCTGGTGGGGCAGCAGTGTTGCTGGGGTGGAGCTGGGGTGATGACAAAAACAGGGATGGTCAGGTGGCTAGTGGGCACCCCACAGAAGTCCCTATTCACAGAGCCCACCCAGTGAGAACTGTCCCAGGAGACAGTTCCCTCTGTCTTGGGACTGGCTAAATAAGGCCATCGCAGGTCCTGCTCCCCGAGCTGCATCTGGAGCCCCATGCGCTGATTAATGAGCTTCTCCGGCAGCCACTTGCAACATGGCAAGTGGGTCTGCACGGATGGAGGAAACACGACTTTCCCAGGGATAAAAATAGGCACAGAGACAAAAACAGGGCCTGGGAGCAGAACTAGTCGGGGAGCACAACGCTCTGGCTGGTGCCCAGGGGGAGCCCAGGGGCTGGGGGTGATGCTGTAGTGCCTGTGGTGGCACTGGCACTGCTGTCCATCCCATTCCCCCAGCTCGGCTGCCCTCACCCCACACAACTGTGCTGTGCCGTGGGGCTGCTGCCAGAATAGGCCCTTGTGGGAAGAGCTGAAATCCTGCTCAGGAGCCCCATAACCGGCTTAGGGGGATGGAGGGAATTACGGCACCTCGTGAGCCATGGTCTGCGTGGAGCACCCGGGCGCCATGTCAGGCAAGGCCCCACGTCACCGGCTGGAGCTGGGGATGACAGACCCACAGGGGCACAGCCCAGCTGAGCTTGTCCTAGAGCCACGGCAGCCTCAGGAGCCAGGATCCTTGTGGGTTAATGGCCACGTCCCCAACCCTGCTGGCCCCCATGCTGCCAGTGGCTCCCTGCCCACTGCCATCCACAGTGGGTGCTGCTGCCAGACCATGGCTGGGTGTTGGCAGCCCAGGCATGAGAGTCCATGGAGACGGGGAGAGCCCAGGTGCCAGCCTCTGCCTGAGAGGGTGCTCAGCTGTGAGGAGGGGTCCCTTCTGCCATGGGGGTCCTGCATTCTCAGGGGACAGGAGTGTGGCACCATGACAGGGGCTGGCTCTGTGCCAGAGTGGCCCCCTTCAACCCCACCTGTCCCCAGGCCTGTGCCCCCCGCTCTGTCCCAGGAGTCCCCATGACCAGGCGTCTTGCACAGGGTTGCCCGCATGCCAGAGCCGTCACCACCAGGGTGGAGAAGCTGCTGAGGGCCAGTAGGAAGCCGTGTGCCCTGCGCTGTGTTCCATGCATGTGTTCCAGAGGAGGGATGTCCCAGCCGCGTCTCCTCACCCTCTTGGTGCTGCTGCTCTGCTTCCAGGTAAGGATGGGCTTTCCCACCTGTGGGTGCTCTGCCCCATGCTCAGCCCACTCCCCATGCAGGACTGCCACTGATCCTCCCCGTCCCACTGCAGCCCCGCACCGTGCCATGTGGTGCAGCTGCTGATGCCCCTTCCTGCCTGCCCTGCCATCCACATGGCGTGGCATGGCACAGAATGGCATGGCACGTTAGCCTGCACTTGCCTGTGGCTGTCCCCAAGCCGAGGTCCCTGCCTGGCACAGCATGGTGGCCCCTGTGAGCAGGACACCTGTCAGGTGATGCTCCCTGGTGCCCCCAGGGCCCCTCTGCCCAGATCACGGATAACCTCTTTGAGAGATGGAAGGAGTACAGCGAAGAGTGCCAGCGCAACATGAGCCGCCTGCCTGCGCCCACGGGTCAGTGCCTGTGGGGGTCCAGTGGGGTTCTGGTGGATGGGATGGGGACAGGGTCTGGTGGGGGTCCTGTTGAGATGGGGATGGGGCAAAGGAGACGACATAGGGTCCCAGCAGGATGGGGGAGAGAGCAGAGGGATGTCCTGGCAGCCAGAGAGAGGGTGAGGCCAAAGTGCCATCAGCTCCTGTCCTTCTGCAGAGCTGGTCTGTAACCGCACCTTTGACAAGTTCTCATGCTGGCCCGACACAACGCCCAACAGCACAGCCAGCGTGCCCTGCCCCTGGTTCCTGCCGTGGTACCAGAAAGGTAACAGCCAGGAGGCACCTGTGCAGTGTGTGCGCCTGTGGGGTGTGTTCACATGTGTGCACCTGTGCAATGTGTGCGCCTGTGTGGTGTGTGTGCCTGTGCGGTGTGTTCACACATGTGCACCTGTGCGGTGTGTGCACCTGTGCGGTGTGTGCACACGTGTGCGCCTGTGCGGTGTGTTCACATGTGTGCACCTGTGCGGTGTGTGCGCCTGTGCAGTGTGTGCACCTGTGCAATGTGTTCACACGTGTGCACCTGTGCGGTGTGTGTGCCTGTGCGGTGTGTGCGCCTGGGCGGTGTGTTCACACGTGTGCGCCTGTGCGGTGTGTGTGCCTGGGCGGTGTGTTCACACGTGTGTGCCTGTGCGGTGTGTGTGCCTGGGCGGTGTGTGCGCCTGTGCAATGTGTTCACACGTGTGTGCCTGTGCGGTGTGTGTGCCTGTGCGGTGTGTGTGCCTGGGCGGTGTGTCTGTGCGCTGCTGCTGCAGGTGGTCACACCTGGGCCAGTGCACGCTGCCCGCGGGGGCGCTGGGACTGGCACACCCCACCGTCCCCTCCCCTCACAGTCAAGCACAGACACGTCTTCAAGACCTGTGGGCCAGATGGACAGTGGGTGACAGGGCCACGGGGACAGTCCCTGCGCGATGCCACACAGTGTGAGCAGGACGATGAGGACCTAAAGGCACAGGTGGGCAGACCTGGGCAGCAGGGCTGTGGGGGTCCCTGCCTGCCCCCCTGCAGGGCCCCCTGTCTGCCCCTGCCCTCATTTGCTCCTTCCTCTTCCAGGAAATATTCGCTAAGACCTATGGCAGCTTCAAGGTGATGTACACGGTGGGCTACTCGGTGTCCCTGTGTGCTCTGCTGCTTGCCCTGGCCTTGCTGCTGGGCTTCAGGTGGGAATTTGGGCATGGCTGTCCACAGGGTGGGCAGGTGGAGGCCACGGGTCCGTGCGCGGGTATTGACAATGGCCCCCACTTCCACAGCAAACTGCACTGCATGAGGAACTACATCCACATGAACCTCTTCGCCTCCTTCATCCTGAAGGGCGTCTCTGTGCTGGTCATCGACGCCCTGCTCAAGACGCACTATAGCGACAAGATCGATGGCTACAACGTGCAAGTCTGGCTGAGCGACGAGGTCGGTGCTGCACCGGCAGGGACAGGACAGGCAGGGCTGGTGGGGCAGGGAGTTGGCTGCTCTGGGGGCACTGTTGAGGCTGGGCTCTGGTGGCAGTGGTGGGGCTGGGGGCTCAGGCACACACACGGGCAGTGCTGTAGCCCTCACCCCTGCCCACAGGCAGCCGCAGGATGCCGGGCAGCCACGGTCTTCATGCAGTACGGCATCGTGGCCAACTACTGCTGGCTGCTGGTGGAAGGCATCTACCTGCATAACCTGCTGGTGGTGGCCGTCTTCTCCGAGAGGAGCTACTTCACCCTCTACCTGTGCATCGGCTGGGGTGAGTGTGGGTGGGCTGGCCCCCCTGATGCTCTCCCCTGCTGTGCCTCACCTGTCCTCTGCTCACCTCCCCTCAGGGGCTCCCATGCTGTTCCTCATTCCCTGGGTCATTGTGAAGTTCCTCTACGAAAACATACAGTGAGTACCTGCTGCTGGCTGGAGGGGGGCACAGGGCACAGCTGGGTGCATGTGGGACTGTAGGGACATTGTGATGGCCCTGGAGAGACCCCATACCACTGCCCATGCAAAGAGCAGGGTGCTGGGTCTTGGTGCTTGCTTGGTTCAGGCTGCCAATGCCATGCTAGACAAGGGGCTTCCTGGCAGTCCCCATCCCTCCACTCTGCAGGTGCTGGTCCACGAACAACAACATGGGTTTCTGGTGGATCCTTCGCTTCCCCGTGTTCCTGGCCATCCTGGTGAGCCCACTGCAGCCCCTTGCTCAGCGTCTCTCATCCCCAGGATGGCTGTGAGAGGGGCAGCTGAGGGCAGGGAGACAGAGCTGTCCTATCTGCCCTGCCTCTGGCCCTGCCTATGCCCCTGATGGCTCACCCATTCCATTGCAGATCAACTTCTTCATCTTCATCCGCATCATTCAGATCCTTGTTTCCAAGCTCCGTGCACACCAGATGCGCTACACTGACTACAAGTTCAGGTGGGTGCTGGACATGGCTCACCCTGCGTTCCCACGGGGCACACGTGTGTGTGTCCACCCAGTGACCCCCATCCCACAGGCTGGCCAAGTCCACGCTGACGCTGATCCCGCTGCTGGGCATCCATGAGGTGGTGTTCGCCTTCATCACAGACGAGCACGCCCAGGGCACGCTACGCTACGTCAAGCTCTTCTTTGACCTCTTCCTGAGCTCCTTCCAGGTGAGCCCAGCCCTCCATGGGGAGACTCGGTCTCAGGAGGAACTAGACTGGGGTCTGGTTTGCACCTCACGCCTCTCCTCCCTCTTCCCAGGGGATGCTGGTGGCCATTCTCTACTGCTTCGTCAACAAGGAGGTGAGCAGGACAGTGGGGGCACGGGCAGTGGGGGCACGGGGTCACACTGACAGCTGCTGCCTACAGGTGCAGGCAGAGCTGTTGAAGCGGTGGCAGCGCTGGAAGCTGGGGAAGGACCTGGCTGAGGAGTACAAGCACACCTACAGCCATGCACCCAGCGCCCGCAACGGCGCAGGCAGCACCTGTGAGAAGCACCAGCTGGTGAGTGGCTGTGCCAACGGGCTGGGGCGCAGCCTGGCCCCCCACCCCAGCTCCCAACGCCCGGAGAGGAGCGGGCGCAGCGCTGCTGAGCACCTCGCCCTGGGGGGCCATCACCACTGCTATGAGTTTCCTGAGACCACAGCCGAGAGCCACTTCTGAGCCTGCAGCCGGGTGGGAGGGCTGTGCTGAGCTGCTGGGATGCCGCCATCCCCTGCCCTGTCCTCCCCAGGCGCTGGCGGGCACTGGGACCTGCTGCCCTGGTGAGGATGCTGCACTGGGCACACGGACAATGGACACAATGAGGCAGGCAAGTGGGACCTGGACCTCTGGAAGGGGGAACTGTGGGGGTGGGAGTTTGTCCTGTGGTGCTGCCCTCATGCGCCTTCGAGTCCTTGTGCGCAGTGCTGTAATTTATCTGTCGTATCTGTAAATAGGTGTGGGCCCGTGCCGGGCTGCAGGGCCAGCTCTGCGTGTGCCTCTCTGTGGGCTCTGGGGACTGGGGACACGGGGGACATTGGACATGTCTGGACTATGCTCCCAAGCACCCCACGGGTGATGGCCACAGCCAGGGATGGGGAGCTGAGTCACCTGGCTGGGATGGGCTGCAGAAGACAGCCCCACTGACTGCCCCACTGACTGCCCCACGGTGCCACACAGGTGAGCAGCAGCATCCGCTGCGGCCAGCGCCGGGGCTCCAGCTCCCCAGCACGCGCTTTCCCCTGGCCGCTAATCGGCTCTGTCCTCTCGCTGCCAGGAGCCCTTAATTAAATCATTTGGCTCTGCCCGCGGCACCCCTGCTCTCCCGGTGGCTGGCCCAGGCCGTGGCCGGGCAGCAGCCGCCGGCAGCGCTGACCTCGGTGAGCAGCAGTGGGGTGTGGGGCTGTAAGACCCCTGTGGGACAGGCCGGGCCGGGGTCACAGCGCTGCCCTAAGAGGCTTGTGCTGCGCACATGAGCGCTAAACCCGGATGCCGCAGCTTTGGGCGCCACAATCGCCTGGTGTGTGGGGATTAGGCAGGTGCTGCTCCCCGGCTGGGTTCACCCTGCCCGAGGGGTGGCGGCGGGACGGACAGCCGCCCTGCCGTGACCCCCACCACCCCCGGACCTGGCCATGGCACTGCCCGTCACCCATCACTCCACCCCACCTGGCCCCAAGCGGGTGACGGTCCACGGATGTCCAGGCCCCATACACAGCCCGGCACAGGGGACGTGCTGAGCAGGGGGAGAGAGCTGGAGCTGCGCCCCGGCAGCCCCGCACAGCAAACAGCAGCACTGGGCAGGCGGCCGCCCCCTCGGCAAATCCCCCCTGTCGCAGCATCACCCGCACGGCACGGCCACGGCCCTGCCGCCCACGCCAGCCGTCAGGAGCCACGCTGTCTGCTGCGGGCGGCGGGGTCCCGGAGCACAGCGAGGCATCCGCGGGGCTGGCGTGGCACGGGGAAGGAAGCCATGGCCCAGGCCACGCAGAGCTTGGCTCCGGCAGCGGAGCCCAGCCCAGCACACAGTAATTTTCCTCTGTTTACTCGACCACTTGCTGTCTGCCCCGGCCGAGCAAGACCCGGCGCCCAAGAGCCAGCGCAGCGCTGGCAGCGAGGATGGGAGCAGGGGACAGAGGGTCTGGGCTGCGGGGTCGGGGTTGTGGGGCAGTGGCAGCAGCACCGCGGGGCTGTGAGGACACAGGGACTGTGGCGGAATGGGCGAGGGGAGGGAAGCACAGGGTTGGGGGTCTGCCCAGGCCCCCAGGTGCAGGGATGGGGACAGGAACAGAGAGGGGGACAGGGATTACCCTGCTCACAGCCACGGTGCCACAGTAGCCCAGGCAGCCCCCGCGGAGCCAACGGCCCTACAGCCGCTGCCGTCACTGCGGCCTTCCTGACGTGGTAACGAGCCTAATTGAGGCAAATTGCTGGAGCACGAAGCAGTTTCTGGGAAGGTAAATATGGTCATGGCACGGCGCCGTGCCCTGCGCCTGTTGCTCCAGCGTTGCTGTGGCAACACCCTACTGTGGACCCCCCAACATCCCGCCAGGGCCAGGCTGGCCCCCAGACCCTGCCCAGCAAGAGCAGCCCTGTGTATCCTGGTATCCAGTGGGATGAAGGCGCTGACAGCAGCCTGGCCAGACTCACAGGATGGTTTGGGTGGGAAGGGATCTTTAAACGTCCCCTGGGGCAGCCCCCCAGTGAGCAGGGATACCTGCACAAGACCAGGTTGCTCAGAGCCCCGTCCAGCCTGGCGCTGAGTGTTTCCACTGCCTTTCTGGGCAGCCCATGCCAATACCTCACTGCCCTAAGAGCCTCCCCTACAGAGATTGTGCAGCCATGGTGCCGGTCCCTGGCTGTGGAGTTCATTCCAAGGCACGGAATGGGGCTGAAGCAGTTCCTGCCCCCCAGACTGGCGGCCTGGGCAGTGCTCGGCACAGGCAGTGCCCTCCCGACACAGCCGAGCACCGCGGGCAGTGCCGCCCACCCCAGCACAGCCAGGCACCCCTCGGCACGGCGCCTCTCAGGAAAACTCCCACTTTATCAAGGGAATTGAGCACCATAAATTGGTCTCCTAAGTCGATTCTGCTTGCTGCCAGGCCTCTTCCCACCACCTAATTTGATGACAAACACGTTCCTCTCCTCCTCCCACCCTTTAATCTAATGAAGAGCACTGTGTCCAAGGCACAGGGAAATAAACCCTGATGGTCGATTTTTATAGGTAAACAGCCTGATTTCTCTGGCCTGTGGCCTCACCCCTCACAACCCTAAGTCCCACTACCTCCCCCTACCACCTCCCCATCCTTGTCCTGCAATTTCCCATCAGTCTTTATAAAAATTACCTGCTTATAGAATGTTTTCTGTACATTTCATTAGAGCTTGACCGGCTGCTTTGCCCCTGGCTTTACTGCACCTGAGCACAGAAGAAAACAAGGCAGAGGCTGGCGGGGCTGCAGTGGGGCCCTCGTGCCTGGGGGCACGTGGGGGTCCTGCAGACCTGGGGTGGCCCCAGATGAGTGCGCAGACAGGGGGACAGTGCTGGGCTCCATGGCAGCTGAACAGCCGCCTGCCTGGACACAGGACACAGCTCTGGACATGGTCAGGGCTCTGCGCCAGGGCAGCCCCACTGACCCGTCAGGCTCCCTGAACACACCACAGGACCCATCCCACCACAAGAGTCAAAGGAGAGGGGCTGTGACAGTGACAACCATCACTCCCTGTCCCCCACTGCCTGCAGCTGCAGGGACACAGGGCCTGGGGCAGCTCGGGAGGCAATAGGGGCTGAGTTCCTGTCTTGCTGTGCCAGAACCAAGCAGCAGGAATGTTTTGGTGATGGGAGGTAAACAGGGTCGTGGCAGGCGTCAAGATGCACTCCAGCAGAAATTCTAGCAATGCTAAGTATAGCCTAAATGCCATTAAAGCAGGAGAGGGAAGAGGATACGAGGGTATTAATAGTGTCAACATTTAAATCCTGGGTGCAGCGACAGCTCCTGGGATGCTGGCTGCCCAGAGCGCTGCCCGAGCCCAAGGGCATTGTGCCGCCAACGTGCTGCACCTGCCCACAGGGGAATCAACAAGGCCCCTTTGCGAAAAATAAACACAGCTCCTGCTCTCTGCCCCTCGTCCACGCCCCAGAGCTGGGCCAGGCTGCAGCACCACACCAAGGCAGCCCCAAAAGGACACCAGCGTTTATTTACAACACTCCTCAAGTGACATACCACAGAAAGGAAAGGGTACAGTACAACTCAAGGACTCAACAAAGGAAAGGTTCTGGCAGCCCCGAGTCCCTCAAGCCCTCCCACAGCCACTGGTACTGGGCAGGCCTGGCAGCCCCATCCCCGCCAGCTCGGAGCACAGGCGGGCAGGGAGCTGCCAGCCCTCCCCACGGAGCAGCCCAGCAGCTCAGGTGGGCGAAGCTGACACAGTCACTCTCCCTGGCTCAGGCAGGGATGCAGGAACCATCCGAGCAGTGCCAGGAGTGGCTCAAAGCGCCCCTGGCGTGGTTCCACCACCTCTGGCCACCCAGGGTGAGCTGAGGGGCCAGGTCTCTTCCAAGGGTGCGTATCTGGAAAATGGTGTTAGTACAAAACTGCGGCATTGCCAGGGCGAGGAGCTCCTGAGCTTGCTCCGTGCAGCCCCACAGCCGCCCCCACAGCCACTGTCTCCCGTGGGGCTGCCGGGGCACCGAGGCCAGGGGGCTGCAGGTGGCCCAGGTCCCTCTGAGCACCTCTCAGGAGCCCAGGGCTGGTGCTAACTCTCCACCTCTCTCCATCTGTAGGGAGAGGAACAGCTCCCCCTCCAGCACCACAGGGACCAGGCCTGATCTAAGCAGGCAAAAAATCTGGCCTCAGATGTGGCCCACGTGCTCTGGCAGCAAGCAGCCCCGGCAGCAACTTGCTACCACAGTGGAACTGGGAGGAGCCTGGCTCTGGGTCTACCCAGCCCTCAGCTGCACAGGGGGGCTGGACAGGGGCTGCCCCTGTGTCTGCAGGCACAGGAACAGACTGTGCCTCCCGCCCTTGGCCAGCCCCAGCAGCTGTGGAGCCTTGGAGCACAGGGGAAAGCGAGACCCAGTGCTGCCTGATCCCACAGCACATCTGCCTTGGCCCTGTCCAGCACAGAGGGCAGCGACAGGAGGGGAACAGGAGATCAGGTTGCTCGGCATGAAGTGGGGAAGGACAGTTTGAGACCAGAGAAAGCTATGAGCGGGGGGCTGGAATCCTTTGCAACAGGCTCTGGGCAGCCTCGGTGAGCCCCTGAGCATCCTCGACCTCAGGCAGCTTCAGAGCCAGCCCCAAAGCTGACTGGCTCTCCCGCGGGCTTTTAGGAGGACAGACCAGAGGAGGAAATCAACACAAAATCTCAAATTAAATCTGCTTGAGGACTTCAGGAGAGCAGCTGACCCTCAGGGAGGACCCGCCTTAGGACTTCTTTGCATCCTGTGTGTTCCTCCTCTTCAGATCACCCAGGTCGACGGGTTTAAACGCTGCAGGGGAGACAGGAGAGACTCTGGGGGCAGAGGCAGCACAGTCCCCGCCCGGCGCGCGCAACCCCCGGGCCGGCACGGCCGGCGCGGTGCCCCCGTCCCCCGCACCTTTTAAGCTGGGGTTCGGCATCTTCTCCACGTACTCCTCGACCAGGCCGCGCTCGGAGCCCATCTGGCTGCGCAGGTCGCGCTCCACGCACTGCCAGGCTGCGGGGACAGGGACAGGGGCCGCTCGTCTCGGCCGCCCCGAGCCTCCCGCGCCCCCCGCCCCGCGGCCACCGCCCCGCTCACCCTCGTAGATGAAGCGCACGTTCTCCTCGTGGGCCGGCGTGAAGATCTCGCTGCCGGCGCCGGGGGAGCGCGGGCCGCCGCTCCGCTTTCCGTTGTACACCACTCGGGACACGGGGGAGCTGCGGGCGGAGCGCGGAGAGGAGGGGGAACTGAGCCGGGCCCGGGGCCGCGCTGGGCCCGGGGCCGGGCGGGGCTCACCTGGCCATGGCGGCAG
>VYZT01032656.1:104558-126204 GCA_013400735.1 Pomatostomus ruficeps | reverse complement strand
GCCGCCCAGGCCCAGCCCGGGCGCAGCCCCGGCCCTCGGGCAGGCGCAGCCCCGCCGCCCCGGCCCCGAGGCTCCCGTGCCCGCCTCAGCGCAGCGCCGTGGCTCCCAGGAGCTGCACCAGGTCCTCGTATGCGGGGTCGATGAGGTCCGAGGGCTTCTCCCCGTCAGCAGTGGTGGCCTCCAGGCTGGCCCCGAGCGACAGGAGGTACCTGCGGGAGCCGGAGCTGAGCCGCCGGGCCGGGCAGCCCCGGTCCCACAGTGCCCATCGCCGGGAGCGGCACGGCCCGAACAGCCCCGGGCCAGCGCAGGGACCGGACACCCCCAGCGGAGCCACACGGACCCTGCTCCAGCCCGGGGCTGTCGGCGCTCGGGCTCTGCAGCACCGGCAGCTCTCCCAGCCCCTCACCTGGCTATGTCCGCGTAGCCGTCGCTGCAGGCCATGTGCAGGGGCGTCCAGCCGTTCTCGTCTCTCTGGTGGATGTCAGCGCCGTATTTCACCAGCAGCTTGACGCAGTCCAGGTTTCCCGTCAGCACGGCCTCGTGGAGGGCTGCCATGCCTGAGGGGACAGGAGGTGTCAGCCCCGGCCTGGGGAAGGGCTCTCCATGCTGAACTCACAAGCTGTGCACAGCTCAGGAAAGGGGTCCAGGAACTCTCCTTCTCAGGGAGAGGACTGTGGGGCAAGACAGAAAGACTGAGGAAACCAGAGGAGCTGCCGTGGGTTCCTGTTGCCCTTCTGCACCTGTCTGGGATGGTGCAGCACTCATTGCCCGGAGAGGCAGGACACACAGAGGGAGGAGGAGCTGCCTCTTAGAGCAGCTGCTCCGGGTCCTGGCCAGGACTCACGTGGAGACACGGGAAATGTCCCTGGCGTCCTGCTCTGCCTGAGTTTCAGAAGCTCCTCACTAGTGAAGAATCAGTTTGGACAGAAGGAAGCCCGGGGTCATTTGAGCCTCTGTCTCCATGTGTGAGAGCAGAAGCTGAAGCCAAGCACAAGAAAAGGACAAATCTGGGCTCTGCATTAGCCTATACAGATCAGGGCATTCCATAAACAGTTGCTGGTGAGGCTGTGCAAAGAGAACACGAAGCTTCCCTGTGAGTCCCCAGAGTCAGACAAGAGGGAGCAGTGCCTGTGAGAAACAGGCAGAGCCAGGAACAAATCCCCAATTTGGGAAAAGGCAGGAGCCCCAGGGTCCTGCCCAGAGCTCACAGACCAGCCTGTGCTTGCTGCTGCTCTTTGAGGTCCCGCCACACTGCAGGTGCTCAGTTGTGTCTTACAGGGACCTGGAGCTCCCGTTCCCACAGCATGCGCTGGCTGTGCCATTGAGGGGAGATGTTGGGGCCCTGGCCTGGGGCTCTCGGGCCCTGCTGGCCACTGCTCCTCGCTAGAGAGGGACCTGGCCTTCTCCAGTCCTGCTGAAGGTGGCCCACAGCCCAGCTCCAGTGCCCCTCACAGCCACACCAAGCTGCTCTGCCCCAGCTCTGCCGACCAGCAGCACTCACCAGAAGGGTAGATGGTGTCCAGTGTCACCTTCCTGGCTCGTATGAACCTGCCCACCTGCTCCAGGTCCCCCTGCTTGATGTGGTCCTGAAAGACGACGTCGTTGGGGAAGCGCACGGTGCGCGAGGCTCTCAGACGCGGGGTGTACCGGCTGTACCGGGGCACCGACAAGGGGCAATAGTCCCTCATGCTAACGGGAGTCTTCAGGCACAGCGGCATGGGGGGTACTCAGCACCAGCTCGACCCCTCACTGCACTGCTGTCTCCTCTTCTGCCTGTCAGGGACTCTCCTCGCTACCGATCTGTGCTGGCCCCGCACTGCTGCGCTCCTGCTGCACCCCTGCCTGTGTCTGTGTCCCCTTGCCGCTGGGAAGTGGCAGCCACCGTGCTCTCCTGCGCTCCCTGAGTCACATGGAGGAGGTGGCACCTGGCACTCGCGCTCACCTACAGGCCCTTGGCCCAGGACTGATGATTCTCTGGGAGCACCGCGTTATAAAGACTCCCTGGGCTATTTTGGGGACATGCAGCTCATGCTATTTGCCATGATGCTTCGTAATCGAGCCGCCCAGGCCTGCAGCCTCCCACTTTTGGGCAGAAGTTGGTGTCTCATCTTACCACCCACCTGTTGATGTGCCCATCCAAGGGGTCAAATCTACTCTTGCATGGATAGCCCTTCAGGGAAGCCTGGAAGCAACTTCCCAACATCAATCCGTTCTGGGTAAAGGGGCACGGGCACAATCACCAACACAGGGAACCAGCCGCTCATGTCCCAGCTGCCCAGGGCAGTGTGGATGTGCCAGGGCTGAGGTTGCAAACGCATCCAGGGCTGTCACCCTCCTGCAGCTGCAGGGGACACCTTGAAAGGAGCAGGAGGAGCTGTGCTGTCCAGCTCGGCATGGAAGCACAACCTGCGTCTCGGATGTTCCCTGTATCCTTGTGAGGACAGAGGTGCTGCTGGTGATCCCGAGACACGTGCAGGAACAGCAGCCTGCACTGCTGGTCCCTGGTGTTCCTTGTCCTACTTGAGACAGGGAAGCAGCTGCTGCTGAGGGCAGCCTTAGAGGAACAGCAGAAGAGCAGCACCACCACTAGACAATTCCTGCCTCTGATACTCTCCAGCTACACCATCATGACCCAAAACTGAACTGTCTGTCGCAGAGGAGCCATTCAGGTCCATCAAGGCTTTAAGCAACCACTGATTTTCCCCATCAAAGTTTGGACATGTCGGACACGTAAGTGTTTTGTGTTCTGTCATGCTGATAGGGATTTTCCAGGCAGGATGTCAGAAAAAATCCCTGTGTTGCTTTAGGAGTCAGGGGTTTCACTCTGCCCCTCCTGCTGCAGACACTTGCGACCCCGGCAGCACGGCCAGCCGCACACCTCAGAGTTCCTGCACTTGTTTATCCACTGGCAAATGCATCCATCTCTTGGCCAAGCGTCTGTTTGGGGGCCTGAACATGGCCCTGGGCCTGCTCAGCCCCAGCCCTGGTGCTTCTGTGCCCAAAGCTTGGGGACACCACACCAGGACTGCTGGGGCTCAGCGCCCAGGGAGCCACAGGAGAAGGCTTGAGCTGGAGACAGAGACAAGTGTCCAACCCTCCTGTGCCACTGCTCCAGCACACACCCCGCTCACTGAGAGGCGCAGAGACACCTCAAGTTGTCCTCTAGCCTCACCCTGCCCTCCCTGTGACATTTATAGCATATTTTCTAACCAAAATACCTTCAGCAGCAAGCAGCAGGTTTGGAAATAGCAATGTGGCTCACGGGATCATGTGAGCCTGACTAGCAGAGCTGCAGCAGCCCTGGCGTGCCCCGATTCTCTGTTCCAGTGCAATGTCCCCTCAGCCCGGCCAGCTGGCCAAGAGGCTGTGCGCTCTCAGAGCCAAACCACGGCCCGCTCACGCCTAACAGATCACCTGCACAAGCCCATGGAATCTGGACAGGACACGTGCATTGGGAAGCTTTTTCCTTTATTAATTATGTGGAGAAGGTGACACACACCCCATTGCAGCAGAGTCCCTTGAAAATCACCCCAGAGCTCTGATCTCCCCTTATAGTGCAGGTTCAAATATTCTACTCTGATAAAGACAAAGACATAATAGTATTAAAATCTCAACTTTATTTGGCCATCAAATTCAGTACCAATGTTATTGTAGCAGAATGCTAAGAACCAGCCTGATGCAGCTCAGGCCTGTGAGGCACTCCCTCAGCCACATCCCAAACCCCAGTAATTGCAAATGTCCTGTTTGATCTGTTTATCAGGCCCTCCCCCACCACCCACCTGCTGGGTCAACCCACTCAAAATAATTCATGGAAAGGGATCGCAAGTCTTGTCTTTGATCAAAAGGCTGTCAACACAGCTGGTGAGCCAGCAGCCACCTCCACCCTCGGAGCCTGCCACAGCCAGGGCCCACACTATTCCACCCCTCCAGGAGTTTGGAAGAGTCATCTCCAAGTGTTTTAAAGGAGAGGGGAAAGGAAACATCTGGCTAGCATGAAGAGAAGCACCTCCACATACACCTTTCCCCAGGAAGCCATCAGCCCTCTGCCCCTACGTCTATTGAAGGCCAGCCCCAGGGAAGAACAGCTGAGGCCATTAAGGACCCTGCCAGGTGCAGAAATCAATTAGGGGCTTTAGTTTTAAAAGAGAAAGAGAAAAAAAGCTGTCTTGGAAGATGTTAGTGGCAAGGCTCCAGATTGTCAGGCCCCTGAACTCCAGGTACCACCTCACAACCTCCTGCTGCCCAGAAGAGAATTCTCCAGACAAAAGCTGTGTACAAAAAAGTACATCAATAGAAAAAAGAGCCCAGCTGGCTGGGCTGGCTCCCTAGTGACAGTTCCCTTTTCAAAAGCCAAAAGAAAGAAAAGGTAAGTGTACAGACAAGTGAGGGCAAAGTGTTACTTTAGAAGCCAATCCCTGGATTTCCAGTCATTTACCTTCTGCTTTAAATCTTAATGGGTTTCTGACTCACTGGGCTGCATCACAGCAGCCAATTTAGTGTCTGATTTTTTGGGTGATGTAGATCAATCTTCTCTTTACAATTCATCTTTTTGGAGTTTCTGCTCATCCTCATCACCTTCCTCAAGTTCCGTTTCTTCATCCGTCTCCAGGTCCTCCAGATCCTGTGGAGGTTACAGACAACTGCTGGTTTCTGGCACATGAGGCAGATGCAGAACCAAGCACTGAGCAGCAGCCCTCATCTGGTCACTGCTCTCTGCTGCCACGCTAACAAAACATCCAGAAACTTCCATCAAGAGCTTCAGATTCAGGACATTAAGGATTAAGAACCCCTGAAAGCTGCTACTCGTACCTGTAACAGCCTCCATCCCCCCAGCAGGTGAGAGCTTCCAACCAGATACACAAATACGTGGCGTGGATCACACAGCCCAGTTCCAGGTGCTGAGGGGAAGCTCCCGGGGGAACAAGCCCTGAGAGCCCCAGCAGTGCACACCCACGGCACTGCTACTTCACATCCACAGGGTGCTCTCCAGAAAAGGAGCCCATTGAAGGCCCACAGCCAGCCAGGCTGCACCTGAACAGATCACACCGATGTGGGCACTTTGTTCACCAGCAATATCCTCTCCTGACAGGTAACAACACAGGATCTTATTGAGGACTGACAGTTCAGGCACAGAAACAGATCTGATCCATGGTCCCTGTTCCCAAAGGCCCAGAGTACTCCATTCACATTACTCACATCATCAGCTGCTGCCCCATCCTGACCTCCGCTCTCCAGGAATTTTTTGAAGCCTTCTAGTGTCCTCTCTCCATTATAGTCAATTACCTGCAGAGGGAAAACATAAGGATGCTGGTTATGGGCACTACAGACCCACGCCCCTGGAGAGGAGAATTCTCTTTCTGAGCAACAGTGAACATGCCAAGCAAAAGGGAATTTAAAAATTCACCTTCACCCATACGAGACGAAGGAAAACAGCTCAGCCACTAGACTTCAGAGATCACTGCGAGGAAAGAATAGCCTGCAGATGAGCACACTGTCTTCTATGCTCCCTCTTTTCCCCATTCCCACTTCCCCCCAATTCTTTCCTACAGCCCAGACCCCCACAAAGGCTCTTGGGTGTCCTGTAGAGTTGTTGTGTTCCATCCCGACAGCGCAGATCCCTCCCAAAGGCTTTGTCCAAACTCGAGCAAGCAGCTGAGCACTCCTGTGCTCCCTGGCTACGCGACGGCGCAAGCCCGGCTGCCTGCTTACATTTCTGCCAGAGCCCGCGGGGAAGAACTTGAGCGTGGGGAAGCTGTGGATTTTCACTGCCTCCACTTCATTAGCTGTTGAGTCCATCTTGGCAATGACAATGTTCTCATGGTCCCTGTAGATTTCTCCCAGCTTGTCCCAGATTGGAGCCAGCTGCTTGCAGTGACCACACCATGGGGCATCTGTTAATTACAGAGACAGAGTTGCACCAACAACGTACCACTCCTCCCCAGCCAGACAGTTCTCATACATCTTTGCAATCAAGGCACTGTCTTTGGGGCCCAGACTCTACAAAAGGCTTTTTCCCTAATCCTAGTCACACAGTGTTTTGGCAATCCTTTCACACCAGTTACTTGGAATCAGCTGTAGAAAGGTACTCACAGAACTCCACAAAGACATTCTTATTCTCATCAAAAGCAACTTCTTCAAAGTTCTTCCCAACCAGAACTTTGACAGGCTGCTTGTCCCAGTCTTCAGGAATATCCTGACTCATTAAGTGGGGCTGTAAAAAAAAAAAGTGAAATTCAGACATACCCTTTGCTACATAGCTGCTTGGACTGAACATGCAATCACAGATCCTGGAAAAGGCAAGTTTAACCACCCTACTGGTGCCTCAGTCACAGGCTGTGAGCAACCAGATGAATTGGTCACCTCCTCTTCTCCCACAGAGAGTCTCCTCCCCACCCGGACCCAGCAGGAACAGCAGGTGCTGCTGTGCACAAAGAATGGCAACAGAGCCCTGCAGGAAGGAAGCAGCCCGTCTGACAGCCCCATCCCAAAGGACTGGGCTTTGCTGCAGCCCCACTGCTGGGTGAGCCACACACAGCCCCTCCAGCACAGGAGCTGACTGCTCTTCCCTGTGCCACACAATCCACACCTTCCACAGGGTGCTGCACAATCCCCACAGGCAGAGCGCAACTGCCTGGCCATGCCCAAGTTCCGCTACTTGGTTTTCTCTCCTACAGCCTCCAGGCCCCAGCAGCTTTGCCGTTCATTCCTAATCACAAAGCCCATGGGGTGTTCCACGTGGAAGATGGAGAGGCTTCTCTAGCTGGTTCTCCAGCCCCTCACAGGGAGCATTTCTGTTCCCTCGTTCACCACCAGTACTGTTTATCCACGTACCTTGATCTTGCCTGCCAGGAACTTGTCACAGAACTCTTTGATCTTGTCTGCTGTGAGCTCATCAGATTCAGGTTTGTATTTGGTCATTTCTTCCTCCAGGGTGATCAGACGTACAGCCGGGCACTCCTCCTTCTTTAGGCCAAAGAACTCCAAAATTCTCTGGTTGTCACTGTGGTCACTGTCTATGAAGATGAACAGGATCTTGGGAGGAAAAAAGTGAAAGGTGAATGTGAGTACCTTGTGGCTTTTGACACTTCAAACACACTCGCACCAAGTGTGGCTGAATTGAGCTCTCTTCCTCCCCTGTCCCAGGAGAGAGAGCTGGCTTAAAGCCCTCCTGCACAGCTGCTCCGCGGATAAAAACAGTGTTACACTTCTCTACAGGAGGCGGTCTCTTAGCTCATGATCCAAGAAATCCATCTCACCTTCCCTTTGAAGTTTCCAGCTGCACTCTTGAAGTTGTCTAGCTTCCCTTGATAGTCAGACACACTTTTTGGTAGGAAAAGTAGAATATGAGTCTTGATCTCTCCTCCAAATATTTTAGGAGCAGTCTG
Organism: Pomatostomus ruficeps; assembly: GCA_013400735.1. Classification (NCBI taxonomy): domain Eukaryota; kingdom Metazoa; phylum Chordata; class Aves; order Passeriformes; family Timaliidae; genus Pomatostomus; species Pomatostomus ruficeps. The sequence goes on along the minus strand of VYZT01032656.1, from coordinate 118,819 downwards.
AGGAGTAAAAAATAAAACTTTATTTTTGGAAAAGAGGCAAATCAGTATCCAGACCAGTTTAACTTGGCTCTGCTGACCAGCCCACAGCAGCCTCCAATACTGCAGGACTGCTCTGCACAGCAAGCTCACACCTCCTTTATTCTGTGTCCTTCCCACTCCTCCACACCCCCAGAGTCAGTTCCAGTCAGTTCCACAATAAAACACGACCATGGCATGTACAACTGGACCTTTGCTCTATTCTTGCAGCAGCTTTGTCAGATATCTAAGGACCCACCTGCTCAGTGAACTCTATGACCAGAGGCAATGAATTAGACTTGATGAAGTTCAGCAGATTATCTTTTGTGAGTTCCCCTTCAAAGTTGTTCTGGCCTTCATCGAACTGCAAGAACAGAGATTCTTCATTAGAACACTTGCACATCCTACACAACTCTCTCAATGCCTCACACCAGTCACTGACCCAAGGGATCTCAGCTGCACTCATTCAGAGCAGACTTCCATCTCAACAAGGTTACCACAGGTCCACATAAAACCTGGATCAAGGTGTCCATGTTCCTGGCAAGCAAAGCTTTAAAACACCCCACAGCAGAAGGCAAGCAGCAACAACAGCCGGGTTTGATCTCGGCCTGGCTCTGCACCGCTGTGAAACCAGTCATGGTGCAAGTCACCAGGAAGGGCCCTGAGCAGCTGCCTTCAGCCCCGCAGCAATCAGTGGTCAGAGCAGACACGGCAGCCAGACACGGGTGGGAACGTCTAACAGCAAAGCCTGCAGCAAACAGTGACCTGCTCGGCTCTGGGGGTTCGTTCTGGTCTCTGTTAGACACAACAGCACGTGTTGCACATCACACCGGAGGTGCCAGGTCCTGTCTTACAGTGCCATCACCCATATCAGCCCTGACCAGGATTCCCAGAACCCTCTGGCAGCGTCTGGCAGGAACAGCTGCAGGTGGCCCGTCAAGGTTAGACAGAGGATGTGCAGAAGGGCACAGCAGTGCCCTGGCAAGGCCATACTTGAGTTGCTGACAGAAGGAGAGTGGACTCAGATAACCTTCTGTTAGGGGAAGCACACCAGCCTCAGTGGAAAGGCTGAGGAAAACATTTAGCATCGGAAAATAACTTTGCAAACACTCTGAGGAGCTTCGCAGATCGCTTCAGCGCCATCAGGACAACTGTGCAAGAGCCTGTGCAATTCTGGACAACTCACACAGAGTAAGAGAAGAACAATGAGCCAAACCCCCTCAGTTTAGACCCAGCTAACGGTAGAGAGCTGAGCCAAAGCCCAAAACCGGCCATCCAGTTCTCCTGCCCTGGTGTTTGATTACTGTGGGTGCTCCTTTTCTCCTTGGTTTAGAGCAGACATATCCAAGAGTTCCCACGGCACTGCCATGCCATTGCACAGGACAGGGAGGAACCCCAGTGGCTGGACAGATCTAGGCTGCTTCTTCCACAGACCCGAGCACTCCTGCCCCATCCTAGCCCAGCGCAGGAACCACCTGGCACAGCGTTGTCACTCCCATTCCCAGCACCCTCGAAAGGCCACCAGGCCCAGGACTCTGCCCAGCCCAGCACTACCCAGAGTGGGGCACACAAACTGACAGAGCTACTCACGCAACAGGGCACAGCTACCGAACGAGACAAGAACAAAACACTCCTCCCCTGCCCCCCCATTTTGCTAATGCATTTTGAGCTCATTAGCCAAATATTCTCTCAGCCACACTGACCTGAGGGGCTCTGACTCATAATTTAAATCTACAAGCTTCTATCACCATAAAAATAACTACAGTGTCAGAGGTATAGTAGAATAAAACAATTATTTCAGGTGAAACAAGAGGAAAGTCCTGTGTTAGGTCAGGCTGGGCAGAGCCATGATTGATGAGATTACAGGTTTAGTAACTCTGAATCCAAAGCCTCACAGCACCTGTGGGTGGAGCCACCAAGCCTAAAGAACCTCTCCCTGTCTGCTCAAACCTGGCATTTCATCCCAGTGAGGCAGATCTTCATGCCTTCACTAGTCCATTTGTTTGTGATTCTGTAGGTAGTCAGCATCCCTCTGCACATAATCCACTGCCCCAGACAGTCAGCTGGAACTGCAAATCATCTCAGGAGCTTCTTTGGAATCCCTACACTGCAGAACCCACAGCAGGGAGACAGAGCAGCTCTGGGACACAGCAGGGAGTGACGGCAGCAGAGGCCAACAGTGAGCAACGAAAAGCAGCTCTGCTAAGACACAACCAAACAGCCCCATGACAGCCAGAGAGCTCCTCTGCTGTTCTCCTGGGCCTGTCCGAGGCTGTGACCACTGCTGCACTGCAGAGAGCTGAGGAACAGGGAAGTGACGGAAGGAACAATCCGCACCCAAAGCCCAGCAGCTCTGGGAGAACAGCACAGGGCTGTGAGACTGACACGGCTGCACACTGTGGCTCCCTGAGGCTCCCCCACCCCACAAAGGGGCTCTGCTCTTCCTCCCCAGGCTCTGAGGCCCCAGAACAGCCACACTAACAGCACGGGACCTTTGCTGTTCCATCCACGGCTGACCTTGCTGGAGTCTGGCTAGTTAAAGAAAAGGGAAGAGACAGCAGATCCCAGAGTGGTGCTCAGGCTTGGCACCAGCCAGTACCTTCTTGAAAAGGATGACGCCGTCCTTACTAATCTGGTATTTGGTGAAGACATCAGCACTGGAGGAAATCCCAAAAGGAATATCATCCACAGCTTCTGCTGCCAACAGGAACTCCTTTGCAGCCTCTGATGTCGAATCCTGGAGAGTAAAGAAAGGTGTCTTAGCAGGACCACATCACCTGAAGCATTCACATCCCAGGGCTCAGCCCAAGGAACTGGAAGATCAAGTAAGGCAGGACAGCAAATATTGCACAAGGCCCAGCCAGGAGGAAGCACAGAAGGCCCCGGATACACACAAGAGCATCTCCAATGGAAACAAACTCTACCTTGAAGAAACCAATGACCACCACTTCACTGGAGTCCACCAGTGCCTCCGCAGCAGCCACATCAGCCAGGGTGGCAGCAGCTGGGCCCGTGCGCTTCCTCAGCCAGTTGACGATGTCATCCGCTTCCCTGCCAGCTACACCGGGAGATAACAAGGAGTCACCTTCCGCCCCCAAGAAGTTCAAGACCACAAAACGCTCAAGCTTTGAGAGAGAAGACCTTTCAGCAGCTGGTCAAGAGATCAGCAAGACTCAAGATATTGTTTACGCAACTCTTTCCCTTTCACTCACGATGTAATTAAGCTAATCCCTAATTGATAAGTCAAGGTACAAGGGGCTCCCAGGAATCCATTCTTCTCTCACCTTCTGCCCCTGTCCTTAAACTTTGACCAGCAATACAGCACTTCTCCAAGACCTCAGTACTACTTATGTTATTACATCAGCTTTTCGTTCCAAGATCTTTATTCTGGATGTTACCCCCTGTTACTCAGCACTATGTGGCCCAGCTTAGCTCAGTTCTGTCCTGGCCTTCCTTGCAGCTCTCTCACGCTCTGTGTTCACCCCCTCACCCAAGGGTCCAGGCACGTTTCCAGCTCTGGGCACTGCAGTGCTTGAGTCAAGTCAAGCCACACAACAAACCAAGCTCAGGTCATTTTGCTTTCCTACACAAAAGCAATTTTTTCCACTCCAGCTCACATTAGGGATCTCTCCAGAGGGAGGCCATTAAAGGTTGGCCTGTTCCCCATCAGCCCAGTAGCATTCCCAGGTCGCTGTTAGAGTGGACCTTGTCCAGCCACAGCAGCACAGATCGAGCACGGGGCCATGTACTGGGACCCGGCGCCACGTTGCTGCCCTCTGCACCCTGGCCGCGCATCCAGGCCCGGTTCACCTGCCCCCCGACCCCGTCCTGCCCCTCCTCACCCGTGTACTCCTTGGGCGCGGCCTTGTCGCCGTTCTTGAAGAACTTGATGGTGGGGTACCCGCGTACGCCGAACTGCTGCGCCAGCTCCGACTCCTCCGTGGCGTCCACCTTGGCCAGCCGGATTTCCGAGCCCTCCGCCTTCAGCTTCGCCGCCGCCTTCGCGTACTCGGGCGCCAGCGCTTTGCAGTGCCCGCACCACGGGGCGTCTGCGGGACGGGGCGTCAGCGCCGGTCGGGCCTCCCCTGCTCCGCTCCCGGGCGGACCGAGGCCCGCTCGGACTCACGGAGCCCCGGGACCGGGGCGGGCCAGGGGGCCGCGCACGCCCCGCGCCCCAGCACAGCTCCACACCCGCCCGAGGGAGCCCATCCCTCAGCACCTCTCCCGGGCACAACCCTTCCGTCCTCCACCCGCGGCCCCGGCCCCCGCCCGCCCGTTCCCCCCTGCCCGGCCCCGCCGCGCTCACAGAACTCGACGAGCAGGTATCGGTGCTCGGCCAGCGCCTGCTCGAAGNGGCCGCGGTTCCGTCCCGGCCCCGGTCAGGGTTCGGTCCCGGCCGCGGTTCGGTCCCGGCCCCGGTCAGGGTTCGGTCCCGGCCGCGGTTCGGTCCCGGCCCCGGTCAGGGTTCGGTCCCGGCCGCGGTTCCGTCCCGGCCCCGGTCAGGGTTCGGTCCCGGCCGCGGTTCGGTCCCGGCCCCGGTCAGGGTTCGGTCCCGGCCGCGGTTCGGTCCCGGCCCCGGTCAGGGTTCGGTCCCGGCCGCGGTTCCGTCCCGGCCCCGGTCAGGGTTCGGTCCCGGCCGCGGTTCGGTCCCGGCCCCGGTCAGGGTTCGGTCCCGGCCGCGGTTCGGTCCCGGCCCCGGTCAGGGTTCGGTCCCGGCCGCGGTTCCGTCCCGGCCCCGGTCAGGGTTCGGTCCCGGCCGCGGTTCGGTCCCGGCCCCGGTCAGGGTTCGGTCCCGGCCGCGGTTCGGTCCCGGCCCCGGTCAGGGTTCGGTCCCGGCCGCGGTTCCGTCCCGGCCCCGGTCAGGGTTCGGTCCCGGCCGCAGTTCGGTCCCGGTCCCGGTTCGGTCCCGGCCCCGGGGCTCCCCGTGTGCTCCAGGCCCAGCAGGGCCCGTTGAGGCTCTGGATCAGAGCAGGGGGTTCTGTGCGGGGTTCTGGTGACCGTGGCAGGGGCAGTCTCGTCGCTCCTCTGACTCATCACTGCCCCGGTACCGCTACCGGTGTGCGCTGGGCGGGGAAGGGCCCCTGGGCGCTGCCCGTGCCCGGTACCGGCGCCGCTGCTCCGGGATCCCGGCCGCGCCCTGGCATTGCCGGCTCGGGGCTGCTGCAGAGCCGCTGCTCTTTGCCCTGGGCAGGTGGCGCGGGGAGCAAGGAGCTCACCGGTTCCCCGCAGACAATCCGGCTGCCCCGGGTGCTGCCAGGAGCTGTTGCCTGTTCAGGAGCTGCGGCCGGTGCTGAACCAGGCGCTTTTGTCCCGCCCGGGGGGAGTCCAGCGAGTTGGTCTGCTAGGGAGGGGATCAGAGGTGGCATTGGGTCCAGGCCACCTCGGGGCCTGTCTGGTTCCACGGCTGGAAGCCATTCCCGGAGAGCCCCGCTCCTTGCTCTGCCAGAGGGCCCTGCAGCGATGTCTCTGCTGGAAGGGCCGGCCTTGCCCCGGGGCAGTTCTGCAGGAGCACTCGTGCTCCAGCCGGGCTGCTGCCCTCGGAGAGCTGCGGTGTCAGAGGGAGCTGCTGCACCGCTGGAAAAGGGGAACGGCCTGGGCTGCTCCTGCACAGCCTCTGGCGGAGGTTCCTGAGGTGCATCACCTGGCAGGGGCTGGGGCTTTACTTTGGGAGCCACAATTCATGCAAATGATCTGTCCCACCCAGCCCGTGACTGGAGCCACCCATACCCTGGGCATGCATGAGGCGGGAGAGCCCAGCTGTCGCCCTGCTGCAGGAACACGTCCAGAGAACAGACGCAGAGAATCCCGAGCTGGAGCACAGCACAGCTGTCCTGCCCCTTCAGGCCTCCTACCACGGTACAAACGGTCTAACAGAAGCCTCGACACCCTGTGGAAACTCTTGCCAAAGCGCTGGGGTTGCGTCAGCTGGGTGCTCGTCTGACCCTGCCCGCAGAGTGGCAGTTGGGGGCCAGCACAGGGGGCCTTTGTTCACGCTGTCAGTCACAGCTGGGCTCAGTCTGACACTGAGAGCGAGGCCTGTGCCCTGCTCCGGTCCCCACAGTGCTGAGGGGCCATGGCTGGACACGGCTCTCCACAGCGAGCAGCACGAGTGACCTGTGCCTGCTGGAGTGGGCACTGCCCGCATCCCAGCTCCTGCGCAGCCCAGACTGTTGCCTTCAGCCCTTGTCCTTTCCCAGTCTCATCATCTCCTTTAGCAGCTTTCCAAGGCCCGAGGAAGGGGCCTGTGCTGTGAGCTCCAAATACAAGCGGGAGCCTATGGGGTTCTCAGTCACTTCTGTGAGTCTTTGACCAGCAGAACCGAGTCCCCTCCTCCAGCTTCCCTCATACCATGGATTCTGCAAAGAGCTTTTCATGGCTACACTTTCCTTATCCTTAACACAAACATGCCACATGCTCTGTAAACATCCGCAGGCTCTTATCACGCTGCCTCTCCTGGATTGTGCTCTCTGATCGCCTCCCTCATTCCTGTGACTGCGCAGGAATTCCCCTTTGTGTGTACAGCTGGAGCGGTCATGTTGCAGGTTCAGTGCCTGCCTGCTCCTCTGCTGGCAAGAGACCCCCTTCCAAATCCCTTTTTTCACTGCCCCACGCACTCACCCCTCACACTGTGGGCAGTGCAGACAGAACAGGGACAGATCCTGCACACACATTGCCATGGGGCCTCTCCTCCTCTGGCAAGAGCTGCCCCAGATCCTGTTTCACATTCTAGCAAGCCCAGAGATCCCTGTCTCCTCCCACCCTAGGTGTTTGCAGAAATCACTTCCTGCCAAAGACCAGCATGAACAGTACACGGTCAGTTCAAAGATTTTATTTTAACTGTCATAAAAGGAGAAGCAGACGATGATTCCAAACCTGTTACCTGGGTCTAGGACTTACAGACAATACGCACCAAATCAAATTAACAAAAAACTCTCTAGGGGCAGGGCGAGGGGAGTTAGAGGCAAAGACGTAGCTACGAGAAAGCCACATGTACTTGGTCCCAGTTCTAACCTCGACATGGTAGATCCAAATTGGAGGGCTGCAGAGGTGGCGCATGCCTGCCCAGCCCCCCGGGTCTTGCAGGGGACTCCTGGGGCGTCTTTGCCCCAAGAGCCACAGCTGTGCAGCCAAGGGTGGAGGCTGGCGTGCTGCGGGTCCGTCGCAGGCACGGGGGGCCGAGTGTCAAGGCAGTAACTACTGACAGGCCAGGCACAGATTTTAAAGGCAGAACAGATACATAAGGCATTAACCGCTTCGGAACACTTGTCCATCGCAAGCTCTTTGTTGATCGCATCAGGAGCAGCTGCAGAGACAGACTCGTCCATCCTCAGCCCAATACAGCCAGGAGGGCACGTGCTGTCCTGGAATTTCAGTGCTTTGCAGCTACTTGGGCTGCAATGAGAAGTGCGAGGTGATGGCAACACTGGTGACCCCTGCACCGCCCTGCCCTTCAGCCCCCTCTGTGCCACAGGAGCACCCAGAGAGCTCGGGGCTCTGCGCAGGCAAGGCCGGGGTCCAGCCAGGCCAGTGCTCGGGGTGCCAGGAAGGGCGGCCAGGAGTCACCCAGGATGTCACACCCTCTCCCTCTGCAGTTGTCCCGTCCCAAGTGAGGAACGGACCAGCAGCGAAGTGGGAAGTTGTGAATCTTTCCTAATAACCCATGAGGGGCGTGACCAAGCTGAGCCCATGCCAACAGACGGAGAGGGCAGGTGGCGTTTAAAAAGTGTAACAGGGGCAGGGCCCCGTCCCTAGAGGATACATGTTACACATTTAAGGCATCATGGTTACAGGGAACATCCACAAATGAAGCTGCCCAGGACACTGACGGGGCGGAAAGGGCAGGCAGACACCACTTGAGCCAATAAACTGATTTGACAGCTGCCTGGCACCAAAATTCTTCAGCTACTTGGAGGCAGTAGCTACCCTGAGCTGTGCGCAGGAAAGCCAAGCACGGGATCCTAACAGGAGTTCCTCCCCTTTGGCACCTCCTGGATAAAGGAAGGTGGGAAGCAAGAAAGGGCCTGGCAAGGGAGTGGGCACTCCCCTCAGTGCTGGGGCAGCACAGCCCCAGGACGGGCAGCTGGAGACCAGATGCAGACAGCACGGTTTGGTCAATGCACTCAGCAATTCTCTGGGGAGGGGGCACATAAAAAACTGAGCTCTCTGGTCAAATGATAATGGGGGTGACAGGTAAGAGGGTTCCAATGTCAGCACTTTGGTACAGGGGGGGAATTCTACGGTAGCCACTGTCTGATTCACGCTCTCTGGGGTTTGGCCTCAGGAAGGGCTAGTCCTTCCAATCCTTCTTGATGGTCAGGTTCCACTCCCAGGACAGGTGGTCAGTCTTATCATCATCTGTGAACTTGGATTTGATGTTGTAGCTGCCCCGGGCCAGCATGCCCTTTGGGGCCTCTTCCATGGGGGTCAGAAACTCGTACTCCTCTGCTCGGGGGCCATAGCTCCCAACCATGTATTCCGTCTTGTCAACTAAAAGGACAAAAAGAGGTGCATGGAGGCTGTTCAGGAGCCTCCCCTGCATCTGGGACAAGACTAAGGAAAATGAAAGGTCTGTTATTGTTACAACAATCCACAGAACAGCTGTAACAGGAGTCTCATCCAGGTTCAGAGTTCCCTTCCCTCCAGGAATGGGCTCCTCCTGTGGGGAGTGACCCTGCAGTGCTGGCAGTGCTGGCAGCTGTGACCCGCGTCCTGCCGTGCTCGGGGGGATCGGGATCACACACTGTGCTGCCAGGACCATGGGCTGCCCCACCACCTCAGGCCCAGAAGCCTCTGCCGAGCTCCACAGGCCCAGTGGCACTGAGGACTCTCCCCTCCCATGGGGAGCTGCTGGGCAGCCCCTGTCACAGCAGCAAGATGAGCAGGAAGCCCTCACACAGAGCAGCACCAGGTCACAAAGAGGCACTTACTTTTCACACCTTTCCGGAATGTGTGCTGGATGTACTTCAACCCTGACACAATCTCCCTGTTTACCTGCAGAGAGAGGAGCAGGGACTGAGCAGGACAGCTCCATTCACACGGCCCACCCCACCTGCAGGAAGAGCCCATTCCTGCAGCACAACCCCAGTCTTAAGGCACAGGCACTCCCCAGGCTGGGACTGCAGCAATCTGGTGTTCTGTTCGTTCCACTTCCAGATCGGAATCCTTACCCTAAAGGAGATTTTTATCCGGTATTCCACGCCCTCCTTCAGCACAAACGCTTGCTTCTTGTAGCTCTCCAGATCACCTACAGAGATGGGAGAGGGTTGCTCAAAGCTGTGCTGTGCTCAGGGGTGAATTTCTGTGACCCAAGGCAGCTGGGGCAGGAGCTGGAGGAGCAGGGAACGGCCCTCACTGCAGGGCTCTCTATGCTGCTGGAGCCAGGCAAGCAGTGCCCTGCGACAGGACGCTGCAGCGCAACCACGCAATTAATTCCGAAGTGTTTCTTGGCAGATGTTTGCCCCAAGGCTGTCACCATTTCGAAGCTGTCACGAATGTCACTGCACAGGCTGGAAGAACCTGCCTGCCCCACCTGGCGCCTCGCACCTCTACAAAACACCCAGGTGCCACGGAACTGCTGCTGGGCTCCAGGCACAGAACTTGCTGGGGCCAAAGCACCGTGCTCTGCCTCCAGCACTTCTGACACAGGAAGGCTCCCCCTCCCTGCCAGCAGCACTCCTGCCAGCTCTGCCCAGGAGCGGGGCTGGAATTCCCTCCCAGCTCACCTGTCAGGTCCAGTTCCAGGGGGCCTGGAGCAGTAGTGCAGACCAAGGTCAGTTTGGTCACCACCACATTTGGCGCGTTAGGATCTAGAGACAAGAGAAAAAGCTGTCAAACGCTCGTCCCTGACACTGGCCAAGACAGCTCCTTTTCCTGCCAGGGAAATTCTTGAAAGAGCAAGCAAACCAGCAAAAACAGCCTCCCACTCTGTAAGGGTCAGGGGTCCCACTGCACCGGGCTCAGCCCACAGCCCTCCCCGCAGGCAGAGTGCCACCCCAGCCCTCAGTCCCTGAGCCCCACGCTGCAGGCCAGCGATGGGCACGGGGGAGCACAGGCACAGCTTTGCGCTCTGGGCTGTGCTCCTGCCCAAACACAGAGCCAGGAGAACAGCTCCCACCTGGGAGCAGAGGCAAGGCCAGAGGGGACCAACACATCCCAGGGCTCACCTGCACTCACGGTGACGGCACCCAGCAGTGCCTCCTTGTACTTGCGCAGGCTCTCATCGTCCTTGTCCAGCTCCTGGATCTCCTGGATGCTCTTCTGCGCAGGTGGCTTATAGTTGACAGAGTGTTCATCCTCCTCGTTCTCAGCTGCAATCTGGGCCAGCTGCTCAGCCGTTGGCTCCTGCTCCGCCATCCTCGCACACGTGACCCACACTGCAGCAGGGAGGAGAGCTGTGACTGCCCCGACCGCCCACACCAACAGCAGGGTTCCCCAGAACTGCCCTTCTGCGGGCTCCCGCTCTCACTGGGGCCCTTCACATTGTCCCCTGGGGGCCACAATTCTGCCAAGGGCCCCCAGCCCCTGCAGAACCCTCCAGAGGCCAGATCTCATCTTCAGCCTGCAGAGGCCCAGGAAAGAGTGAGAAAAAATTCAATCTCAGTGCTTTGCTTGTAAGGTAAATACCCCAAAGCCATTGGGAAGACATTTTCCTCCACAAGATCAACCAGATGAGGCTTCAATTGGAGTAAACCAGAGCCCAGAATAAATCCAGTTCTGCTCTTCACAACAGGATTCCAGCTAAGAATAGGCCTCTGTCTCACCACTGGCATGAATGCCGGGAGCCTTTGCTGGGATCTCGTGCTCACGTTTTGTAACTCAGCCAGGCCAGTGCTCTGTGCCAGATGCCTGGGCAGAGTGGGATGAGACACCTGGCTCAGCGTTCGCAAGGATCTGTGGCACACACGGCTGGGGAAACAGGCAATGACATAAACAAGATGTGGAGCCTGGTTCGGCTGCCCAGGACTCTGCCCAGGAAATGCCCAGCCACACCAAGGGCTGGGCAAAGGTGATGCCAACACTCCATTAAAATCCTCGGCAAAAGCCAATTCAGGAATTCTTGGTGTTCCACAGGGCACAATGAAGAGTTATCCTATGGCAAATATCAGCCTGGACTCTCTAAAGACTCAGAACCCTCTGGCACCACTTTAGACAGGTGCTGGGGGGTGATGGGACACCATGGGGCAATACCAGGGCTCTGGCCCTGCACGGCACAAGCGTCTGTGCCAGGAGCTTTTCCTGCTGTACCTGTGCATCTGCCGCTCCCACTGCTGGGGTGCTGTTGGCCCCATCGCTGCACAGCACAGCAAACAGCTGACCCTTCCCCATGACATCCTCCAACATCCTGGCACGGAATTATGTGGAAATTTGTCTTCGAAAGGACATTTAGTCTCATGTCACAGACGAACAGCTGATGAGATTTCATGCCAGTGTCTCCATCTCAAACCCAATCCCCTGCTTCTCCCAAACAGCTGCTGGGCTTGAGGACTCCCAGAAGCACTGAGCAAACGCTCACTCACACGCCTTGCCCTGCTCCATCCCCTCCCTGCATCCTGCATGATCCCCTCCTCATGTCCTGTGGCTCGCCACTGGGCTAAGTTACACTTCCCATGCACTATAGTTCATTCCAACTCCCACACCTTGCTCTGAGGATATCTGCAGCTTCCAGGAGTGGAAGTGACAGAATTTATGCTTTACAGAACAAAAGTCCCAAGTCCTAGACTTGCGGTGACTCACAAATTCCATGACTGAGCCTTCCGTGAGAGCGCAGTAATCACAGAGCTGGCAGAGGATCCGCTGGCATCCCCACACCTATCTCCAGCAGTGGTGGGCACACTGCTGTGCATGAGCATCCACGGACACCCTCCACCGTCCAACTTCCACACCAAGCAGAGACAAAATCTCCCCCAGACAGTCGGATCAGCGTTGTCAGGAGCCATCAGGCAGTCTCTGCCCCAGCACCCAAAGCTCTTGGAGCCAGCGCTCTGTGAACAACAGCACCAGCCCCAGCGCAGCTGCCATGGCTGGGAGATGGCTGCACTGACTGGGAACAGCTCGGTGTTCACAGCCCTGACTGCCAACAGCTGTTCCTCTCTGAGATCCAGAACCCTCTCCTGGCCAGTTTGGAAATGCACTGGTTTGCTGTCAGCCTAGAGCTGCCCCTCCTCGGTAACTGACCCCCTCCAGTGTAACACACCCCACGAGGTTTCTCCCACGCATCACCAGCACCATCTCTACCAGACCCAGGAGGAATCCCTCCCACAAACTGGTACTTAGCAACAACCACGCCACACAGGGCACAGAAAAAACCCCAAACCAACCAACATCCCAAATCCCCAGCTCTTTGGTTGCGTTCCTGTGCTCCAGCCTGACTTCCGTGATCCAGAGCTAAAGAATCATGCGTACCACCACAGAGATTAATCACAACCCACCCCAACCCTCACAATGTCTACGGTGACAGGACCCCACCAGGACTGACGGCACCCCTGGGGATCAGCACCAGCATGATTCCAGTCAGCACTGCAGGCCAGGCTGGGCTTGGCTCTGGGGGAACAGCCCTGACCTTTCCCATCAGCTCACCCGCAGGTCCTGAGGATCCCCCTGCTCCGTGGGACAGCACAGTCCCCCGGGAACTGCCACGGCCGCAGGAAGGGACCCCAGCCTGTGCTGGAAGCAGAGCACAGGAGAGCTCCTGGATCTTCAGAAACAGATCCTGGCTCCCTGCAGATCCTCGGGATCACAGCAGCCTGCAGAAGGCAGCAGGAGGCTGAATTCCCACCTGGGAATTCACACTCTGCCTTCACTGCTCCCTCAAGCCAGCAATTTCTTCTGGATTCTCAGCATGTTTTGTGCAGGACAGAGCAGCAGCAAACAAGAGAGTCCCACCTCCTGCCAGGCAGAAACACGAGCGAGAATATCCCTGCTTGTGTCCGGGCGGACGGGGAACCGCTGGCTCCGTATCCCGGATTCCCGATCCCACGGCAGCAGCGAACCCAGCGTTAGTCAGAGTATCTCCAGATGAGCTAATCGGCTTCCGACGTCCATCAGGCCTCGGCGCAGCCGTGGACACGCAGCAGCGCCCGTTCCAGCAGTCCCCACCCTTCCTTCTTCCCGCGCAGGGAAAGCCTGCACAGCCACCCGGAGAACTCGGCTGGAATGCGACCCGGCAATAAGCGCTTCTGCAGGGCCCCGTCCCCGTCTGCTCTGCCAGGACAGCCTAGCCTGGGCTGGCTGCTCCACACGGACAGCTCAGGTGGTTCCCAGGGCAGCACAGGGCAGTGGGGGGACACCAGCAGCACAGGGGACAGGAGCCTAGCTGACACTTTCTGAGGCCAGGCGCTGCCAGGGCATATCCAGGTACCACTGCTGTACCAGTCACTTTCTAAGAGCATCCGAGGGAATTCTCAACCAACCCGATCCCCTCCGCTGCCTCGCGGCGCCAGGCGGGAGGGACGCGGGGAACAGCAGGACGCACTGCTGCCCAGCGGAGACTCGGCAGCCTGAGGATGGAGGATTTTTTTGTTTTCTCTTTGCTCTGACACATCCCTGACCTGTTGTTCACCTACACGGGTGAGCTGTGCAGAGCCCGGCTGAGGGCTCACAACAACTCCAGAAGCACAAAGGCCGCTGGCAGTGCTGCACCAGGGATGCGAACCAGCACCGTGGGTACCTGGAGCCCGGCCGCGACCCATCCGTGCGTGCCAGCAGCCGAACCCACAGCAGCGAAGCCGTCCCCACTCCACAGCCATGGAATGAGATCCTCCACACTGGGGGAACGCTCGGACAACCGGAGCAACAGAGCGGAACCGAAACCCTCAGAGGAACAAGAAGCGCGGCCGGGGGCTTTTCTCACCGCATACAAACGACGCTCACGGCTCTCAGACCGGGAGGGGGGGATGCTGGCGGGGAGCGCAGGAATCGCGGCTCCGGTGCAAACCCCGCCGGGGCTCGGGGCGCACCCGGCCCGCGGCGCTGGGGGTGGAAGGGCCCTCCCGTGACACGGAGCAGCTCGGCTCCGGTACAGCGTCTCCCGGTTCCTCATTTCGTGCACAGCGGCCATTTATGGGCAGCCTGTATGCGCCAGAGGCACCGCCGCCCCCGGGGCGCGGAGAGCCCAGCGATCCCCTCCGCCGCCCCCGCCCGAGCACCGGACAAAGCCCGCCGGGCACCGACCCGGCCCCTCCGGGACACACGGGCCGCCCGCGCTCCGCCCTCCGCCCCCGCTCCATGCGCTCCGCTCCGGGGCGGCC
>VYZT01032656.1:88705-100164 GCA_013400735.1 Pomatostomus ruficeps | reverse complement strand
AGCAGCACTGCCCCATGTGCCGCCAGGAGTGGAAGTTCCGGGAGTGAGAGCGGCACCGGGCACGGGCACGGGCCCAGCGCGGGCCCCCGCCCGTCCCGGGCCCGCTCAATAAACGTGCGGACGCCAGTCCCGTGTCCGTGTCTGTGTCCGGTGTCGGCGCTCGGGGTCGGTCCGCGGAGCGGGGCGGGAGGTGACCCGGGAGGGCTNAACAACCCAAACCGGCTGGCACCGCCGGGCGAGCGCACAGCCCCTCGGCTGCCGCTGCCCGGAGCCCGCCCGGGTCCTCCGCCCTTCCCCGCAGCCGCGCCCGAGCAGCGCCGGTACCTGCGGGCGGCCCGGCCCCGCCGCTGCTCGGTGGGCAGAGCCTCGGGGCTGCTCTGCCGCGCACCGGCCGCCCCGACACCGACGGCGCCGCCGAACCTGATCTCGCCTGACCCACCCGACCTCGGGGCTCCGCACGCGGTGAGTACCGGGGCCGCCCCGGGCTTGGGCCGCCGCAGGTACCGGGGCCCCGCACCCCGCGGTGCTCTGCAGCGGGAGCGGCTCCCACCCCGCGGGGGTCGGGCTGGCTGAGGGATCCCCGTCTCTGCTGTCCGGCGCTGCCGCAGACCCCTCTCCCTGTGCCGGTGTCTCCCGCAGCTGCTGCGTGTGACCGATGTGGCCCCTGAGCCGCGGAGCTGCCAGGAGCTGCCAGGACCCCGTGGCGCTGTCCCCTGTGAGGCGGGTCCGAGTGTCCTCGGACCCCATGGAGCGTGTGGATGCCTGAGCCAGCGCTGGTGGCTCGGGGGTGACAATAAACGTGCTTGGCATGGCTCTGTCTTGTCTGTCCTTGGGGAGGGAGGTGGAGTGGGGGAGCCCACACGGATCGGGGGAGCTCTGGGCTGTTGAGACCCCCCCACTCCCGTGGTGCTGAGGCTGCTCCGATGCCCAGCAGAATAAAATCCCTCAGCCGACAGCCCCGCACCTGTGGGGGCTGCAGGGCACAGTGCAGGGCCAGCAGAGGGGGAATCTGCACACAGCTGGCAGAGCCCAGGATGGCGCCAACAGCTCTGAGCCAGGGCTGCTCTGAGGAGTGCCAGCCCCAGCCCTCAGAGCTGCGGGGATGCAGCGGGAGTGTCGCACACCCACTCAGTACCAGCACAGCACACGTTCCCTACGGCCCCCTTCTGCCACCTGGGCTCGAGCCCCAAAAAGACCAATGCACAACTCTTCAACATTTTATTAATGATCAGCAACAAAAGTTTACAAGAGAGAGGACACCAGACACAGCCTGGAAGGACCATCTGGCACAGTGCAGTGAGCTGCTCAGGATACCCACCACAGGATCCTGGAATGTAAGAGGCAAAAGGGGCTTCCAGCTCCGGACCCATCCTCCCGGCCCTGCACCTCCCTTAGAGGCAGGCATGCTGCACGTCAGCCGTCAGAAAACAGCCCTCAAACTTCACCTGGGCAGGTCCCGCCCTCAGGGAAGCCCTCGGGCACAAGGTGGGCTCTGGCGGCAGCACACCAGACAGCACAGTCCACACAAGGCATCGGCTCCTGCCTGCAAGTGGAAGAGCCTTTGGGAAAAGGCCCCAGGATTCCTGTGCCTCCTGTGGAGAAATGCCTCCACCCAGCACCGCCTGGCCCCTTCAGCAGCTGCCGCCTGCAGCCTGGCACTGGGGCCGCAAAGGATTTGCCTTTGTCCAGCTCAACCCAGAGCAGTTCTGGGTCTGTGCAGGGGCAGGAGCTGAGGAGAGGCAGCACCGTGAACCCCTCTGGCAGCCAGCCCCTCGTTCCTAAGCAAAAGCTGCCGGAGGAACCACCTGAGCCATGTTCTGCCCCTGAGGCTGCTCTCGCTGTCTGTCCATCCACCCACGCCACTGCCCCAGGGGCTGTGCTGGAACGCAGACCCGCTCAGGACAGCTGAGTCTGGCGGGGCAAGGGGGCATGGGCAGCTCCTCCACTTCCCTCCTACTAAGTGCCAGAAATGGCAGAAGGTAAAAGCACATCAACATGTTAAAACATCAGTTATAATTAAAACCTTTTTTTTGTCAAATCTCCTCCTGGGGAAGGGGACAGGGACTGATTACAGAGATTAAACTAGGCAGCGGAATCCCAACTCGTTATGTCTGCATAATTAGTGCAGGAGGGACTAGGACAGCAGAGGGTAGGACAGCACATCCTGCATGCCAGCAGGGCTCCCCCCCCTTCAGGGGTCCTTTCCTGAAGAGCTGTTGCTCTCCCGGAGGGTGACGCTGCAGCGCTCCGTGGCCCACACATCCACGCCCTGCAGCCTAGTGCTTCTCCCCCTCCAGCCTCCTCATGGCCTCCAGCACAGCCAGCTCTTTCGCTTCTTTCTTTTGGTTGCGAGCTTCAAACTCCAGCCTGCAGAAATCACACAAGGCTGTGAGATTCTCATTTATCCACACCTCTTGTCGACAAAAGCAGCTGGAGCAGGAGAGTACTGCCCTCTCCTCTACTGCTCTGTTCTGAGAGCACTTCAGAAACCCCCCAGGACCCCAGACTCCTCCATAGCCTCTCCCAGAGCCTCCCATGGCTGTTGCCATCACTCTGCAGTCCTGGGCCCCCACACTGATCCCACAGCACTTCTTTCTCCCTCTGTGGAAGAAGCTGCTACTCCATTCTTGGGCTGTCCTGGCTGTTGTACATCAAAATCAAATTTTTTGCCAATGTGAACTAAAGTGCTGAAGGTGAAGGACTCAGACCTAAAAGACCAAAGCTCTGAAAGAAGCAACATGTTCTTTCCCCAGGATACAGCAAGGAAATTTATCATTAACGGAGGAAAACCAATAAATGTGCCGTGCAGCACATTCTGACACAGCAGAGTTCCTGTACAGACTGGTACAACCACATTTACAGTCTGCCCAAGCTATGAGAGAGGAAGGACAAGTTTGCTGACTCTAAGCCTTTAGATAACCCCTTCTCTCCCTATTTAGTCCCATTTATCAGTCCCCAGACACTCTGGAGGGAACAGTAGGTGACAGAACCAGGAGACAAAGAAATCCAACCTGTTCTTGATGATTCTTTGCACAATTAGATCTGTGGTGAGATTGCTGCCACTGTCCACCAGCTGGAAAATGCCGCGTCGCTTCGGTTCCTGCAAACAGACAGCACTGGGCTGTGAAAACGTGGGCATGCAGCTCAGCGGGGACAGCTGAGCTGAGCTGTGGCAGGTCCTGGGGCGGCCGGACAGGCGGAACGCACAGTGATCCCCTCGGAGGCAGAACAAACACTTGCTGAAAGCAAAGCTCCACATCCATGGGAGCTGCCCAGCACTGGCAGAGAGCAAAGCACACAGGATTTCTCACCCTGCCATGAAAGCATCAGAAACAGGCAGAGCAAAACAATGCCTGGAGCAGTGGAGCTGTTGGGAATGATTTACTGAGTGCTCCACACAGCTGCCCTCAGGGGTGGATGGAAAGCTGCATCCGCTGCCAAAGCCCTGCCCAGGTAGCCTGCTCTGCAATGCACCTCCCCAGCCCAGGCACACAACCAGAGCCAGGCTCTGTCTGTCAAATGCTGACAAAGCCGCCGGTGCTTTACCTCATATGGATCAGAACCGTCCTTGTCCGGCACCACCTCAGTCATCCCATGGCAAACAAGTGTTACCTGGAGAAGGACACGAAAGTCACTCACAAGATCCAAAAGGTGACAGGGACGTTTCCTGCGACTGCTCCCACTGAGCACAGCCTGGAGACCAGCAAAGCCACCCTCCTGCAGCAGCCTGGCAGTCCCTCCGGAGCTCCCTGTAACCCACTGAGCAGGACACTCCCCACAGCACCCCCTGTGTTGTCCTGCACCACTTTAGTTCCCCACACGTATCACAGAGCAGCATCTTCATGTCTGTCTGTGTGCAAGGACTCACCCTGAAGTGATCCAACAGATCAGCGGTGACGGCGTAGGGAGCTCCAATTACCACCTCTGAGACGTACTAAAAAGGAACCAGGTAGAGTCCAGATTTGAAAAAAAAATCATCAAACAAAAACCCAAATCCCAATTCCAAGCCAGAAGCCAGCTGCTTCCTAAGGAGACCTGAGAGGTCGCCTGGCTATAGAGTCAAAAGTTCAAGTAAGAGAACAGATAAAGTGGGTTCAGCAGCAACTGCTTGTCACACAGCAGCTTTTTGTTCCTCTACAGAATGTCCTTTCTGTGCCTATAGAGCAAATCCAAAAGTTAATTGCTCTGGGCACACATTTCTGGGGCTCCCCAGGATTCTGTCCCAGGAATTGTCTCCCCTGCTGCAGGGAGCAGAGTTTTCTACCAGCCTGTGTCTGTGTACACAGAGCCACTCCGCTCCCTACACAGCGTCCAGCCCTGCCACTGCCAGCAGAGCAGCTGAGGGGCCACCAGCTTGGATCAGCCAGGATGGCACAGGAGCCCAGCAGAGCCTCCCAAGAGTTCCTCAGCACCTCTGGCAGCCCCCAGTGACTCATCTTGTCTGTGTTCTCAGGGCACAGCCAGGGAACTCAGGCAAGACCACTGAGCACGAGTGAACACCACCGGGCTCCAGGCAATTTCTGGAACAGCGCAGACACAGCCACTCACCCGGCAGGCCAGGACACTGAGGGTTCGCTCGTGGATGTTCATGATGGGATAGTTCTTCCCTTTGTAGCGATTCACCTCCTACAGCAAAGCACCAGGCACAGTCAAAAGAGAGACAGAGCAACGCCTTCCCCTCTTGCTCTCTCCCAAAATGAAATTCCTGTACTGGTCAAGAACACATCCCTGTCCTGTCTCCCGGAGCACAGCCTGCGTGGCTCAGAGAACAGGGCCAGGCTGCTCTGCCTCTGGACAGGTTCTACACGGACCTGATCAAAGTGCAGCCCAGCAATGATGTAGGGTTTCTCTGCCAACTGGTGAACCTTCTCCAGGAAATCCACATGACCAACATCTGCAGATCTGTTTAAGGAATTGGAGCTCACATGGAAAAGAGAGGAAGGAAATCAAAAACGACAGTGGGAGACAGGAATCCCTAGAATCTTATTCTTGCACTACTAATTGCCTATGTCCTAAGAACAGCTGCTGCCTCCCTCAGGTTCCACTGGTTCGGGGCAAAAGCCAGAGATTTTTTCAGCTCCACCTTACATGGACTCATCTTTGCCTCTACGCAGAATTTCCACCTGTTCCAGATGTTCTGGCACAAAGCCTCAAAGCCTGGCCCAGGAATGGAGTGTCAGCTCCAGACACTCTGTTGCAGTCTCTTGGTTTATGGCAGCCAATCTTCACCACAATCACAAGAGTTTTGAGAGTATTCAACTGTTCCTGAAACAGAGCTTCTTTCTCAGTATCCTGTGACTAAGAAACTGCCAGGAAGAACTCCCTCCTGCCTCCTCCCTCACATGCAGCTACAGAAAAGGAAAAAAAATGAGGCGAACGTCCAGTCTGGTGCCTCCCAACATGAGAACATCAAACAAACACCACTGCTACAGCCAAAGAGAGCCAAGGATACGGAACAGGTCAAAGGCTCCAGCCACATAGATGATGGTGTCTCCCGGCTGTGGCTCCTTCCCTGACGCAAACTGGATGATCTTCTGGGATGTCTGCAGGAACTGCGAGACGCCAGTCCAGGGACTGTGACCTTTGGGCCCCTGTGGAAACACACACCAGACACGGCTTCTTTTCGGGCTCTTGGAGGGGGTTTGGACAACACAGAGCACAGTGCTGGGCAATCTGCTCATCTGAATTCGCTGACAACTCTAACAACTCCCAGCACCTTGGACTTTCTACATTCCTGGCATCAAGTATTTAGGCAATTTCGCAAAGCCCTTTATGCTCTGTCTAAATCATCCCCTCAGCAGCCAGTTCATGAGAGGCCAAGAGGAAAGCTCAGGAAGGAGGAAGACAACAGGGCAGGTTTGGATTTCCATGAGAAGCAAGATGTGCTCGGGAGACAACACACGACCAACCTACGCTCTGCCAGCCTCAGGGCACCTGTCCAGCCCCTGCTCTGAGGACAGAGCTCGGTCCCCACCATGTGGTAGTTGTGCAAACAGCCACCAAGTCACCTGCTGTGCTCCCCAAAGCTGCTCCACGGGACTTGGCAGGACGCAGACACTGCAGCTGAGGCCAGAGCAGGCCCTGCAAAGGGCAGCACACTGACAGCTCAGCTGTCGGGGTCACGTAGGGTGCCCAGTGCCCTGATCCACTCTACCCAGATCCAAGCTCCAGGAAACAGCCATGCTGGAGCAGTATGGCCCGTAAGACCTGCTCAGAAACCCCAAAATAACGGGGAACTAAGGATGGTTCAGACAGGTCAGGAAACCCCCTGTGAGTAAAAAAGACTTGCTCAGGCTGCTGGTGCAGCTCATTAAGCAGGGACAATCCAGCTGCCAGGGAAATAAACAGCGCTGGTGGCTCTTTAGAAGCAGCGTGAGCCACAAGCTGCACCCGGCAGCTGGAACGCCAAGAGAGCTGTGCTGCCCTCAAGCTCTGCAACGCAGTGCGGCCACGCATTGGCCTCGGCAACGCCTCCCAAACCTAACACAGCACCTCCAAAACGACACGAGCGCTGACAGGAGCACCCACAGGGGCTGCCTCAGCCGGAACCACGGGCACGCAGGTCCCAGGGGAAGTGGCAGGAAGGAATTTACAAGCAAGGAAGGAACCCAGCACAGGCTCAGTGGGGACGGCAGCCTTGCGGTCCCTCGGAAGGACAGCTCATGCGCTGCCCTGTGCCACACCTGCCCATCACACCCACTGCAGGCGCTGCCATACGGGGACAGCGGACATTCACCGAGACGTTACTGCCACATGTGGGAGGACAAACAAGCCTGCAACAGGCCAGAAAGCACACTGGGAATCCTGCTCAGGCAGGACAACCACCAGACGTCCACGACCAGAACTCACATTACCTTCCCAAAGTTGTCAGTGTGCTTCCGATAGTCTAGGTCCTCATCCTGAAGGGAGATAAAGAGTCAAAATGTTTAAGCACTTGCACAGCTCGTCCAACCAAGATATGCTTGCATGTGGGAAGTGCTGGGAAGGCCAGGCTCAAAACAAACACCAGGGATCCGGGGGCACTGAATGCTGACAAACTGGTTAATACCTAAACCAGAGTTCTGTCCCAGCATGAGTCAGAGGAAATGTGTCCTTATCTGATCCCAGCTTGGCACCACCAGCAAAGGTGGTTCTTGCCCAACCTGCAGCCCCAAGAGTGCCGCACAGCTGCATCCTCCCTCAGCCTGGCAAGCCCCTGACAGGACAGCAGCTCATCTCCTGCCAAAGACCTGCATGAGAGCCAGGCTTAGGTCTCTGCAGCAGCCAGCAGCACTGGGCAGATCTCAGTGTGAACTCATGTGTTACAGCTAAGCCAATTTAACAGCTCAACACACCAAAACATCTCCCTCTGTCCCTGAATTCGCCTGTGGGTCACCTGTTCCTGCAGTTATCCAGGTGATTCTATTCACAGATTCCTTCATTACTCTGTAAATTCAACTCATTACCTGACATAAAACCACTTATTTTACTTTTCCCTGGTCAGGTTAGCTCCCAACCAGAGAGCAAGCTGACGAGACTCAAGGAAGGTCTGATCAGACTAGAGACAGCAGAAGGCAGAAGCATGAAGCTCAGTGGGAAGGGAGAGGAGTTTCCAAGTCTGGCAGCACCTGGCTGACAGATCAATGTGCCTGCACTGTTATTTCAGCCTGGGAGAAGTCATGGGCTTGCCTGCAGCTCCCCTGACGTTCCCGAGGGCCACACCGACTATGAGGCATCAGAGTCTTTGTCCCCTCGCACTGTGATCTCAGACATGTTGAAGCAAACATAAGCGGGTTGTTTCACTGCCACTGCCCGTTCTCCGTGCACCTGGGAGCCAGGCCCAGGAGCTCTGCTCTGCTCCACTCCGTCTGGGGCAGCAGAAGGGAAGAGCTGGCACATGCCCTGTACTCCACGTCCCACCCAACGCCCTCTGACTCACTATGTTGCTGTGGTGAGCCTTAGTCATGAGCAGCATGCGGCCAACAAGGTCAGTGGTGGACACGCCTTGAGTGCGTTTGCATTCCCTGCGGGAGACAAGCAAAGGATGAAGCAGAAGCCACAGGAGCGTACGCCTCTGTCTTCCCATCATTACCACAGGAACGCCTGTGGCACCTGGTAAATCCAAACCGGGGCTGTCCTGATCCTCCTCAAGTACAGCATTTATTTGCTGAGCCTCTGCATCATCCTCACGCCACAGCAACTGCTCCTGTGAACAACACTGCCCTCACTCAGACTTCCCAACAGAGCCAGCTCCCAGTGAGGCTTTAAAACCAGGAGCAGCATCTGCCAGGAACCAGACAGCCCCGCTGGGCAGGACTGTCTGCCCCACTTCCCTGAAGCCAGAATGCTGGGAGCAACTGAAGCTCTGACACCCGTACAGGCAAATTCCAGCGTGACCTGAAGATAGGGATGTTTCATCTGACTTCCCTCAGGGCACAAATTCCCAGAAACTCTGCCCAAACCAAGATAAACAGGTAAGCAGCACAGGGTTACCTGTATCGCCCTGCTGTCTTTACTTCCTCATAGGTGTCCTTGCCATCGACAGTCAAGGTGATGTCATCTGCAGAGAGAGAAAAGCCTCAGAACTCTACCCAAGCTCTCCTGCACAAAAGCAGCAGCTGTGCAGGTCCCACACCCCTGGAGCCAGACTGGAATTCTGCAATCCAAATCCCTGTGCACACACAGGGGACACGTCCTGTGCCCCACAAAAATGTCAGGGGTTTTTAAGACTCCTGGAGACAAGGATATTCCCAGATACCAAACACCATTACCCACCTGGAGCATCGCCAGGTGCCCTGCCACAGCAGGCACAGCTGATTTCTGTCTGAATGACAATAAACAGGTACCATCCGTATCGATGTTAAAAAGCGCCTTTTAGCTCTTCTAGGACCTATTTTAACAATTGGTTCATGTTGTAAGTTTTCAGTCAATGAAACAGTTCATGCAATAGAAAGTTCTTCCTCTCAATGATGGCACTTCCACAGTGACATCCAGCGACCCTTCTACAGAGGCAATTCTGGTTCATCTCTGGCACAAGGCTCCCAACTCCCTCTGCAGAAATACCTCTCACATACTTTTGGTGATGGTATAAAGCTTTCACAAGCAAAAGCTAAGCTGGTTTCTCTCTGCCAAAACAGAGGGCAGCCCACGAGTGCGCCCACATGGTCGGGTGGCTCAATCCTGCTCAGTTCTCCTGAAACCCCACACCCTCCCCTCGGAGCACAAGAACAGGAGAGCTCACATTGCCAGCACAGCCTGGCATGCCAGGAGAGGCACCAACAGCAGGGTTGCTGTCACCTTCCCCGGTAAGCTCAGCTATTTCCAAACTCAGCTTTTGCAAGAACACAACCTGGGAAAACTGCCGGTGCAGGTGCAGCTCAGGAGAAGCGCGGAGTGATGTGGCAGAGGGCACAGGAGCTCCTCTACCGCCATAACTCCTCACCAAGCCCTGCAGGGGACCACGTACACCAAACAAATTCAGGGCAAGCAATGAAGGAAACAAGGAATTTGATAACCACTCCACCCACGTGAAAAAAGCATATTTATCTTCTAAAGATTAAGGATTTATTTACATTTAGTGAAATACTTGGCTTATCAATAGCAGAAGGCTGGGGTCAGATGAGAGATACATGAAATGAGTGCAAAGACTACTCCTGGTCAAACTAACAAAATTCCTTCAGAAGGGCAGGGAGGAAGGGCTGAGGTTTAATGAGCATCGGCAGCAGCTCAGGAAGGGGCAGAGTCCCACGGCAAGAACGTTTCCTCAGAACACTGGTTCTCTCCAGCAACTGTACACCAAAAAGTAAGAACTAGGTCTCTGGCCACCCGGTCAGCTGAGCCACTGAACAGCTTATCAGCTGGATAAAGAGAGAAGCTTTTCAGATCTAACCCCGTCCCAGGATAAGTAGATATAAACATGACTGTATTTCTGCGTGTTTACCTTTTCAATAGTGTTTTTCACACTTAAGTTTTGTAAATGGCTTTCCCCTTTGCACGAATTTCTGCCGGTGCAAAAGGGCAACCTCGGGATAATTTTAAACAACACATTTTACCTTCGTAAGTTAAAACCAAGGGCCCTGGCCACTCTCAAGATTCTGAGCGCACTGACATGTTTCTCCAGACTACGAGATCAGGAGCAGCTGTGCTGCTCAGCACAGGCGTTGGGAAGGCAGAGCTCTGCACACTCCAGGCACCCCTGACCCCTGTGCCAGCTGAGACATCGCTCGGTTTGCAGCAGGGCACTGGAGCACACAGCCCCGAGGGCCCCTGTTAGCACAGCCAGCGCCTCAAACACCACTCACCCCCGTGCACGCAGAAGTCACAGCTGTACTTGTCCAGGGTTTCCAGTGTGGTGACGTAAGGAGCTCCAGGAGCAATCTCATCCACCCACTTGATGGCCTGCACCATTTTGTACCTCTCCTCCTGGGTAAAGACGGGGGGACCCTTGTGCTTGGCAATCTCCTCTGGGGGAGAAATACAATTCCAGTTAGAAGCATGTCCTGCAGCTACAGTGACTCTCAGTCACAGCTACCTCACTGCATCCATAAACCCATTTAAAATACATCTTCACATGCAAAAACTTGTTTCTGGCTCTTAACTTCCCGATGGCCTTGGAATGAGTTTTCTCCACAAGGTAACTTGTTTTGGAACCCGAGTTCTGCAGCTCCTACCAGCAAAACCAGACTGATTTTCAGCTGCTTCAACTGTTTTTATAGCACAGAATGCAGATCAACCTTCAGAGCCTGAAAGATCTGACCCACCTAATCCTCAGTCCAAAGTGTGGACTCTCCACTCCCAGAGAAGGGCGTTTTTTCTCTTGGAGGTTACTGCTCCCGGAGCGGATGCAGGAAGAAGCCTGACCCTACCAGGGGCTCTTGGTTCTAATGCTGCTGGGCAATTTGAGGGGCTGCACGAGATGAAACGTGGCAAAACCTCTTACCATCCGTGTGGACCCCAACGATCAGGTAATCGCCCATGGCCCGCGCCTGGCGCAGCTGATTGGAGTGGCCATAGTGCACCATGTCATAGCTGGAAAGAGAAGCGCCGGGTCAGCCCGAGCACAGCGGGACGCGCGTCCTTGGAAGCCGCGGGGCTGAAGGTCTCTGCGCCGCCGGGCCGGGCAGGGCCGGGACAGCCGGGGCACCAGGGCTCCCTCCCCGCACGGGCCGGTCAGTCCCTCCCCGGCAGGTGCCGGCTGCAGTCCGGGGGAACGGACCGGCCCGACAGGCGACCGAGCCCACGGGCGCTCCCGTTCGCTCCCCTCGCCCGGCGCTCCGGGGCGGCTCTGCCCGGACAGCGCCGCTCTCCCCGGGCCCGGGCCCGTCCCGCCGCGGTGACAGAGGAGGCGGAGGCACCGGCGTAGCCAACACGGTTTATTTCTGCGGCGCCACGACATCGCCCGGCCCCGCGCCCGCCCCACTCACCATCCATCGCACCAGACGCGCACGGGCCGGTGGCCGCCGCCGCCCGCCGCGGCCCCG
>VYZT01032656.1:77346-88604 GCA_013400735.1 Pomatostomus ruficeps | reverse complement strand
GGGAAGGAGGGCGGCGGTGGGCGCTGCGGGCGGCCCCGGCCGGGGGCTCCCCGCGCGCAGGGCCCGGGCCGCTCACCGGTCGTAGCGGGGGATCTCCAGCCCCAGCTCCGCCATCAGCAGCCGCATCACGTCGTCGCAGCGGCCGTGCAGCTTCAGAGCGGCCAGGTCGTCCTTCGGGGTCCACTGCGAGCGACAGCAGAGCCGGCTGCAGGCAGCTCCCGCGGCGGCAGCGGGGGCTCCCGCCTTGGCCCCGCACATCCGCAGCCCCTCGGCTCACCCTGGCCGGCCCGGCGCCGAGGGCTTTATCTCACCTGCAGGTTCACGATATACAGCTTGGGCCGGCGAGGGGGGGGCTTGCTCATGCACCAGAGCCGTGGGTATTTTTTCAAAACCTGCCACAAAGCAGAGAGGATCAGCACAGCCACAGGCACACGCAGCTGTGAACCGTATCAGCGAGAGGAAAAGGAATGTATTACCAGGAGGGGAAAGAGGGAGGAGAGAGACTATCACAGATGTTGGGCGAATCCTGACACCAGTTTACAGTTGTCTGTTTGGGAGGAGACTGCTCAGCACCAAGGTGTATCACCAAGAGGGAATGCTGCTAACAATCTTCACCGAGTCTCTAAAGTTACCTTTAAGCTGGAACCCAGACAAAGAATCACATCTGCTTTGCTTGCAGCTTCTGTTGCTGCTTCCCAGTTCAGGGGCTGTCTCAATGTCCCCTTCTCCCCAAAGTGGACGATTGTATCTCTCAACTGTGCCCCACACTTGTGGCACATTCTGCCCGTGTGATGCCTGTGCAGGGCTGTGCGTTCCGTCACATCAAACACTCGCACGTACTCTCTGTTGGGTGTGCAGGAAGTGCAGACCTGGCGCGGGACAAAAGCAGAGACCCCGTCACATCGTCAGCATCCTGGCTACAGGACGCCAGGAGCGAGCCTCTTCTCTTGGAAGAAAACAAGTTTGGGGACAACACTGAACTTGTAGACAGAAGCATCAGGGATCAGATGCTAACTTGAAAAACATTGAGGTTTTTTTGAAAACCAGCAAGCAGAACCACAGGCAGCCTTTGGCTGCACGCTGGAACGGATTTCAGAGAAGGGCTGAGGAAGAGAGGTGGAGCAAAAGGCTCCAGCAAGTACAGAGAAAGAGCTACAGAGTTGGGTTTGGTACTTTCTAAGTAGTTCACCCCAAACCTGATGGCCTGAAGACTGGAACTGCACAGAGGCCAAGCCCTTGTACTAATTCCTCCTGAGCTAGTGGCAGATCAAGAGTTTACATTCTCTTTTCGTGAGGCCACTGAACAGCGATGTTTTCCTGCTCTGGACACTCACCTCTATGTACATATTCCCATGAAGCTCAGATATTGCTGCTCGGGGTAACCCGCTCCGCAGGTGCAGCCCATCACAGTTCTGAGACACCACGTGCTGCACCTTGAAGGGAACAAAGCACTGAGCTCACACAGACCACACAGGTGTCGCTCCAAGCAGGCGACGCGCGTGTCCCACATCGCACCAGCAGCCTGTACATCAGAGCAGCACCCACGGGGAAGAGCATGGTGAACAGACCTTCGTGAAAGCTAACTGGAAAGCCTTCTCCTGCTAAACAGAACATTTCTGGGGCTGGCTGATGTGTGACCAGTTCCCCAGACCAGCCTCACCAGGTACAAATACAACATGTTGAAGAAAAAGCACCAGGGGAAAAACTGCCAGAGCTGCAGCCTGCAGCTCACTAAGGAAAGCCTGGACACATTTTCACATTTTCAAGCAGCCACTTGAGCCAAAAAAGTAGTCAGACAATCTCCTGAAAAGCTTTCTCTTCCCTGCTGGGTTTATCATTCTTAGGCAGGGGAACATGAGCGAGGTGAGGAAAAAAATCTTACCAGGTTGTGCTTGTGCAGGCAGGCAATGCTCATGTGAGTGAGCGTGGGCTCTGCCTCACTCAGGTCTGCAGCCCTGACAAGAAGCAAGGGGGAAAAAAAAAAGAGTTGAAATTGCCATTAACGTCTTCTAGTGTCAGCTTTCTGTCACACAGCTCAGAATTTGGCTCCTCACCTGATGCTCCTGCCCTTCTGCAGCAGTGTCCAAATGCCATTGGGGCCTCTGTAGTCTGGGATCGAAGCTGCCTGTCACCAGGAGATAAAACCAGGCCTGATGGGGGGAGGTTGTCACAGCTCTTGTACCCAAACACAACCAGCCCAGGCCCAACCAGGACAACCACACACACCTCCATCCATGGCTGCTTCTTCATTTACTCTGAGTTTCCCAGCATAGTTGTTCCCTAAACACAGGGAAACCTCCTCAGAGGTTTTCTCTCTTGTACCTTTCAGCTCTCACTTTCAACTCTAGTGATAGTTTTCTCCAATTTAAGATTCCGGAATCCCTTCAGAACTCTTTCACCCTTGGTACTTCCCATTTCCCTACACAGAACTCCATTCTTGAGCCTTTTCTTATTTTCCCTAGACTGTGGTTTCTGGTACCTCACACTCAGCACCTCTAGCAAACGTGCAGATGGGCAGAGCACTCAGCCCCCTGTGCTGAGCCTTGCTCCGTGTCGCAGAGACCGGACCGACAGAGCTCGCACAAAGGTGACAGGTGTCATGTTAGAAGAGGTAGAACCAGATTGCTGCTTTGCCCCAGGCTGCCGCAACAAAACAATTCTCAACCTGCCGTTTGTAAATTCCAGTAATCCCCCACTGTCCCTGCATGTCTGATAACACACATAATGTTCCTAACTGGCTCGAGGTTTTACATCAGTCATTGGAGAGACTTGAGCAAGGCAAGACCGGAGTCCTCGTGCTCAGGCTGCGCATCCTGCGTGCAGAGATAACGCAGCCGCAGGATCTCCTGGGAATGACCCCAGGATGCAGCCTGGGAACTCTGCCACCCGCGGGACTCGTGCAGCCTCCCAGGCTTGTCACATCCGTCCTGTGGTCATTCAGGAACCAGGGAACAGCCCCAACACCGCCCCCCGAAAGGGCTCCAGCTGCCGGCCCCAAACGCACCGTGCTGATCCCAGCACCCGTGTAGATGACGAGGTGCCTGGCGCTCCGCACAGCGGCGGCCAGCTCGGCTGCCTTTCTCTGCAGCTCCTCTGGTTCATCACACACCTGAAAAACACACCTCAGCAGGTTCACTCGGATCAGAGAGACACCCCGCCACTGAGTCACAAAGAGCAGGGATCTCCCCAGAAGTTTGAAGATGGGCCGGGGCCAAGCAGGAAAAACAACACAAACATTACAGCAGCGGCTTCCAAATGAAAAGGACATAAGCATTGTTCATGGCAGGATCACGGAAAAAGCTTTCCGGAGACCACAAGCTGCTGGTCCAGCCCCTTGGGGGACGCGCCCCTACAGCCACACGCGCCTGGCAGCGCGGCTGACCGGGGACAAACACGGGGCAGGCCCCGGCGGGCAGGCGCGTTCCCGGTACCGGGGCACAGCGGCTGCTCACCGAAACCTCCCGCGGCTGCAGGGCTCGGCAGCAGCCAGCCTGCCCCGGTGGCCTCCGCCCCGCCTCTCCGCTCCAGAGAAGCCACCGAGGTTTCCCGGTCCCACCGCGCCTCCGCCGCCCACCTCCTCCTGCCGCCGCCGCAGCCGCTCGCGCCGCTTGCGGCGCCGCTCCAGCTCCCTGACGATGTCCTCGCTCTCACTCAGCACCTGGCACTCCTCGGGGCTCCGCTCCGCCGGCGGCTTCCTCCAGATGCGGGACACCTGCCCGGCGCACACGGTTGGTCACGGCGGCCCGCGGCGGCGAGGCGGAACGGGTCGGGCCGCGCCGTGCCGTACCTGTCTCCGGCGGTCCCGCTGCTCCTCCTGCTGCAGGATCTCGGCNCCGCCGCTTCCGCCTTCCGGCCGGAGCGCGCGCGCCGCTTCCGGCACCGCCCCCGCGCGCGGCAGCGCCCCCTGGCGCCGGGCGGACCCAAGGACGCGCAGGCGGCTGTTGAAGCGGTTTATTGTCGCGTACAAAGGCGGCCGACACTGTACAGAATAAATAACGGCAATAACTTAGCAATAAATACCGCCTGCACCGAGCCCGGAGCCCTCCGCGTGACCGTTCTGTCCGCCAGCCCCGGCTCCGGCCGGGAGCGACTGTACACAATTCACAAGATACACAAATCCCGGGGGGGCCGGGGCCGCTCCCCGGCCGGGCTGGCGCAGGACCCCTCCCCAACCCTCCGGAACGGCACCAGGAAAAGGAGAAAGGAAACACGACACCCTTCACAGCAGGAAACCAAACGGACGAGCACCTCAGGAACAAGAATTGTCACACTCCAGAACACTATACACGAGAGAGAGGTCAGCGTGAGGCTCGGGCAGGGGTGGCCTCGCACGGGCACGGGGAGCCAGCGGGCAGGACACGGGATCCCCGGAGCGGGACGGGAGACTCCTGGGACACTGCGGGAATACATCACTCGGGGTCCTACACTTCACTGAGAACAAAACCAAAACCATGGGGAAGCAGCACCCAGGGGACCGTGGCCTCGCTGGCACCAGCGCGGCACCCGCAGAGCTCGTTCAGAACCCGGCACCCTCCGGGCACCGCCTGTGCTCAGCGACACGGGCCCGGGCTCCGGGCAAGGCAGGACAGTGCAAGGGAGGAGGAGGAGAAACGAGGTCTGGTGCATCTGCGCTGCTGCCGGCCCTGTCCCCCCTCACCCAGCGGCACCAGCCCCTGACCGGCAGCTGCCACCCCGCACGCAGGGAAGGACTGGGCACTCCCTGCCACACACCACAACAAAAAGCAGCTTCTCCGTGGCTGCAGGGTTGCCCGTCGCTGCCTGCTGTGTTGATGGGGCTCTCCTCACACCAGAGCTGTGGAACCAAGCTCCTAGCCAGCCCTACACACACCTTGCCCGCTCTTGTGGCCCAGACCAGGACTCAGCTGAGTTCTGAAGAGCTCTGGCTGATTCAGTCTCAAGCTGGGTCTAGGAGGGACAGGGTTCGGACTGACACCCCAGGACAACTGGATGCCCCCGTGTTTTGTAAAATCTGACCTCTTCCAGTCACCACACAAGCAGCTGGAAGACCAGAGCCCGCTGAGCGCTGCGCACCGTGTGGCCTGTGTGGTGAATGGGTAGAAGTGGCACATCAGATCCTTCAGAGAAGAGAAAGTCCAGGACTGGAAGTCTCGAGGCAATGTTCTAACCTGCTCTTCATATGGGAAGTTTACTGGGAAAAGCATCCCAAACAACTCCCTGAACTCCCAATCAATCAAAGCAAAGCTCATCTCCTCCAGCAGGAAATCCCTGTCAGCTACATGCTCCTCTCCTGCCACGCTACAGCTTTTCTCAGGCTGACCTGCTCCTCCGCTCAGGGGACAGCAGCATCAGTTCAGCAATGAGAAACATCCCCAAAACCTATCCAGAATGGCCATACCTCCCCACGAGACTGTGCCTTCACTTGTGTTATCCAAATCTGTCTCCTTCACTCAGATCTCAGCAGCCAGGAGATCACACGGGCCTCCCCCTCACGTCCTGCCTCTCTAAAGCTCAGTAAATCAGCTCAAATCTTTGGGAAGGGGAGAGGGGAGTCAAAGTGTTTGTGGAAACGGAGCCTGGCCATAAACAGCTTCTCAGCTGTGTCACAGCTGTGAGCCTGAGCACTCTCCTAACCCCCGGGCAGCAGCTGCCCCAGGAAGGACAGTGATCCTGCCACAGCTCACTGGCCAGCAATGTGCAGACACCACGGACTAGCCAGTCCCATGTTGCCCCTCTTGTTCAGGTGAGCCATGAGCACAACACAAGTTCTGACCACAGGATCTAATTCCAGAGATAAATTCCATCAGTCTTCTCCTAAACCTGGACAAGTCTCCCTCACGTCACTTTTGACATCTTTGCTGCAGCAAGGAAAGGGCAGCATTTTTCCTCTCCAGATAACCAAGTTCACCTGGTGTTGGCTGCTCAGCAGGAGCTGCCTGTGCTCCCCCTGCACACCTCTGGGCAGGCATCACTACCTCGCTGCACCAGCCAGCCACTCTTGTCCTCAAAAACAGCAGCACCTTTGCCTGTGCACCAGAACCCTTCTGGAGAATTTGGAGAGATTCCAACTCAATCTCTCAGTCGAGTTTAGGGAAAACGACGACATTGTGAAATGACAGCACATGGCAAAGGCACCAGCACGCCACAGCGCCGCACGAGAGCTTAGTGAGCAGAGTGCCCAACACAAGGGGACACGACAGAAACTAGCAAGGTCAAGAATAAGTCACTTTTGGTACAATTGCAAAAAGATATCAAACAGGACTTGCCTCTTTTTTTGTCTTTTTCTAAGTTTTATAAATAAAGTCTGATAACTCTTTATAAAAACTAACCTCAGAGCCACAAACAGTTTGCGGGAGGTTCATGAGAAACTTTAAAATTATTTATTTATTAACTTTTAACTAGCAAAGTCTCTGAGAATATTTCCCCACTTATATGGTCAAATATTCTCACCTTCTCAGGTAAAAAAGCTGACTATAAATACGCTCTCTCTTCTGTCCAATTTTAAACTTAGATAATTTAATAACTCTTAAAATGATGTTTCTCTCTTTAAATAAAGGGCTATTTAACCACATAAACTGGTTGTGTAAACCATCACACTAGAGACACTTGATACCCTCAAGACACGGGAACAACTAGTGATTTTGGTCTTGTTCAGTGCAACACATTAGGCACAAAACCGGCCTGCAGTCAACACAGTACCGCTGCTCCCTTCTTCCCTCCCCAGGGTGCTGGGCCCTGCAGGGCCTCAGGACCACAGCGGCGGGACACAGCAGCGTTGTCCTTCCCACCACTGCCAGTTTACACAGCTAACGTCATGGACGTCTGAGGGAAACCCACGGTTAGGGCACAGAGGCACACCTAGAAAGGAATAAAAACGTGACACAGAACACCCCAACTGTAACTACAGGTACCAAAGGAGACAAAAGCAGCAGGTTCAGGCGCCGAGATGCACCACCCGGAAGAGTCATGAAATAAAGCCTTTGGAAGTGACCGAAAACTGCTTGTGAAGCAAGCTTTCCTCAGGCCACCCCTCCACCCTTCCGTCAGCCACGCTGCACAGACTTTCTTTGGGTAGAAAACCAAAATGTCACAGTCTGTCCCCAGGGCACCCGAGGGCTACAGACTGCTGGGTGGGAAGCTCTGTCTGCACAGGACAAGGGATGCATCACCACTGCTCATACCAATCTGGACACAACAAAATAAACTGGAGCGATCAGCGGGCCAGTCCTGGGCCAAGTCAAAGGAACCCGGACCCATGTGGGGAGGGCTTGTGCTTTGGGGATTCCAGGCTGGTTTTGTGCCTAACTGCCCTGCACAGACAAGCTCAGGCAACGCTCGCTTCACTAAGACCGGGCGTCCGTTTTGGATTTCACTATTGTGATGACACTAGTAGTAGCGACCTTGCCAGGGACGAGGGGCCCCATACTGGAAGTGAGAGGCCCCCGTGCAGGGGTCACAGGGCTCCGGGCCACGGTTCTTGCGAAGTTCTGGAGAGCCTCATATTTGGAGCGGAGAGCATCGAGTTCCATTTTCATGCTGGCGTTCTCAGAGGCCAGCTTCTCCACTTCTTGCTGCAGCTCTGCCTTCTGCTTCTCCAGTTCCTCCTTCTGAGTAACGCGCTTGACTCTGCAGCTGGCTGCGTAACCCCGGTTCTTCAGCGTGCGCCGACGCTGCTTCAGCTGGATGATCTCCTCTTTCGACAGGCCCCGTAGATGCTGGTTCAGCTCTCGCACGGACATGGTCACCAGCTCCTCATCTGTCAAGCTGGTCCCATTCTCACCTGGCTCCCTCTTCACCTGGGAGAGAAAGCAGCACATGCTTGTGAAACCTGAGGTGGATGCCTACATCCAGCCCTGTCCCCCGTTCCTCCACCCACCACGTTACCTTCAAGGCCTTGTTTCCTTTGTTGGGGGTCGTCATAACACGACAGCCTTGTCAGCTGGGTTCTGGAAGGGAAGGAAGGTCAAATTAGCACCCGGGACACAGCAGAGCACTCGGCATTCCTCTGGCAGGGTTCAACAGCAACGCCCCATGGGGCTCCACATCCTGGTCCCCACTCACCCCCTCCTCGGAAGACACTCAACAAACAGCGAGCTGAGCTGGACTCACAAGCAGCAGACTCTGTCTCTGAGCAGAAACTGCTGCCCTTCCACACCCCTGCTCCCATGGAGACTTTGTGGCAATGCTGGTTTGTTGTTTATGGTGGGGGAAATTAAAAAACTGGGAGTCAGAATACCTGGAAGCCACATATGTAAAAATAGCCTTGCAGGCAGCAGGCAGAGTCCAGAGCGTGGCTGCTCCGGGCCAGTCATGCTGACTCAGCAGGCTCTGGCACTCGGCACCACCTGCTCCCAGCCCCATCCTTGTCACTCCCAAGCAGAGCAGGTGACCTCACGCTGAGCAGGCCATCCTTCCTACAGGTGCCCAAGTACAGGTTGGAAGCTTCCCAGTCCTACCAGACTCCAGATGCCCCCAAGGATGCAGCCAGTATGGTTCAGTAAGACATAACCCTGGGCAAGGGGTGCAGGGGAAGCCTTGGACACACCGGAATTCCATCACAAATTTGGGCTTGTGCCTCAACAGCCTTCACCTCTCCCGTGACGACAAAACTGACCCCAGCTGTAGGTATTTTCTGTGAGAAAGTACCTGTCAATCCCTGGCATGCCAGGGCCCAGAACCACCTTCTTCCTCCTTATCTTCAGAGCCAAGGTGTGCTCACAACAAAGCAAAGATTAAAGGTGCTGAAAAACAGAGGAGAGCAGACTCCTTCCCTGCCACGGCAGACGAGACTTCAGAACTGGTAACAGCAATTTCCAGGCCTGCTTTACAGAGATTCAAACCCAGGCTCCTGCTTCTGTCCCCACATATCTCCTCCCCTCAGGCTTTTCAGCTCAGAGTGCTACTACCCTACCCAAGGAATTGACCCACACACATCCTACCTGACAGACATGGCTGTGCCTCGAACAGCCCAAACTGCACTCCCCTCTTAGCCCAAACTGCACCCTCTCAGCCCTGGCCAGCTCCTCTGCAGCCTACAGGTGCCTCTGCCCCTTTCATCTTGCAGGTGTCAGACAACAATTTTGTTTGGCCCTGCCTTTAGGCCAGCAGGACTGATGTCCAGTTACAGACCAGAACCAAATGCACACATCAGCAAATACAACTTTGTGCTCTTCCAGCAGCTGTGGCACAGGCTCCCTACAGTGCATCTATGACCTATGGGAGGTGAACGGGGCCAGCAGTTCCCAGAACACCAGCAGAGATATTCCTGAAGCCTGCAGCCTGCCAGGAGCCAGGCTATTTATACCTAGAGGACAATGCTCCTTCCAGCAAGATGTCTGCTACACCCGACCCCACTGGCAGAGGCACGGTCATTTTGCTGCCCAGGGAAGGCAGCTGCAATGAGGAAGGACAGGCAGCACGTGAGCAACTGCTTCACAAAATCAATTCTTCCCTTCTTCCCAGACTGCTGTTTATTCCTTCTGTTCCTACCTGGCAAATATGTCTCCTGGGAAAAGGGGAGAGGAAAGGGAACAGCTGGAGAGATCGATAGCATGCCCCTGCAGCACTTGTGTGTCCCATCCTCTTGCGAGGGGCAGAAGTCAAGGGCAGGTATGGTCACTGGAACCACAGGAATTTGCTTGCCTTGTGGCACTGAAAGAATTGACAGCTGCCAGGCAAGCACACCGGCTGTCTTCATTACAGCAGACCCAAAATGAAACCAGCAGGGCACACACGCGCTGCATCAGGGAGGGCACTGGGAACAGTACTCCTCAGCAGGCTGGGGAACGGGCAGTGCTGGCAGAGCCAGCTACTCATTCCTGCCTCTGCGCTCTCTGACACAACACCCTCTCCAGCAGGAGCCTCTCACAGCCGCCGTCAGAGCTGCAACAGGACTGCCCCACAAACCTGGTGATCCCACCTCTCCAAGGTGCAGCAACACACAAGGCAGTCAGTGGAATGGGAAGAACAACCCAAAGAGCTGTTGGCTATTTCCTGGGTCCCGTTTTAACCGGGCTGTTTGGCAGCTCATAAAGAGGACACCCAGAGAACTGGCAACGTATCAGAGACCAAACTTCACCTTACTCTCCAGACTGCTGATGGATCAGCTTTTGATAGCTTCCTGAAGAAAGATCACGCTGAAAAGTGCCAAACACTATGACTGCAATGAAGAAACTGCAGTCTCGACACATTTCCCCAGAGCTCAAAAGGCCTGAACTCAGCACAAGCACAGCCAATTCTCCCCTCAGCGCAGCGGCAGCACACGGGAGCTGACAGCACCGCGCATGATTCAACACGGGCCCCTCTCCGCGCTCCTGATGCAGATCCCTGCCACGAGCCCCGTGTAAACACGGTGACATCACCCGCTCAGCGGGGCAGGCCTGGTGCGGGTGTGGGCAGAGCGAGGGCTGTGCTCCCCCCCGGGCTCCGCGGCACCGGCAGGCAGAGGCGCGCGGTCCGTCGGCAGCAGTCGGGCACCCTGCACGAGAACACTCTCTCCCTGTGTGGATTCCATACTCTGTTTATTTGCTTGCTGGCAAATTAGCTCACGCTGTCTCAGCCAATGACTCCCCAAACTGACAGTACCTCTCTTGTGTTCCCCACCCTGAGGGTCCCCTGGTGAGCTCATCCAACCCTGAGCGCTTCCACAGCAATTTTTCCCTCAAGGAATCTGCCCAGCCAGCTGGTTTTAACTCTGCTCACACTGCTAAAGGAAAGGGCCAACTCTGAGAGACCCCTTCCCACCCTTGGCAGTGCCCTCCTCCGACCACAGAGCTCGAACCTCGCGTGTCCCGGACAGCCAGAGACGTCCCTGGCTCTGAACAGCGTGACCAACACACAGCCCCAGACCCTCCGTGTCGGTCAGGCGCTGCAGTCCCGCGGGAGCGGAAACCCACTCCACCCGGGGGACCCTGCAGCGCCAGGCACCGGGCAGCACCTACGGAGCAGGGGTCGGAACCTCCCACCCGCACTTCAGCCCGAGGACAAGGACTGCAGCGGGGCTGCGCTGCCTGCGGCCGAGCCTCTGCTCTGCGAACTGGGCGAGACGCCCCGGGGGCTCCTCACCCTCCCAGCCCTCTCGTCCTCGGGAGGAGAATCACGGACCACGCCGAGCCCCCGCGGCGGGGAACGGCCGGGTCGCGCCCGCACCGGCGGAGCCCGAGCGCCCGGAGGTGCCACGGGGCTGAGGGGCAGGCTCGGCCCGAGGGCAGCCGGTCTGCAACACGATCCGGGCAGGCGGCAGCCGCGGGAGGGAGGGGCCGGATGCGTCCGCGACGCCT
>VYZT01032656.1:59031-72703 GCA_013400735.1 Pomatostomus ruficeps | reverse complement strand
TCCCCGCCCCTCCTGCTCCGCCAGGCGGCGCTCTGCTCCCGCATGGGAGCCGCGGGGTTTGGCCGGGCCGGGCCCTCGGGCAGCGCCGGCGGCCGCTCCGCCCTCACCGGGGCTATCCCGGCAGCTCCGCCCTCACCGGGGCTATCCCGGCAGCTCCGCCCTCGCCGGGGTTACCGCGCCCGCTCCGCCCCCACCGGGCCCGGTTACCCCGGGCACCCTCCCCGCGGACAGCGGGACCCCTGCGGCGCCCGAAGGGGCTCTGGGTCTCCGTGCGGTTGCTCTGCTCGGGTCCCTCCTCTCCGCCGCTCTCCTCCGCCTCGGCCGGCCCGGGACGCTCCGGTGTCCGGTCCCGCCGCCCCGGGCGAGCCCCGCGGGTTCTGCCGAGAGCGGCCCCGGAGCGGCGGCTCCGCGTGCTCTGGGAATCGCCCGTAGGTTCCCGAGGGATTTCCCGGGGCGGGAGTTTCCGTCGCCCGGTTCCCGCCGTGCCCCGAGCACCGGGGGTGGGCTCCGTGAGCGCCTCGCGGCCCCGGGCTGTGGGAGACCAGCCCGGTGTGAAGTGTTCCTGTAAAACACAGGCAGCGGGCGGTGCTTTTTTTTCCTAAATATCATCTTACCTCCCTGGTTTAATTTTTATTTTTCTCTTGTTCCTTTATTGACAGAAATAAATCTCAGTGTTTTTTCCGTTGACCATGTTTCTAAACTCTTTATTTTGGGGATACTGAACCCCGGGCTTCTGAAAGAGAAGGGAACAACCAAACCAAACCCAATCCACTAATGATTCCGATTTTAATATCAATCAGTCCAGGCTGGGATCCTCTGGGTGCTGTCTAGATTGGCTGCAGTCATAGGTCTGTAATTAATGAACACGCATACATCCTAACATCAGTTTACCAAAAAAAGCTGGGAGTGGTTGGTGTCTGGGGAAACCTGGTTCGTGGCAAGATACTTGATCGTCATCTATTAATGAAGGGGGTAGATACATTCTGGAAATGAAGGGGGTTTGGTGAACTGAATCATGACAGAGCTGGTTGGTAAATCCCGCTGAGCAGCTATCAGATGTTCTCTGTCCTGGATTGGGCAATCTCATAGTTTCCAATGGTTGGGGAGTGTTTTAACCACTGAAGCATGAGGTTTTGATTTTTTTTTTTTTATTATTTTTTTCTCCTAAAAGAGAGGATTGTTGTCCACACAATCTTTTTTTTGCCATTTTGACCATGTTCACATTTTTTGCTCAGTCTTTGGCTGGCAGATGAGAAAGCTAAATCTGAACACACTGTTCTTGGCAATGACTTGTGTTTCCACTCCTCCAGTCAGTGGGATCATGATTTCCATGTTAAATTCTGTTTCCCCTTATTGTGAAGGCACTCAATTGTGCCCTCATTGTTCCCCAGGTACCGGTTTCTCTCTGGCCCTTTGTCCCTGGCTCAGTGTAAGTGGCATCAACTCATGGCAGTGGCAGATTTTACCATGTTTCTGCTCTCGCTCCTACTTGGTGCAAAATCTTCCCAGCAGAAAGCCCGCAGTGCCTGGCTCAGCCGTGTGTTATCAGCCAAGGAGCTTTCCAACAGCTGCCACTGCCCGAGTGACCGGCAGTGTCATCCCTGCCACAAGCACCCCCTCCCTGTGGGCTCCTGCCTTTGCTGACCCCCTTCCCGGCCCCCCAATCCTCCCAGAGCCGCACCAGAGCCTGCGGGATGAGGCTTTCCTCAAGCAGTGTTCCTGGGCTCGCTGCGTTGAATTTTACAACAAAAGCCATGGTGCTCCACAGGCACCTGTTTGGTTTTTAGTGTAATAACAAAAAATAAGTGATTTTCAAGTGTGGCACAGCTTAGTTTGTCCACATTGATGAGTTTAACAGGAATACATCATAAATGCCCAAGGTCCCTTTGTAGGCAGTGGCTCTTTGTAAATTGACTCCTCCAACACAAGTGGATTTCCTTTTCCAGGTCAGCATTTTGTGCTTGTACAACCCGTAATTTGTTTGGGTGGCAAGAAATAACGCTCCTGGTTTGTATCTATAGCAGACAGCCTTGGGTCTTGCCCTACCAGCCTCCTGTTGGACCACATATTCCAGATTTCCTGCCCTTCACTGCAGCTCGCAGAGAGAAACCCCCTCGGAAGGTTGCTCCTTTGTGCTGGATCCCAATTCCTGTCCCATTTCCCAGCTAACGTTCCCCACTGCTAAGGGCTGGTCCTTCCTCACAATTATTCAACATAGTCTGTCTCAACAAGTTTTCCCTTTGCTTTTCAAACCCCATACAAAGCACTGATGAAAAGTAAGTTTCCTTCCTTATTCCTGAGTCATTCTGCTGCAAAGATCCACTCGGAGGTCTTGCTGTCTTGTGTCTGTACTTTGGGTCTGTGCTCAGGCTCTGTACCTCACAATAAAGTGAGCTCTGCTTTTCTGCAGAAAGGGCAGTGTCCCCTACAATGAAAGTGTGGGGAGCAGGATGACAGCACACAGATCTCGGGAGAAGTAAGTGTACATCTGCCATTCAGCTTTATTTTAATTTGGTTAAAAAATAAATCTTGCTTGTGACAGGCAGCTACTGGAGATTTTATTCAAAGCACTTGAGTCTGCACGTGCTGCACAAACACTTGGATACTCTGGCTTCTCCCCGGAACAAATGAAGATTCCTATGGAGCCTGAAATCTGAGCTGAGAAGTGTGGAACTTCAAAGTGGGTGTTTTGTCAGGGATGGGTCCGAGAAATTCGGCTACTCGGTGATGCAGAGCGCTCAAGAATCCTGCGCCTGAGCTGCTCTGGGGTACCGCGTGCAAGTTCTGTCGTGTCCCGTCCTGTCCCTGCTGCCTCCCTGCCTGGTTTGGTCTCTCGTGCAGCACTGTGAGATCAATCAGTCTCTGCCTTCCCTCTCCCATCCCCCAGAATCTATCTTCAAGTCTCCGGAAAATAAACCCTTGACACCAGTGTAAGGAAATGGTGGCCCGTGAATGGGAGCACGTGCCAGGGTACGCTCTGTGCTGCTCAAGTGAGGATGGCTGGTCACACACAGTCACTTTGTGGGTTGGCTCTGCTCTGCAGCCTCATTCGCAGCAGTAGAGCCCCGATTTTACAAATTTTCATTTCTGTAGTGACTCAGCATTTACTAAATAGGAATATCCTAGGCCTCCTCCACATTGTGCACTTGAGGATACTCCTTTTCTGTGCTAGGCAGCGAAGGAGAGGAAGGGAAAAGACTGGTAACCTTCAAAATACTGTTATGGCTATGATGTTCTTCTTAGAAACACCCAGACTTCCACTGCCCACACTTGCCAGCATTCCACGTCTCACCACACAGCCCAAACGAACCCAAACTCCGAGGGATTAATTTTCATCTCCTGAACTGGTGTTCCTTCATGTAGCTTTTAACTTTTCCACTTCCTGAGTAGCCACTTTGTTACCGTTAAGTGCTGGTTAACAGTTTCAAAATCCTTGGTGTTTTTCCTAATATTTGGCTCAGAAACTTGGTGGCCTGGAGCCCTGCGGCTGTGGCTACAAGCGTTCCTGCTGTCTGCACGTGGAGCGGTGTCATTCCTTCGCGCTGGCACCAGGCAGGTGAGGCAGAACCGAGGGGGAGGTGGGCTGTGCTTTGCATCAGCCACAGCCCACTGGCTCCAGGTCGTTAATTTGTCAGTGTGGCCAGTCCTCACCTTGAAGTTTGGCTGATGGAGTTGTGCGCATGCTTGCCCAGCACCTCCCTGCCCCTCGCCCCTTCCCCCTGCATCTGCCGTGGTTCCAGCACTGGGACGCCTCCACAGAGGCCGAGCTGCAGTTCAGAGGTGTGAGACAAAGCGGATGCGCTGGGAGTACGCCAGGTCCAGGACATAGAGCAGCAGGTTGACATAGGTGAAGATGGCGATCACCAGCTGGCTGTCCCAGGGGCACTTGCCCTTGGCACAGAGGCCGGGGCGTCGCGGGGAGCCGTACTTGCTGTCAAAGCAGAACACTGGCCAGATGACCGCAGCGCTCATGTAGAGCAGCACGGCCCCAAAGGTGTAGATGACCACAGATCGCTCAAAAGGGAACCACAGCAAGGCCGTCTTACCTGTGACGCTGAAGGCCACTACCACCACCGTCACCACAAAGCAAAAGCTGTAGACAGCCACACACCACTGCGTTGCCACGTATTTACCATACTGGCTGTCGTTCACCAGTGCCCCGAAGATGATGCAGGCCACAAAGGCCTGAACGATTTTCAAGAGCCCAGAGATGGTGGCCATGTAGCTGGTGACCTGTCCCGGTTTTGCCCTGGTTAAGAACACCTCAGTGGCGTACGCGACAAACAGGAGGCCTGCGAAGACACTGGCTGCAATGCGGAAATCTCTCACCTCACAGCCGATGGGGTAGCAGCCCACCTGGACGAAGTAGAGCGGGTAGATCACTGCAGCCGTGATGGACATGAGTGTGGCAAGCATGGCAAAAGCAGCGGTGAAGTTTCCCCAGGAGAGGCTCAGGCAGCTGTGCAGGTGTGTGAACTCACAGGTGATGATGAACACAGTGATGGCGAAGCAGAAGGTCCAGACAAACATGCAGAAGGTGCCGTAGGCGGCACTGAAGCCCCCTTGGTGGGCAACCAGGCTGAACGTGGTACATCCGAAGGTCATCTGCAGCAATCGAGCTATTCCTACAGGGGAAGTCACTGCAGCAGTGTTCAGATACGGCCCTCCCGTGCTCTCCATTATCTTCCCAGTCCAGCAAACAATGCACTCAGAGCCTCCTCAAACGTCCTTTCTGGCTTTTGCACTTTGCCCTGAGTCACACCTGGTCCCAGCTCGGCGGAGCGGCAGCTCAAATCCCGCTGGTCTCTGCCGGCATCAGCGGGAGCTGCCTCTGACGCTGCATCTCTGGCAGCGCTCTGCACAGACCTGCGGCTGCAGGGAGGTGACTGGCTGGCTCTGCCCACTGGCTGTAAGCTCAGGGTGCTGCCGTTCGCTCTCTGCTTCCTCAGGTCTGAAACCTGCCCCTGTGCTGTCCTTTGGCCGTCTCCTTTCCCACAGGATGGTGCTTTCCCTGCAGGCTGACATTTATTCCATTTTAGCTCCACAGCTGTAGCTTTCTGCTGCACCGTTTGCAGGAACCTGGAGTATAAATAGGGGCTTTATTAATAGTTCTGGAATGAGTCCTGCCCCCACTCAGCTGTTGGGAGCGGGTGTTATTTAACACTGAAGCTGCGAGATCCATCAAAGGCTCCTGATTATCCTTCTGCTGTTCTTCTAGAAACTCTGGGGTCGCTGGAATGCTGCCGTTCTCCACACAGCCCCCCGCGCTGGGGCTGGCTGTGGCGGGGAGCTGCGGTCCGGCCATGCTGCAGGAACCAGAGCTCAGTCCTGCAGACCCAAGGGCCCGAGTGAGAGCACAAGCCCAAAGGCAGCACAACCCTATAAAAGAAAGGATTTAGGCCAGAGGCTGAATAAAAGCTGACTCACTTTGCTGCAGTTGATCTGGAGCAGCAATACATTTACCTGCTGTGTTTTCTGTGACAGCTTGTGGCTGTGAAGGTTTTTAGCATCCATCCTCAACGTTTCCTTAAACTCTTTCCTGTCTCTCTTTTACTTCATGTGGAAATCAGTTTTTATTGTCTCTCTGAACGCAACAAGCGAATATAATTGTTAAAAAAATGTTTTGATATCCTTAGCTCTATTTTGGAGCACAGATTACAATAAATAGTGTCAAACCCTGCCCCCTGTGAGATAAAAGCTTTCACAGTGAGCCATTCCTGGCATATAGTGCCCCTCCCAGACTTCATCTCTACCCAGAAGTCTCTTAATTCTATATCTAAAAGCCCCAAACAAAATTTCTGATGTAGTTTCAGAATGGGAATGGGTGAATGTTTTCACCACAACATAGTAGAAAAATTCCTCCCTTACCCCACAGCAGCATTGCTGACTCCTCACCTGCAGTGCTCATCCCAGTGTGGAAGCAGAAGAACTTCACTGCTGGAATGGCTCACACGAGAACGGTACCGGTTTTTGTCTGGAATGATAAAATGTGCCTACCTTCAGCTTTGTAACCATCTTGCAACCTCAGTGTCTGTCTCATTCATCGCAAGTCCCTTCCATTTTCCTTAGAAAAGCCTCTGGTGCTAAAAGTACAAAAGCCTCCATTCATTTGGGGTGGAAGTTGCACAATTAACATCACAATAACCAGGAAATGCAACAGGAGAGCCAAGAAACTCCAGGTGAACAGGTTCTCATCCCGAAATCTCGCCCTTCCTGACTCTCTGTTAATCCTTCCCCTCCAGCAATTTTCCAAGCCCCGTTGCCAGTGGCACTTTCTGGTGCATCACTTCCCACCTGCCCGGGGCCAGCAGGAAGCACAGGGACGCTCCATGTCCTGCCCCACCCGAGCACACATTGCCCCACCAGTGGCGCTGGGGCTCGAGGCAGAGCCGGTCCTTCTGCTCCGCTCTGCTCTCCCGTGGGACGTGGTGCCCCTCTGGAGAGCCCGCAGCGCCAGTCAGGGCTGCCAGAGGGCAAAGGTTCCCAAGATCACACTGGCCAAGTGCAGCAGACAGACCACGGCCACT
Source organism: Pomatostomus ruficeps (assembly GCA_013400735.1). NCBI lineage: Eukaryota > Metazoa > Chordata > Aves > Passeriformes > Timaliidae > Pomatostomus > Pomatostomus ruficeps. Next base: position 66,176 of record VYZT01032656.1, on the reverse strand, counting down.
TTTCGCTCAGAAATAAAGAACTTCTTCCAGTCAAAAGATCACAGAATACAAACACATGGCACTGCATTCTTCCAGGCTTGCTCTTTTGTCGGTGGCTTCTGCACAGCAGAAAACATGAAAAACGTAATCAGGACAATTCTACTTCGGTAGAATTACAAATCATTAAAACATAAAGGATATCAGCAATCTCCAAACTGATCATAGGGAAACTCCACTGACGTTTTCCTGTTTTTCATTTTCACTGGGAGCACCAATCATTTTTTCTTTAGTTTATCTTCAATCTGTGTTAGTATCATCATACACAGGACAACTGATTGTGGTGGTCTGTGTGTGGTCCTGCCTGACGTTTCCTGAAGTACAGGAGAAGGAACCGAAGGGCTACGGTTTGGTTAATTTTTTGGGTTTACTCACCCAAAACAAGGGATCTCACAAGCAGCACCACTGTTCTAACCTGGCAAGGTCTGTCTTGAAAGTACAGGGAATTTTTCTAAGACCAGGCCCAAATTCTCTGTGGCTTCATGCTGCGTGACCCTGTACAGCAGTGCAGGCACACAGCTGGTGCCAGGACAGCAGGGCCGGGGATGTGCAGCCGCGCTCCTCGTGCCCCACACCCTGCCCTGTGCTGCAGGGGGAAGCTCTGCTCCAGCCACCCACGAGCTCCCACCCAAGGAACCGTCTCCTCTCCAGCCGCAGCCGTGCATTCCCAATCCCTCCCCTGTTCTCCTCCCACTACCATCAAAGTGGATTCTCAGTGCCGAGGGGGGTGTGTTCCCAAATGACTACAAGAGAAATATGTTGGTGCTTGTCTGGTGTTCTCTGCCGTTTCTGCTCCAAATGCTTCTGATGCTCTGATCAAACACTTCCCTGCCTGGAAGAGAGGCCTTTGCTGCAAAGCCAGATCTCCCTCCACCTTGCAATGCAATGCCCTGACTACCTGGGGAATCACTGGCAAGCTGAAAATGCTGTGAGAGTCTGCAAACATCAGGTGCTGGATCAAAGTCTCTGCACTCAAACCTTATATTAAAACCTCTTCATCGGAGAAACAATGACAAGGCACACTGCAAGGGGAACACAGGAATCTAATTAATACAAAACATCAACACCACCCTTAGCCCTCTCCCAGGCACAAGTGACCATCAGGGTAACCCATCCAAACGAGCAGCATATACAACTTTACAAAGACATAGGTATGGTTCTCTGGTCAGCCCTTATAAATAGCGTTTTACATATTAAAATAAATATGTCCACGTTGCCAAAGTAGCAAGAGGTTTCTTCGTTATTTAAAAAAAATATGTTACAATATCATTTATATTTCTTGCTTAGTTTAAAAAAGTAATAAAAAAGTCATTTTATAAAATAATACGAATAAATTTGAGTACAAGAGTGTCCATCCCTAGCATGTGTCCTGGGTCTGTATACTGTGATTCAGCATGAGATGCTAACCTCCAGGAAGTCATGTAATCATTCCTTCACTTCTAGTTGGACAGAAGAAATCCAGTGCTTGCTTTTTTCACCACTTGTAACAAGTTTATGATGTAAAACTCATGGCAAGGGAAGATGTCCCAGATCTGGGGAAGGCTCTCATCACTGCTAGTTATGGCTTTGCTACTCCCTGTATCCGATTGCCTTGTGTAACACAGGAGGAGGATGTGACCGGCTGAAACTCAGCCCCGGAGTTTGGAGGGAACACATTCCAGCCAAACAGTGTAAGCAAGAAATTGCTGCTTGCCTTTTTTTCTTTCTTTTTTCTCTTGACACACCGTAAGTGTGCAAGAGTGTGGGAGCATGTGAGTGCACAGGTGTGAGCGTGCATGGGTGTGAGCATGCATCGGTCTGCAGGAACGTTAAGGAAGATTAGAAAGTTTGGGAGAAGGGCTGAGAGTCTCTCTCCTCCTGATCTAATCTCTGTCCCTCTGATGAGCCCTCCCTAGTTACCACTGCTGAGCATTCCCAGGAGTTTGCTGGGCTCCAGGCCCTGCTGCTGCGCCATCTTCTGAACATCAAAACCCATGTGCATGAGGAACTGGATCACATTCATCTCCTGCCCTGTGAACTGGTCCCTGATTGTGGGGCACGAGGGGTTGCAGTGAGGCCACGGACAGCTGTCAATCAGGTGAATTGGGCAGCCTTTCAGAGGGGCCTTCCCGTTTTTGTTGCTCTCGTGGAGACTCCGATCCCAACAGTGCAGGGCACGGGGTAATGATGTCCCTTTCACCTGGATGTCAGTCCAGTGACTGCAAAGACAAACGGAACAGATCACATCAGAGGGGTCGGGCTGCCGGGACCGGTCACTCCCGAGCCACATCCCCGTCCACCTCTCGCAGGATCTGCACAAGCACTTACTTGCGTGTGATGATCTCGTGGGACAAACAGGCAGGAGCAAAGCTCGCACTAAAGGAAAAAAAGCAACATGGATTATGTCTTGAAGGACAAAGTAATTCCTGCTGAATCAAACCTCCCAGACTAGGGAGAGAGCGGAATTTTACACAAAAATGAAAAAGGCAAGATTCTTGATGTAGATGAACTAATAGTCACCAGCTGTACAACACTCCTTTTTCAGCAGAGGTCTGAACACTAACCACTAGGTAAGAATGTCTCTTAGAAACAAATGTGCCAGGTTTTTCCCAATGAAACACTTACGTCACATCTTTCAAGGTGTTTCTCAGCTCTCTACCCAAATTCTGGATGTAGAGCCACTGCCCTTCCTGAACAGGCTGGCCAGTTAGGTGTACGTTGTCTACAGTAAGCTGGGCCTCATCAAAGAGCCACTGCACAACAAAGACTGGGCCTAGAAAGACAAAAAATTTGGAAAAGGGATTGCTCCAAGTTAGTTGCAGATACAGAGGGAACCCTAAATCCACTTGATTGCTCTCCTTTGGTACTTACATCGGAGAGTGGGGTAAATCTTATATCCAAAAAAGCAATTCCATTCCTCTCCCTCTTTAAACTGCAGCTTACAGCGTTCGGGAACAATGCCATTCCAGTACCTAGAAGACAAAGCAATAACAGAATGGGAGGCACAGGGCAACCCTAACAGCGTATCCTTCCCATATTCCAGTTTCTGTTCTGATTAGGATTTCAGCTGATAGAAGAGCTATCGGCAGCACTGTCCCATCAACACATTCTGGAGCATCTACAACCGTGCACGTTCTTGTGCACATCTAGACTTTACATTATTGTCTTTTCCAATACAATCATTGAAAAACCACTGATGTAGACAATAAATACTCTTTAAGTACCAAAATGAAGGAACACAGAGAAGCAGGACATCTTTTCCACTCTCTAACCTCTGTGTACTTCAGAGCATCTGACTGTACCTTATTCCTCTTCTGATGGCTTCTGTTGGAGCACATGTTATGGTATCAATACAGTCAGTTCTGCGATATTGTTTGTTATCCAGGAACCATCCAGAGTCTGCCAAGCCTCGAACCTGAATCCCTTGATAACCCATCTCCTCCAGCTGCTCTGCCACTCGATCCACATTCAGGAGCACTCCTGTCCCTCCAGCGCTGCAACAGCAACATCAACACTGCAGTCATGAGGCGCACACACGGGTGCTACAGACCCTGCTAGCACACACACCCTTTCCAGGAGTGACACGCTATGAACGCTTTCACCTACCCACAGCAGAGCTACCCAACTATTCACCATCAACCTGGCAGACACCACATTATTTCCTTGCTTTGCAAAACTCAGAAATAAAGACAGTGTTGAGTAATAATGCGGTAGCTCAGAAACAAAGTCCTGTTGTTACTCTCTTTCCTGGGAAATACATACACTCTGTATCATTTCTAAGGGGGTTGGCTGCTCAAAAACTAAAAGAATCTGAAGTGAGACAAATTCACTCTTTGTAACTCCTCTGTTACACTCCTGTGTAATACACACTGTGCAACACAGGATGATCCAGAGCACCTGTGTGAGGCAAGTTTGGTTTTTATTTCGGCATCCTGAATCAATTCACAGGAGCTGTGTGTCTTATGATGTGGGCCAACAGGAACCAGCATTAGTGATGCAGAGAAGAATGCAAAGCCTTGTTATTATTTTTTCAGTTTTCTCTTAAGTGGACCCGGACCAGAAGCTGATGAAGTAACTGCATCATCCCGTTGTACCACTTACAGGAGGAAAGTGAACAGAGATACAGGGTTTGCTGTGTTAGTGTTACTGCACTCCTACAAGAAATATTTCTGGAGCTGCTGAGACCTCCTCCCTTAACAGCTTTCTACTGTGGAAATCTCCTTCTTCACCAAAGGGAACCTTGTGGACACGTACCTGCTCCCCGCTAGCAGCAACACTTTCGCAGTGCTCAGACCTTTTCCCACCAGCTCCTTTATAACCTCCTGTATGATCAGTGCTCCCATGAAGGCATATTCATCTGGAAGACAGCTCAGTGTCAACAAAATTGTTTCCTGTCCAGGCTCAGACTTTTACTTCCTCTCCAAAAATGCTCAAGAACCTTCCGAAGGGATTACGAACCTAAACTCAGGCTCATTTTATCCACCTGTACCAAATACACCCAACAAGAGATTCTCCCCTGCCCCATACAAAATGTGCTGCCCTGATAGAAAACAGAGTGAACTGAACACTCAATTACGCAAGCACCTTCCTAGGACAGTGCTTAGAAATGAGTAAACTTGGAAAAGGAAAACAAGAAGGAAGATGCTGGAGGAACATACACACACCTTCCTCCCACCTGGAATCTCAGTTCCAACTTACTGCTTCCCCTTTTTCTCAACTCCTCAAGCCAATTCAGAGAAGCAATGCTTCACAAGATGTTACATGTACACAGACACAGCTTCCTTGATGTGTAACTGCTCCAGAGGAACAGCTCCAATGAGCTGGGATGAAGTGAAAAGGTCCCTTACTGTGACACCACCAGAATGACAGCTGATGGCAATGCAGCACGTATTAAGATGAACTACGCTGTTTCCCAAAGAGACCTACAGGCAGCTTTAGCTTGACACACGATGGCTCCTGCCTAAGGCCAAATATCCTCCTGATAAAAGCCTGACACTAAATTCACAGTCCTGCCTCTCAGGTCAGCCATGCAAAAGTTACATGCAGCAGTCCATGGTCCCTCAGCTACAGCAATTAATTTGCTGTGTGCTGGAACCTGGAGATTCATCTAAAAGGAATTTTGTTCCTCTAATCCTTGCATACTGCAGCAGTGTAACATCTTTGCAAGCAGTGGCTCTGAACTATGTCAAAACAGCCTGAGCTAAAGAGATCAGGATGTTTTATCTGGAAATAGCTTGATATTCTTTCCTGCCCTTCAGCAAGAAAAAGCCTGTTTCTCGTCCACGTGGTTTCACAGAAGTCTGGCCACATCCTTTCATGTGTGATGTCTGGGGCAGCAACGGCCCATCAGCAACACTCACTTTTCTCAGACTTGGAAGAGGCACCGCTCCAAACATCACTTGAGCAATATGGGATGAATCTGTAAGAGAGAGCTGTGTGAGTCCTGCTGTGCCTCTGACACGCACAACAGGGTGAGGATGGGGTCACCTAACTGGAAGAAAATTAAATCCTGGGAAGGGGAAAAGGGAAGAGTTTCTGACCAGTTTGACAACTTACCTTCCCGCACACCAAGTGACCACTATAACTGTCTTGAATTTTCCCTTGAATATTAGCAGCTTTACCGAGTTAAATCAATAAATAACGTCTTTTATCAACCTAATTGAAGCAGTAAGCTCAGTGGACAGAACGATGTACCATGACTTTGCTCTCAGCTATTCTGCCAACACAGTGGATGGCCTGTGACAGGGCAGCTCCCTGCGCTTCACTGTTTCACATGGAAAATGAGAAGACTCTAGTCAGTGCAGTGCAAATGCTGACTGCAACCACCGGAGCTTTTTGCAGGAATTAACTTCCCATGTCTCTGTCCTGCAGAAAACAAATTAACATCCTTTCTGTATAGATGCTTCATATAAACTGGTCTCTCTCATTTCTCTTCTTTGATCTAGGAGAGCTGCTCCACATTCTTCTCAAATTATCAGATGCGTAACACACTATCAGCCCACCACTCGTGATGGATTCATCACTGCAGCTGTTTGAGAAGGCTCTCTTTGGCTATCCCAAGTTTTTCTCTATTAGATCACCCCACAACTCCAAGGAGATTGAACTTAAGTTTCTCTGGACCTTGTCGGCCCTACTTGTTAGAGAGCTGAACTGCAGCAAATGAGGAAACACGCAATTTCCTTTTCCAAGTATTTGTCTTAACCTGTCTCTGCAGCACTCTTGCTAGCCTAAAAGCAGGAGATGCAGTTTAAGTATAAAGCTATTTCCCTCCGTTGTCCCTCCTTACACCATGTTTGCATTCCACCAGTGGGGATTTTCTTCTGGCTGAGAGGACAGGATCCCAGTTCCTGCAGATGGGCACAAAGAAACAAGAAACATACAGATGACAGTCTGTGATTTCAGAGGAACCCTAGGAGCCTCATGCAAGACCTCTGACCACACATAAAACAAACATCCATGATGAAAAACATTGGCAAGGGAAGTGGAAGGAACATTTCTAAATTTGCCCTTAGGCAAATTTGACATTCAGAATTTGATTCATGCTACGGATGAAGCCTGCCTAGAAGCTTCTTGTAGTACAGAAAAATCCTGCGATGCCTGTTTAAGTACCTCCCCAAAATACAAATCCTGGCAGGTAAATTCCAATATACTCAATTAGCGATCTGTGTGAGTGACAGAGGTCTGAGCACCCAGGAAGCCGGAGCACGAGCAGAGAGCGAGGAGAGAAGCACTCGTTACCGGCGGTACCTGTGCACCCGAACGCCTGCCCGCGCCCGCGGCACGGGATCATCCCGGGGCAGCAGCCAGGCACCTTCCAGGGCGGTGACGGCGGGCGCTACCTCAGCCCGGTCCCGGCCCCTCGGGGCTGCCCCACGGGGCGGAGGGGGGGACTCACCCACGCGGGTCGCGGGCCACTCCCGGGAGCTCATCAGCCGCCGCATGGTGTCATAGCGGGTGTCGCAGTTCTCCCTGTTGAAGCAGTACCACCCTCCTGGCGAGGGGACAGGGGTCAGCCGCCCCGAAGGGCCGGGGGCTCGCGGGCGAGGGACGGCGGCCCGCAGGGGCCGGGGCACCGAGGGCAGCCTCGGGTCGCCGCCCCGCTCGTGGCCGCCGCTGCGGAAGCCAGGGGC
>VYZT01032656.1:18625-52866 GCA_013400735.1 Pomatostomus ruficeps | reverse complement strand
GCTGCCGGAGCCCGCGGCGTGTCCGGGCCTGGCGGGGCCGCGGCGGGGGCGTGGGGGGCCGGGGCACACGCTGAACTCCGCTCGGGTCGGTTCCTCCCGGTGTCCCCGTGCCACGCTCCTTTCGCTGCTGGGACGGACGGCGAGGCCCCGTGGCGCTGCCCACGCGCGCGGGTCACAGACCAGCAGCGCCCGTCTCCTCTCCTGCCTGGGGCTCAAAGACCCTCTGCTTTTATGGTGTCTTAATTGAGAGGTCATTTGTCTGAGTAGCACTAAAAAAAATGTGCTTCGGTATTTAACCAGGCTTGGTTATGTACTCGATTGCTGTTTATCTCTTTAAGACCTTTAAAGGAAGAACATAGATTTGGGTATCTTCTCTGTAACCTCTACCAACTGCAATTGTTTTGGTGTGCAGAATAGCTTTTGTTGATGATGCTTTTATAATTACCAGTTGTTCATTATTGAATCACGTTCTATGGCTTCTAGTCAATCTCACAGGAATTCTCTTGCACAATACCTGGACTTTGTATTGCTCATAGGCTCTGTTCTCCTTCAGGTTTCAGAGAAATGTTTTGGACCTGTCTTTGCAGTGGAGATTTGCTAGGCTGCCCAACAATGCCAAACTGGAGATGGTGCCAGTTTCTAACAGAGCAGGAGTTGAAACCAGGGTATGTTCATTTATGCAATGTGACTTGATTTGTTCAGTTATCAGTTGTGCTGATAGGATCCTATCAGACCTAATGAGCAAGAGCACAGGTCAGCGTGGCCAATGCCTATGTGAGAGACCAGCTGAAGAGTGGCTGAGGTGCAGTGGAAAATGGTAATTAAGTAGCTGAAAGTCTTTTCTAAGAGTCTGCGTAAGCCTGGGATATCAGCTGTGCTGGAGGAGAGTGGGATTGTTTGGGGAGCTGAAAAACTAGCAGTCGTGGATAGCTAAGAAGTTAAACATCAGTGATGACTAACTCAGTTCCCTTTCCTAATTTCTGTTTCAGCTGCTGTTGTCCAGCCCTGGATTTTGACTAAATCTCAGATTCTTACAGAATCCTCTTTTGCTGCTTTCCCAGCATTGGTGTTCATGGTGTGTTTACACAGCTTTAGAGTGTTTTGTGACGTGTCCTGTGTTCAGCAGTGGCCAAATGTCCCTATTTAGCATTATTTGCAAAGGGCTTACGGATGTTGTTTTCTCTAGAAATTACGACCACGTTTAAGAGTGTAGAAATCTTCTATGCATACCCCTGTGGCTGGAGGCATAACTTCTTAAGCGATGCATAGGTGTTATTGAGTGTAAACTTTGCGTGTTGTAAAAGTGATGTGTGGTCTTACTTAAGTAGCCTGGGAATGAAAATTTGTCTATCTCTAACAGTCATCTCGTTATTTGTTAACTTCCTCATAGGGAGTTTCTCAATTTTCACCAAAGTTTCAGGTCTCTTGGTGCTGAGCTCCTAATGTGTGTCAGCCAAGCGGTGTTGCTGGTGTTTGTTATAGGCAGTTGCTGAAGCTGTCACAGAGAGAAACTGGTACATTCAGAAGTGACCTTTGTGGTGTGAGAAAGCTTTGGAATCTCTGCTCTGGTTCACTGTGTAACATAGTTTTTGGGGTCGCTGATGTTTATATTTTTCTCTGTAAAACCTCCATGTTCTTTGTTTTGGCTCCAGTGCCTTTTTTTCTGACTTTGGGGTAGAAAGACATTTGTGCTTCAAATGACATCTTTCCTTCAAAAAAATACTGCAAACCAGTAGCATCTGCTTAAAATTTTCAGTGAAAGGTTGTGGTGGAATGGAGTTTGTCTTCCAGAGGAAAGTGTTTCTGTTGAAATGGTGCAGCCTTGATTATCTGACATTTGCATCCAGTTTGGGAGGTACTGAAGGAAAACAATGATTTTATTTTTTTTTCCCCTGAAGTTACATTACGAGAAAGGGCAAGAAGGACTGTGCGATGTAGGAGAGGGGTTATAGTGTGGAATCGTTATTTTAGATCACAAGAGAGAAGAGCTAAAAGAAGCGTAAGTTGTTAGTATTTAGTTGCAATTCATCAGAACAATCTACAGAAGTGAGGCTTCCCTGGGAGTGCTCATTGCTGTGTCATGGAGGTGAGAAGATGCAGCAAATGCACACAGAGTCCCTGCCCCACAAACTCGGGCAGATTTTACTTGGGAGAATTTCACAGTGTAAGAAAAGGCTTTGTACAGAACAACTGACTAAAAAGAACTCTGTGGCACAGGGAGTATGTGCCAAAGACTAGGGAATTTTATAACAGCCAGGTGACTGTGATGGGGATGCAGTGACAGTTGAGATGCAGACTCAGTCATGCCAGCGGGCTGCAGTGATGTTGGGATGAATTTGATTCTGTGTTTTTTGTCATTTTATGTTCTAATAAGATTATGTGTGTGGAAGTAGGTGTGCTTTCCTGTAGTGACAGCAGTTATCCCAGAGACAGAACGCAGATTTTGATAAACCATGAGTTTGTTCAGTAAATCTGATGTTTTAAGAATAGAAAGCTTTGGGATTTGCCTTATGTGGAAAACATTGTTTCCTGCAAGACAGTTCTTCAGTGAAAAATGCAACAAATTCCGTATGTGATGGCAGGTGACGCAGGAGCACCATCGGTACAGCTCTGGTGTTAAAGTTGTCAGCCTCTTGTTTAAATGTTTGTAAACTTAGACGATAATTGGCACTGGTCTCTATTATTTTATGTAGCCCCTGGGGTTTTCAAAGAGACTTTTCTAATGGACTGAATAGGACTTTCGTGACATGTTTGGCTTTGAACTGTTGCCCAAAAACTGATGCAACTGGTAGTCTGAATTTCTGGACTGGATTCTTACAGAATGGTGATGTCAGCTGTCATCGCTCTGCTGTAGCTGAGAATAATCTAAGGCTTGTCTCCCATGTAGGAGAAACCAGGAGATTGTGTTAGTGGTGGGATAAAACGACATTGTTCTGTCGGCTCATTGTTAATGATGCCACTGTTTCCTTTATGTAAAAAAATTCCTGTCTCCAGCAGATCTGCGTTTACAGCCCTGTGAGGACTGGTGGGAGCCAGGGCAGATGACAAACATATTCCCCCATGGAAATCACAGTGGATTGCTGGAACATGTGGTGTCTTTTTCCCGTCTCTCTGTAGCCCCTGCCCTCATGCTTGCACACACATCCTGCGCTCAGCGAGAGGCTGCACTGAGAGTGTTAGTAGGGCCACATGAAAACAGAATGAAAGGAAGTGGCTTTGGCTATCTTGGGCTAATGTCCTTCTCAGGCTTTGGAGTAAGGCCAGTTTTTGTGGACTTGTGAAAACTAAAGTTGACTGGAGAAACCAGGTTCTATCTAGTGGCTACAGGGTTTTCTATGATTTTTCTTTAGACAGGTGAGCTAATTGGGAAAACTTAAGAGTTAGACATTCTGAAAAAGGCTGAATATTCTCTAAAAGGTAAAGATAAGTGCTCTGCCATCCTCTGTCTCTTGATCAGCTGGTAGACTTTTCCCTTGGGACAATCAGGAGTTGGAAGTTCTTCAGGATCAACCCCAGCATGTGTTCACTTTAGAAATGCCTTGGATTTTTTTTTTTAGGGGGGGAGAGGTCAGGAAGCAATTCTCTGAAGTCTGTGTGGCACCTGCTAATGAACGTGGATGTTTGCATTCTGGGTTAGAAAACGTGGTAAAATCAGCACCTAGCTGGCCCTTGCCTTTTCCCGCAGGTATTCAAGAACTTGATAATTTAACAACCAGAATTATTGTTGCGATTTTTTGTTACTTCACTCCTACACTGTATGTCAAAATTTGGTGGTTAGGAAGCGTTGGTGAGTTGCAAGTTACAAGCGTCATTTCTTTGAACTGGTAACGGTTGTTTAGGTCTTCAGCAACACAGGGATGGATGGGGCCTGTGTTCATTGTTCCTGTGTCTGAATGTGCAGGTAACTGTTTTGCCCTGGGGAAGTTTTCTGCAAAGTGATGCTGAAGTGGACAGAGCTCTGTGTTGGTGTTGTAGTTGGTGCAGCTGCAGCAGTCATGTCTGGGTTATTGGAATTTGTTTTACGCAGCTGCGAAGATCCTTACTGTAAAGTTTCATCTGGTATAAAAAAGAACACCTCAGTTGCTCACGATGACACATTGTTTGGGATGTTTGCATTGGCCTTTCTCTGAATATGTTCCAGTTCAAGATACGGCAGGGGAGAGGGGCCCATGAAGGCTGGTTAGTATCCCAGGATGGCCTCCCCCTTGCTCAGGAGATGTTCATCCCAACGAACAGGAATTTGGGCCAGAATGCCTGCATAGATGAACAAGGAGCACTGAAATATTTTAAAACATTGTGAAGAAAAAGAAGTTTTCATTCAATTTTTAGCTGAATTCAGTGTGGTGTTCCTCTAGGTTCGGATAGCACTACAACTAGACGATGGCTCCCGTTTGCAAGACACCTTCCTCTGCCAACAGACCTTGTGGGAACTTCTCAACCATTTTGCAAAGATCAGGTGAGCAATGCAGTGAGAAAATACTTGTTTGGGTGGATCTCTGTGTGGCACTAATTACTTGTTACAGTGACCCAGCTAAAGTGTTCAGATTTGTAGAATTGGCATTTATTTGACTGTGTTTCTTCCTTAATCACAGCGATGTTTGCATTTTCCTTGCTCTTTCAGATTTGATACTCCATAGTTTTAGTAATCATTTTTTAATCTGGGAGTAGCACTCCTGATTCAGGGCATGAACTGGTAACAAACTGCTAAAGCTGTGAAGATACTGGGATATGTTGTACCACCTTCCTTTTACACAAACTTGTTTGAAGTCAAGTTACTGCCCGAGGTGAGGTGCTAGCCTGGATGATCTTGATCCCCAGTATTTCTGTGCTGTGGTTCCCTGTAGTGCAGGGGCTTCTTTCTTAGGGGTTGCTGTTGCTCTTGAGGCTTGCTGTTGTGCAAGTTCTTCAAGGAAATCTGGAGCTCTTAGCAGGTTAATGTGGAATCTTCAAAAGACTGATTAGATCCTGTTCAAGTGGAAGAATTTCTGGTTCTACATTTATTGAATATGTACGTGGGTTAGAAATCTTATTATTTTAGTCCGGTCTACATTGAGTGCTACCTCTTGTCTTTGGTTTTGATTTTAAAAGGCTGTATTGTTTTGAAATGTCAAGCTAATAAACTTTTCTCAAAGAAGGGCACTTCTTTTCTATTTCTTATGGTTTGGAAGAGGAAACCTTGAAACTGTGACAGCCATTCTGTTTTTAATCATGGACCAGGTCTAAAATGTGACATTTATTCATAAGTAAAGGAACGGTATTCATGTAAATGCTAGAGATAAAAGAACTATTTTTCTTTTAACTGAGGAAAGAGGTAGGACAAAAACCACAGGTATAATTTTCCTAAATGTTTTAAGTCCTCTCTTGTCCCTTAGCACACCCTCTGTGCCCTCTGTGAGGAGAGGAATGCCCGTTGCAGTTTGGGGACTGCTAGGCTGGTGGGGGGTGGTAATTACTGACAATGACAAATAACCTTTGTGTGGCTTTCTCACATATTAGTTGATTATTTCTTTGCTTTAAATTTCAAGCTTTTTATATTATTTTGCTCTTTTGAAGTGGTTTTATTTGTTGCAGGTCATTGTAATACTACTGTATGATACATATATATATTGCTCTTCTTAAGCTTCTAACTGCTGCAGTGTGCTAAGCATTCCTAACTTCAGAACACAGCTGCTTTCTCCTGCCCTCTGGAAGCTGAGTTCACATGTTTGGATGGACTTTGCAAACTTGATTAACTTCAACAAGCAGCAGAGGTGCTGTGTGTAATTGAGTCACAGAACAAGCTGGATCTACAGCCATCCGTATGGATTTCATGGGCTGAGTTGCTGTTCAATGTGTTTTGATTCAGCTGACTAACGAGTCAGCTAATTGTTGATGTTTGCCGAATCCTTCCTTGGACTTTCCAACTAGAGATGTTTTCCTGGAATGCTCAGCTGCTCTAAGTGCGTGAGGGGAAGTATTCTAAATCCACTGGAATTTCCCCCGGGTTTCCAGCATCCATCTTGGCTAATTGGGTCTGAAGAAGGTCTGGAAGCTATTGTAGGGCTGCTCCTCCTCTCAGCGTGCGGCAGTCCTTGCACAAGATGTTTACAGGCCCTGTCAGATCACTACATGAAGGAATCTAATCTGCTTGCGTTCCCCTTCTGAGGAGCAGCACATCAAAGAGAGGACAGTATGTTTGATGTGTGTGCCTGCCTCAGTGGGTGCATGTAATGGATTAGCAGCAGCTGGAGGAGGAGCCTGCTGCTTCCAAGACTTGGACAAAAATAAATCTCTGGGGATCTTCGCCTGGAGCCCGTGCTGCAGAGGCTGGTTGAGGGCACAGTGTCTGCCCCCTGAGCATGAAGCCTGCGTTTCTATTTCTCACTCTTGTCTTTTTAAAAGACTCTTCAAAGAGTTGCTTGGATTGAAGTGGAAAGCAATTTTTGGAAAAGTGAATGAAACCAGGTTCTATAACTGGGTTCTCTAGTTCTGGCTTACTTTCCTGTTGGTCTTTGGTGAGGACGTGTTCCATTGTACCTCAGATGTTTTTCTCCTAAATGGTTGTCATCCACCTTTCCTGACAGCAACTTGAGGTTCAGGCTTTTATTCCCTGGGCTGTTCTGTCTGTCTTTTCTGTGATTCTGTACTTTTTCTCTGTGTCTGATCAGTCCTTTGTCTTTTGTGCGCCATTATTAAGGATTCCTCAAGGGATATGGCTGATCTTAATGGGAAGCAAAATCTATTGAAAATATGGTGGGGATGAGTATCTCTCCTGGATTGTCTGGAGAAGTCTGAGTGCAGTAACCTACTGTGGTGTGTTAAAGGCAATTTCTGGTGATGTTTTGTTCCAATTGAGACAAGATTTTTTTTCCCTGCCTTTCATCATCAGGCATTGGCCTTGGGAATTTCCTCAGGTACTACTGCCAGAGGAGCGAGGCAGGTTGGAGCCTGCATTTTACATCACAAGATACTGTTCTTTAGTATGAGAAGCTTAATCTCTTGATTCCTGCAGAGCATTGTGTAGTGCTTTTTGTCCCTGAAAGAGAATAACTAATTGCAGAACCACAATTGGAGGCCGTGTTGGTTTAGTTGTTCACCTTGAGTCAGAGAGTTAACTTCATAACCGGAAGCTTCGATAGAGTATTTTGGATGCGCTGATGTGTCTGTTGCTTTCTGCACAATAGGATTTGTTGTGGTGGCTGGGAGAAGTGTTCTGAAATAGTGGTCTTAAAGTCTTGGTACTGTAACTCCTTGGAATATGTTGCAACTGGTCTGGAAGTAGTTCTCAGCTGCTGAGTCTCCTAAAATAGACTTGCGCCTCAGGACTGGTTTTATAGCTTGCTCTGTTTGCAGAGCTGCTGTACAGAGAGGTGGTTTCTCTTCAAGTCACCGGTGATGGGTGATGGTTTCCTGGTGGGGTGAGTGGAAAGCCATTCCCCCCAGACTGGACTGTAGATCTTTACACTCACCCCACCCGAGTGTAAAGATCCCTGTCCGTCTTTTGTGTTCGATCAAGGGAATATATCATAAAGCTTCTCTCTTACTGGAATGCCTCAGAATTGCTTATCTAGAGGAAAACAGAAAGAGTAGCATCTTACTGGTTTTTCCCCATCTCAGTGGTAAGGGTCCTTCGCTTATGTTTTCCTCTGCAGATGGTCTCTCAGGTGTTTGCATCATTGCTCGTATGTATCGTACATCACTGAAGTGCTGAAGCAGGGGTTGACTTCCCCTTTGTCTACAGTGCCAGCCTTTCATTTGGCTTGACTTTGTCCATGATCTCCAGAATCTGAAAGTTTATGATCTTTGTTTTTGTTTGTTTACTTTCTCTTTTTAAAAAAATGATACTAAGGCAGGTTCTTTGTCCTTAGTTGATCTGCTTTGCGCAGTATTTCATTTTGTTTGTTGCTATGCATGTGTGAAAAGAAATTGACCTCTCCCCAGTGAAAGTTCAGTCTAAACTGTAATGAAGTCTTTAACTTGGATTAAAAAGAGCAAGTATAACTAAGTAATGTTTTGCATTGGGTACTGAGGCACATGAACAGTGATGAGCTTAAATTTATCTAGTAAGATCAGCTAATTTCAGGATTTGTTTTAACTGTTTCTTCTTTGTTTTTAAACTTTTAGGCTGTGTTTAAGAAAAAGTGAATGGATTGAAGTAAATTGTTTACCTAATGTCTCATAGTGCTCCTGTGAACTATGTAGTAGTTATTGCTGGAGAAACAGGGGACAGTGTTGCCAGCTGATTTCACTCCGTACTGTTACTTTGCGCTGGTTTCGGAGGGGGTCAGCTGTTCTGCAGATGCTGCAGTGTTTTGCTCTTTCTTGCAGGGAGTTGATGGAACAGCGTGGTGACTTGTCTCCAGTCTGTATTTACATGCGAGATGAGGTAAGGCAGCAAAGGCCTCTCAACTGTATCATATCCCTAAAACATAAGAGAACTTAGCTCTGCTTTCCAACCTGGAAAGTGTTTCTTTTGAACTTTCTTGAGAGGGGAAGTAGAAAAATGTTGGTCTTTTCAAAGCATGACATGTCTGTATGGAAAAAAGCTCTCTTGGAACGTAGCCTTGTGCTGCTGAGACCTCTGAGCCCATAAAATGAGCTCAATGACCTATTTGTGTTTTTCTTTCCAGCTTCTTTTAAAGCTTGAGTCAAAACAGTGTTTTCATTTTAATAAATATTTGCTTTTCTCTGTTTTGATCTTTTGCTATTAATGTTTTGTTAAATATTTTGTGTGTGGATATTATGGAATTTGCTCTCCCTAGCTGTCCCCTTTACTTCCTACTGACCTCTGTGGACAGATCGTCTTTATTCTGGAATAGGTCATTGCAGACAGATGGGAGGTGTGTGTAAGGAAATCGTCTGTCTTGCAGCTCTGAGATGTTGCCTGTCATTTAACTCCTGACATAAAAGTAGCTTTGCTGTAGTTGGATCCCATTTGGATGTGCGTATGGGATGAAAGTGTATGTCAGTCATCTTCCACCGAGATGATTTAATAAGCTGTGAATTTGGTAAAACGGTGCAGTTTGAAGCAGATGGATTCAGGTCTGATTTCCAGCTGCAGGCGTGTGTTTCCACCTGTTTCTTGTGTTGTGTGGTGTTTCTTTTGATACAGGCTTCTTTCTATAAACAGCGCTTCACATGCTCTCCTGCGGAATCAGTGGCCATGGTTACTCTCCTCTGGTTTTGTTGCAGATATCAGGAAAAGATGCCCTGGAGAAGACAACGCTGAAGTCACTTGGCCTGACTGGAGGCAATGCCACTGTCAGGTTGGGAGAAGCAAAGTTTGGCCTTTTTATTTTCCTTTTCCACTCCGTTGGTGAATTTATTTTGTTTCAAGTACCAAAAAAAAGAAAAAAAAAAAAAAAAAAGAAAAGAAAAAAAAAGATTCCAAACTAAAACATCGCAACACTCAGAAATTATTGTGTTTGCCTGTTTATCTCAAACTGCTGCCCAGATGTGCTTTGCACAGCAGCAGATGCTGGTACTGACCAGTCATGTGCAGATGAAAAGACCTTGTTTGTTCGTTTCTTTTTTTTTTCTTTTTTTTTTTCTCCTTTGAGTGGAACAGACAATTCAAAGTTAAAAGTCTCTCTGAGAGGGAGTCAGCTACCACTTCATTCTTCCCTGCTCTGGGTCTCAGGCACTTAGCTCCCAGCCCCTGCAGGCCCTGCTGGCTGTTGGGGTGTGAGCTGGGGACAGGGGCAGCCTTTCTGTGGTCTCCTGGCCAGCTCCTTGCAGCATATCCAGAGGGCAGCAGTGATTAGAAGCTATGCTTTACGACTGACTGCTATTTTCTCTGGAAGGCAATTTTCTTCCAGAGGAGCAGGTCCCTGTTCTGTTATTTTGCACAACCCCCTGACCCTCTACCCGACACTTCATAGCAACTGGAGCTTGTGCTCTGTAAGCATCTGGAAGAAGAAAGTTGTTAAATCACAGTGTATTTGAGTCAGCTGTTGTCTTTGTGATATGGACATGTTGAGAATGGGGAAGCCAGTACTCTTAGGATTATGATTTTATTTTTATTCCTTTTGGTGTCTTCTTTAAGAGTTGTCATGAAGAAATGCAGTTCATCTGGTGGGGAGGAAGCTGTGGGTGCCATGGTGCCTTGTAATGAGCCAACAGTGAGGCGAGGCTCTGCGGAGGAAGCTGTGGATGTGCCCCTACCTCAAGCAAACATGTTTCCAAAGGACTTGGACCATAGCGATGTGGCCGTATCTTTAAACAGCTGCACACACGAGCAAATCTCAATTAAAGAATCGCATGCTAACGTCGAGGAGCTGCGGCTTTCCCCAGAGCCTGAGCCTACCCCATTTGTCCCTTTTGTTGGAGATAGAGAGCATCTGGGGGACTTTCCTGTAGCTGTACCGTCTTCAAAGCTGCCAACAACTTTTTCCAGCCCTGGAGGCCCTTCTAAGCCAAAGAAGTCTAAGAACAGCCAAGAACTGCAAAAGGACCAAGAACAGGTAAGGGAAAATGTGTTTGCAGTTTGGGCAACAAGGGCTTTTTTTTTTTTTTATCCTGCCTTGCCTGAGGCTGTGCTCCCACAAGGAAAAAGATGTTTCCAGATTTAGGACTTTTTCCCCATGTCATAGGATTAGGTGCCTTAGTGACATACAGTTCTGCCTGAGTTCAGAAAGGAAGTAGGAAATAGGAAGGATGTGAGCTTAAGAATTTGCTGTCCAGAGGCAAGCAAAACTTTGAATCTTTAGGTATCCTTCATGAATAGTTCAAATAGAGGCAACACAGCTGCATTGAATCACAGTCCAGAAGATCCAACACCTCAGTGTCTCACGTTTCATGAACAAATGCCCACTTTGTTACCTGAGCCCTGTGACTTGATTTTCTTACTATTGCAGATGAAGCAGAAACCTTCCATCCTTTTCCTTCTGTATTTCTGCTTGCTTATAGGAGTGTTTTCTGTCTTAATCTAAAATATCCTCTTCTTAAATAATCTACGTCACTTTATTTCTCAGAAAGACAAATTGCACATCTCACCATTGTTGGTGTTTCTGAAGTAAAACTGTGTTTGTTAAAAGTGCTTGAGCCCATGCTGAGATTCCAGAACTGATGGCTAAAGAGTGCTGTGATGCCATCCCGGAGTGACCTGGAAATGACCTGAAGGGTGCTTTCTGTAGGGCAGCTGTACAGAATTGAATGCATCAGGAAGGTTGAGTATGTCTGGCAATTAGAGCAAAGTGAAGTACAGGAGCCGTTCAGTTAATGACTCCTTGTTGTTACGCACTGAGAGTTTCCCATTCTGCATTCTCAGTGAGCGGCTCTTTTCTTGCCCCTTTGGCTCATCACTGGGGCCGGCTTTCATGTTCCAAGATCCCCTTTGTTGTTTCCGACTCTTTGGTACCTCCTAGAGTTGAAGGTTTGAATCTCCTCTGGTCTGATCCAGCCAGGCTTGAACAATAGAAATCTATAAGTAGAAAGAAAGGATGCCTGAGGAGCTTCAAAGGGAGCTTAGTCCAGGAGGAATTTAGCAAGACTGTGGATGCTTGTACATTGATGTAGAGACTCTACCTTGGTTGACTTCTTTGTGGTTGCAGTCTATTTTTGATGAGTTATTGTTGAGGAACAGACGCCAGACTCTGGAAGGACTCTGGAGCAGTTATGAACTGCACAAATAGCAGAAACAGGCCATGCCAACCTGCAGTGGTAAATATTTCAGTGTATTAGAAACATGTTTAGGTCTGTCTAATCAGTGTTATTTAACCTTTTGAAGCAGACCCTGAGCATGGAGAATTAAACAGTAGGCTGGGTGATTTGTCTGGCCTCATGTGTTGGTTGCTTCAGTTGCACTCTTGTCTGTGAGGGATTTGGAAAGGAGGAGTTTCCGTTGTGTCTGGGAAGGGAGGAGAAGTGCAAGGGTTTGTGGCGGTATCCTTCACCAGTCTTGTTGCCCACACTTCTCTGTGCACTGGTGGGAGAGGCAGAACTCCATCTTTTCACTGACTTCACAGCCTGATGCAGAGCTGTGCTTTTGGGCGTGGGCTGAGTGATGACTGAAGGACTCACATGAACCGATGTCTTTCTCAGAATCGCAGTCCAGTTCAAACCACTTCTGGAGCCAGCCACCCTTCCAGTCTAAGAGCAGCTTTGGAAGCAGCTGCAGATTCTGTAGAGGGGGTTGTGTCCTTGTGTTAAACAGCATGTGATTTTGATGGCTGCTTTCAAGCCCTTTGATCTCTGGTACTTTTGCTGCTGATTGATTACATTTTGTTCCCTCCTCCACTCCTGCCATCTTCCACTCTCCTCCCAGCAGCAACAGCCAAGTAGGGCTAGCCACATGGCATCTGCTTTTTGTCCCTTTTCAGTCCTGAGGAAAAAAACCCAAAACAAAACAAATTATTTTTAAACATCAAAGGTCCATTTTTGTAAAAGAATCTTCCCATTAATGCTTTGCCTGTGTGTGGTTTTTGAAGCTGAAGAGAGGCTGGATAAAATCTGTGCCGGCATCCCTTCATTTCTTGGGCTAAAGATGGTTTACAGACAGCTGCGAGCTGCCTTTGATGTCAGAACGTTAATTATTATAAGGTAACTTTAAACCAGATTCACCATGAGATTAGAGCTCCCATTGGTGGTGGGGAGGAAGTGGGTCTCTGGGGAGAGCTTGCTGCTGTGGAAAGCACAATAGCCACTATTTCACTTAAATCATAAGAGTTTTCCTCAGTTTACCTGCTTCCTTGAGTCCAGGATGGTGCGCACAGAATGAACTGCATTGTTCCTGACACCCGGCTTTGTCACACAGACTGCACTTAGGCGGATGCTGCTGTGAACACGCGGCTTCAGCCTCATGGTGAAAAGTGCCTGACGTCTCAGCTTTGGTAGAAGCATAGACTTTGAAGAAGGGAAGTGCCAAACCTTAGCACAGCATCTTTGGCTCCTGGAAGAAACAGGACAGCAAAATGCACAGCTTGCTTTCCTCCAGTTTACACAATGGGAAGTAGAACATCCGTGTGGTGGCCATTTACTGTTACAGGACATGGTTATCTTTCATCACAGTTGCAGAAAACACTGCGTGTGCGGTGGCCTGGGAATTGGGTTGGTATTCCTGGAGCCTCTTTTGTAATCATTGTGGGAAGGTAATTTTTGGATTCTGTCTGCGCTTTAGGATTGTTGGAGCCCACAGCAAGGAAGAGGAGTGAACATTTAGGACTGGAATATATGTGTGCCTTGTGCCATCTTGTGATTCCCAGTGCCTTGGCAGATGCCACTAGCTGTCACCATAATTTGGATGGGGACTGGCCCCTTCCCTGTGGAATCCCACTGCTGTTGGGATTAACTGAAGTCCTTGTTAGAGCCAATACTAAATGGTTACTTTAGGATTTGCAAATTCAGACTTTGGAGTTCTCTCCATCGCATCCCAGCACCCTTCACAACGTGCCATAGGATATGCCTCCTCAGTCTTTTGGGTTTGGGTTTATTCAGAAGACATCTGTTTTCGCTACATGTTTAGAATGAAATGAAACTCAAGCCTGTTTGAGGAGATTAAAGTATACCTGGTTCTTGGGGAGGCCTGATGAATTCCCCTCTGGCCTCTGACACAGATGTGCCCTCACTGGAGCAGCAGTGGGCAGTGGTTGGGGTTACGGTGCAGCCGGCTCCTTCCCAGCGGATGGTCCTGGGCGCTCGGGGTGCTTCCTGCAGCCCCGGGCACCCCCCACCCTGCCCTGGGCCCGGGGAAAGCTGCAATCAGGCTCCTTTACCCGCTCGTTACGGCTGACCCTGCTCAACTTTCTAAAAGTAGCCAAAGGTCCCACCCACACAACCTCGATCTTTTAATTTCTCAAATTACCCTTTAGTGCCCACAAGTAGAGTGAACATTGCCTTGTAATTTGTGTTGTGCTTTAGACAATTGAGAAGACTCCTGTTCCCAAGTGGCCAGCGCCGGGGGAGCGTGAGTGGATGGAGGGAGGACATCCGGGTGTTAATTAGGATTGGAAAGAGTGTATGATGGAATGAGGGGAGACGAAATGGCAGCGTGTTCATTCACAGAGCCTGCAGCCTTGTTAAGATGGCAGCTGACTGAGGAAATGCTCAATTAACTACCAAAATTTTTGTTCCTGTGAACCTCTTCAGCAATGAGCTGTCCTCCCTGCATCTCCTACAGCCTTCAGTATGCGTTCTCTGTATTTGCAAGCTTTGTTCCTTTAGACAGTTTTGGAATTTAAGAAATTCAACTTGCTTGAGAGCCAGGAGGTGTAACTGCCTCTCCTGTGCTTGCCTCTGGTGATGGTTTGTGTTCCCATGCAGGCACAGCTGCTGCTTTGGGCGCTGCAGAGAGTAGCAGGCACGTAACCTTTCCTGGGGAGGGATCCATGAAGGTCCTGCCACCTGCAGAGGTGGCAAATGCTCTTGATCTAAGTGGTTGGGCCTCAGGTTTGGGATTTTTAGGGCATTGTGGGTCTTGGTATTGGCTTGTTTTGTTTCGTTTTTTTCATAACTACAGCCACAGTTCTAGGCTAGGCCCAGTTGTACTGGAAGGTGTGTCATCGTGACACCGAGCTCTGGGCTCTGGAGGCTGGGGGAGCAGGCAGCCAGGCACTCTGTGCCCGGCTTGGCAGGTGAGAGCAGTGTCTGTGTGCAGCCTGGAGTGCCTGCCTTCCCCTCTAGTGTGTAGGGAACGTTGCCAGTAAGTATTTGAAGTACCTGTATTGCAGCTGGTGCTTTCAGAGAACTGCTCTCCTGCATGTGTGCTCTGGTTGCAGCAAAGGCCGATCTCAGGGTGAAGTACTTGGAAAGTGCAAAACAAAAGGGTTTCAGTGTTTAAGGGATCTTTCTGTGCACCAGAACCAGATGAAAATTTTGAAAGGTGTGCAATGCAACCCTGCAGTGGTTTGGTTTGGAGAGCTGAACAGGTCAAAAACTGCCTTACCAAAGCAAAGAATTGCTCTCTAGAGTAAAGAGAAATGGAGTGGGCCCTGGCTGGTAACTAGTACCGTTGGCTCGGAAGCAAAAGAATGTGAACACAAGACATAACACAAGCCAAGAGTGCATGGCAGATGGAAAAACTTCAAAGAGCTCTATAGTCTGTGGAATGAAGGATAGCACCTGTGTAAATTGAGTGCTGCCTATAGAACGGTAAGGAAATGCTTACGTGAGAGAGGTTTGGAGCAGAACAGAGAGAGGTCAGGTAGGGTTTTGGGACAGAAGTAATTCCTGAATACTTGTAACAAGCTTGTACCTAGCTAGAAGCCTGGTTGGACTGCAAAATACCACATTGTAAGTGCAGAGATTCCACAAGCGCGACCTGGAAAGGAATTCTCTCCCCTCTTTGGTGACTGCTGAAGTTACTACCCTGAGTTGCCTGGACTGGCAGTGGAGAGAGGAGCCATCTGCTCACCTGGCAGTGCAGATTCCCGCTGCTGTTGGCGGGGATTGTGTCCAAAGCTGTATCAGCTGTAAAGAATGACAACACTGACAGCCTCTGTACCGTCAGTCTGATCTTAGTGATGGGAATTGCACAACCAGTGATTGTATTTCAGTTTGCAAATACTGTCCTTTTACTCTTTTTTCAGGAACCTTATAGGATAACCAAAGCAATGCATTTAAAACTAATTGAAGCTAATTTCTTTTTTGTAGCTTGTAGAACGTGAGCCCCTTGTGTGTCACCTAGACCTACTGGAACAACTTCCCGATGGCCCAGAAGAGCTTCCTGATGAATTTTTTGAAGTCACAGTGGATGATGTACGGAAACGTTTGGCACAGTTGCAGAGTGAGAGGCAAGTACCCTTTCTGCTGTGAGTGAGATTTGCTTTGTCCTGTTGTTGAGCAGTGACAGTGATCAGCGGAGCTTGTTGCATTTTTGGCCAGCAAGGAACACTTTCTTTAAGTAACAGAATTAACCTTCTATTAGACCTCATCATAAAGACCAACTTAGCCACAAGTCAGGACCTGAGAATGTTTGGAACAGGCACACGCACACACAGAGAAATTATAGGAAGCTGACTAACAGTGTATTGCACTGTTCAAGTAGCTTGATTTCAAATATTATGATTTTACTTTATTGAACTTCAGTTCAATAAAAACTCAGATGAAGATAAACTGGCGTTCCTGTCCCAGCAGCATTTTGCTGTCTGTATGTTCCTTAAATAAATTAATTTCATTAATGTATTTAGTTTCAAGTGGGCAAAGCATTCCTTTAAACATGACGATAACTCTCCAAGGCGGTGGAACAGTCTCCTTTACGCTATAGACAAGTCCAAGTTGAACTTTTTACTTAGAGTTCATTTTTTGTCCCACAGGCCACTGAGTACAGAGAAAATGGCCTGAAAATTGCTCTGCTGCTTGTGGGTCTGGAATATTTAGTGGTACAAATGTAGAGTCATTTGCTTGGGGATTACTGGAATACAGATCCTCCAAAAAAGACCCAATTTCCAAATTTGCTGATGCTTTTCCTCTTACAGCCAGGGATAAAAAAAAAGGCAAGTTCCACATCAGTTACTCAGATACAAAGAAAAGGTACTAAAGCTGAACATGGGATCTGTTGGGTCTAAGCTAATTTCTTTACTTACAGGAAAATATGTAATTATTTTCTTACATTTGTTGTTTCATCTTAAATGCAAGTAGACTTATTTTGTACCCAATATTCCTTTTAATAGCAGTCTACAATTCCAGTTCTTGAATGATTTGAAACTTTCCATTTTTATTTTGTTTCTCTGTTGCTAATTAATACTTACTAATTTTTTCGTGGCAGCATTGTTTTTCAAGTTCAGTAGCTCTTCTGCCCCTGTGGAGTATTCATGCTCAACCTTAGTCTCTGTTTTATTGGATTAATAAGTCCATCTCGAGTAGTCTAAGCAGACTTTCCCCTCCTGTTCTTAGGATCTTTTCTTGCATCTGCTGTCACGAACTTACTTTTAAACTTGTACATTAAAAGTAATTTTATATAGTATTGTTGCTGATGCTCAGTAGTTTCAGGAGGTGGGGAAAATGCTATGAGAGCTGCATGGAAGAGCTGAGCATCAGCCCTGCTTGGGCCTTCTGCTACCTTAATAAAGTAAAAATATGTTAAAATTACAGACAGCTTGCCTTCTTCCCACGTCTGTAGGAAACGCCTGGAAGAAGCTCCACTGATGACAAAGTCTTTGAGGGAGTCCCTGCTGAAGGAGAAGTTGGAGCGTTACCCAAAGGTAATATTTGTTCATTTTCCAGTCATTCTGGCTAGTCCAGACTTGGGGATTGAATAACTTGGGATTTTTAAGCTCCTAATAGGAAGGTTTTTCAAATTCCCATCACTGTTAATTGTCTGTGGGATTTGCATAACAGGTGTGCCCTGTGAGAACAGCTGTTCTGTAATATGGTTCAGTGACAGGCAGTATAGTTGCTTCTGTTCTGTTCCAGATGTCTCAGAACCTTTCTGTCATGCACACATCAGTCTGTATTACCGAGCCTTCCTACCTGCCTCTCTGTGGAGATTTTGTTGGAATCTCATTGAAAGATAAATGATTCGATGTTACAAGTTGGATTTATTTTGCTCTGTAAATATGATCCTTATGCAATTCTCGAGTTAAGTGCTTTCTGACCAGGCTGGAAATACGAAGGTCAGAGGTATGTCAGGAGGGTTTCTACTACTGTGGACACATGAGGATGCCAGTGAACTGTCTGTACGTGTCCATGAGGGACTGTCTTTGTTCTTTGTGCATCATTTAGCACAGGGAGCTCCTACTCTATGAGCAAGTGCTGCTGCATTTTACATTATAGTGCTTTGATGAGCTCTTGTGCCCCCGTTGAAAGCCAGAGAGCCCTTGTGCCCTGGGAAGCTGCACAGCACCGTTAGCCAGGTTGGCCTTCTATCCCTGTAAATACCTCAGATCTCCCCATTAAAAAAAAAACACCAACATCAAAACAAACAAAAAAAACCTTGCAGATTCTAAGCCAAGGACAGGTGTTACAGAGCAGTGATGAACCATTGTCCTGATGTGCTTTGTCTCTGTTTCAGGTGGTGTTGAGAGTTCGTTTTCCAGACCGCCATGTTCTGCAGGGGTTCTTCCATCCCACTGAAACTGGTAAGAGCGATCGCCCCCTCAGCCTGTGCCCCTGTAACTCATGGCTCCCGCCTTGACAGGAGAGGGTGTGTCTGAACAGGTCTTTCTGCTGCCTGGGAAGGTAAAGCTGCTCTGAAAAAACAGCACTGTTTAGTTACACCGTCCTTGTAGAGCCCCTGAATGGACTGAGAAGGCAGTCTGGGCTAATTAAGTTAGCTGAGGGCCACTTGGTGGAGATGGCAAAATACCTGTGCTCAGGAAGCTGTCCCACTTGCTGTCCTCTTGTTTGTGTCTGAACTTTGTGTCTTACTGTTATTACTGGAGATCCTCTTATTCTCAGCTGTCTGCCATAGTTACCTGCACAAACCTTGGATAATTTTGTAGGCATCCTTAGGTTTTTCCAAGGGACCAACATGTCAAAGTGATTTATTTTGTTTGTTTTTTCTACAAGAAATTTGTATAGGAACTGTGTACTTTGGAGGAGAAGGCAATCTCCTACGTTGTAGAGGGCAGTTCTGCTGTTACAAGTTAGCCTTCTTGCCCAACATTTGAAGAACTAAATGTAATTCAGCAAACCTTTATCTCCTTTTTCCACAGTTGGAATTTTGAGAGACTTTGTAAGAAGCCACCTTGCCGAGGCGGAGTTGCCATTTTACTTGTGTGAGTGCTGTTGGTAATATTTGGCCTTGCTTTACAAAGCCAGTTTCTCACTGTGGTATGTTGATGCCTGAGATAGGACCTGGGAGGGAATGCCTTCCCTAAACAACTTGACAGTGCAAAGGTGTAACCTGCTCCCTTAGCCGTGTTATTCTTCTGCCTGAGAAGCAGCCTCTGTGGGCATATGAATGTGTCCCCCCTCCAGAGCGCAGGGATCCCTCCCGTACCTGTATTTGCTGTTCTGGTTGCTAGGTGGTCCTGTTTTATAACTTGTTTTTTAACTTCAGTTGTTGCACCTCCCAGAATCGTCTTGAGCGATGAAAGTCTCACGCTGTTTGAGGTAAGGACTCACACACGGGCTCTGATTCTCTCTGGGTTGTGCTCCCCTTAACCCTGCCTCAGGCTTTGGTTACTTTAAAAGAAGCTGTAAATGCTGTGATGCCTGTGGGCTCCTGCTCAGCCAAGGCTAGTGGGACCAGGTGTTTTGGAGCACAAGCTCTTCACCAGAAGAGGTCCACCTTGTGCAGCAATAGGCAGAGGCACACTGGGGGCAGGGGTGGAGATTTGCATTGTTTGGTGCACACTCCGTGCCCTGCGGAGTTGGAGCTGTATTTAACCTGGAATGTTACTGCGAGAGCTGAGCTGAGGTGAGTGGGCTCTGTCTGTAGCTGGGCTAGGATAGTAAGAGAGGTGAGACTCAATATGGACAGGGAAGTGTTTGCAATTTCTACAGTGGGAGCTAGAAGCCATATAAGACAAAAACCTGACCTTTTTGAAATCACTATGTGGAAGTTTATTTTAAGCCAGCATGAACATTGAGACATATACATTCTCTTTGTGTAATTTTTCTCTGAACATACTGAATTACAGGTTTTCAAATTCAGATTCCTGGAGATTTTTGCAAGTGTCAGATAAGGTGGTCTTGAAGTCCCTGGCTAGAGGCTACTGGCTGTGTAGATCACACATGTGTTAGGAGTGATCGAGTGATTTTGCCAGTGACTTTGCCCCAGACTCGCACTGTTTAAAATGCTCTGTCATTCAGAACTGCATGGACAGTTCCAGACTGGTGCACTGGAGATCCTTCAGAGTAAAGACTCATGCGGCGGCAGAGAGAGTTCTTGTTTGATGCCCCTGACGGAGCAGCAGGGCTGGGGCGGGGAGAGGGACAGAGGAAGGGACTTTCCAGGCAGCATGGTGAATTAGGTAGGGATTAGCCTGCCTCTGCAGTTGTTTGCAGTGGAGTTGGAACACTCCGAGTTCCACAACTTCCTGACTAGGCCATGTGGAAGAAATACACACGCAGCTGCGTTCAGATGAGTGAGTGTTCAGACCTGTATCTACCTCCTGTTCATCCAGCCTCTGGTGCTGGTTCTGGTCTCCCTTGTTAACTTAAGACTGGTCTGTCTTCTAAAATGTTTGAAATCCTCTGCTTACCTCTGTTTACCCTTGCCTGTCTCCCCCTGCCCTGCAGTACTATTCTTTTATTTTCAGTTTCTCAGCACACATCTCATGTTTCTCTGGATGTCTCCTGAAACGTGACTTTTTCAGTAAAACACCACAGGAATAATTACATCTTGTTGTCTTTGAAATAAGAAACCTTATGACAGGAATTTTGTTTAATTTGCTGCATTAAAGGTTTTGTTCCGTACCTGGCACCATTACTGGTGCTTTTTATATGTGTAGCAATTTCCCAGTTTCCTAGTTGTGACATTTACTGTGAAATTCATTCCTCGTGGCAGCTCCCTGAAACATAAAAATGTGTTAAATTAGTACGCTGTGAAGACTTGGAGGTGCCTTACAGCCCAGTCTTAGGGGCTTCATTAGAAATCACAACTTTGTGAAGAACCTGGTTGATTTTAGTGTCAAACATCTCCAGTCGCTTTCCTTGGACTGCAGTGCCTGCTGTGGCACATGGCAAAGGTGCAAAGCCTTGACGTTGATACAGAACTGTGACTGTTCAAGATGCTGTGCTCGAAAGCTGAAAATTCTTTGCAAATGGAGTGTGCCAAGGAGAAGCCGGAATGCGTTGAGTTCTTGTTCTTGAGTATGAGTGAGGGGCATCACGTGAGGCAAGCAGGAGCGAGAATAGATGGAAGAAGGTAGCTGGTCATGTGTCAGAAAACTGAGGAGCGGATTTCCTTGTCACAGGGCGCTATATACTAAAAGTGTGTACCGATTTGAGAGAAATTTGGATAAGTTCAAGGAAGATACGAAGTAAGAGTGTCTTAATATATAGAAATCTTCTCAGGAAGCTTCTAAACTGACAATTGTTGCTGGCTAATTACTTACAAGCAAGGATTCTCTTCTCTGTTCATCTGGCTTTTGTTCACTGTTAGGATGCTGGCTGGATTGAATGGACTTTGCTCTGCCTGTGGTTCTCCTGTCCTTGGGAGAGCTGTGTTTAATGCCAGTGGCTGTGTAGCCTGTGTCCCGTGCTTGGGGCCCTTCAGCCCTTTCAGGTCGTGGTCTGTTACGGCAGGAATGATTCGATGTGTTTATAAATATTTTATTTGGATGAAGCATCAAACAGGAAAAAGACAATTCCTGCCGAGAACTTGTCATGCTGTTCTGGTTACCCGAGCTGCTGTCACAGACCGCAGAGCTCTGACCTGCGAGGACCCATCCCAGTTTGGGCTGGCTGATTCTGGGAGAAGCTTTGCTCCCGTTAACCAATGTAAGCCCTTATTCCTCTTTAACTTTCGCTGTGTTACTGCAGGCGCTGTGCCATGATGTATCTAGGCATTCTGGATTTTTTTCAACATTTAATTTTCACATTACCGCAGGTCCTAAGTTAGCAGTAGGCTATCCTCCACTCTACAGACTAATTCGGTGTTGTTAGTAAGGAGAAATGGATGGTGTCTGAGGCAGTAATGCGAGCCCATTTGAGCATTCAAATACTTATGAATTACTGGAGTTTGTGCTGAAGCCAGTAACAGGAGTGACTGCAGATGGTGGAGTACCATATTACCAATACTTCTGCTCTGTCTGCCCTCTCCCTCCATTCAAGCTGACAAGTTTGGCACCACATTTGTTACATTTGATCACTTACAAAGAGGGGAGAACCTTTATGCTGCAAGCAAAACCGGGAAAAGAGACAAATGTTGTTGACTTGTTTGCCAAGATACTTGGACTGAAAGAACTGTCTGAAGTGAATTCTCCCAAAATCTGTGTGTATTTACAGTATAGTGAACACACGGATCGGCGGCAATGTGGAGTTTTTGGAACCCATAAAGGCTTCAAGGCATTGCTTTGATTTTTTTGTTGTTGCTGTTTTTGCTGGCAGCCTTCTCCTCATGTCCCTTGAAGTGTTTTATAATGTTCTGCTCTCCAGAGCTGATCAACCACAGGCTTCCCTGTTGTAGCACTTGGCTTTGGGTTCCTTATAGCTCCGGTGGCTTGTTTGTGTTTTTTCTAGGCTGTCTGAGCTTTTCAGAGTTGGCTTCTTAGCTTCTTTCTCCTCCCAGAAACAGGCAGTTTTGTACTGCGTATCTGGGGTGGGTTAGTGGAAAAAAATCACTGATTGCTGAGTTAATACTAGGAAAGAGTTACCAGAAAGTAGGAGTACCAGTCATTGGAAAAGTCGAGGCAACAGAGACAGCAGGAGGCCATCTTCTGTCTACAGAGGAGCTAAGGGAATCCACAGGCTTCTATAAATAAATAAATATTTAGGTCTTCTTGTCAGATCTGAGAGTGCACCGGGTGTTTCCTCTGTCGCATACCATGAGCCTTTGGTTCTCTTTCCGTATCCTATTTGTTAATGCCAGTTTGGGCAGTATGTCTGGCGTGCTTGTTCAGTGAACCTGACTAAGACTCAGGCAGGACGAAGCCTTCTCTTTTGGCAAGAGTCTGAATGGAATTTCAGAAAAAATTATTTCATCAGAGTCGGTCCATTGAAGGCATTTCCTGTGGCAGGCCTTGTGGTTATTGCACTCACTAGCAAAGAAAATTGCAATTAATACTGAAGTTCATCCAGCACAGAGGATGGCATTCACCTAAAAGTCTTAGTCTTCTCTGTCCAGGATTTTATCGTCTGACTGCATTTGATAGCAATCTCACCTTTCCTTTGTGATGAGGTCTGCTGCCTATGCTGGCAGGGGCTGTCTGTGCTTGCCTCATGGTGCTGGCTTTGAGGACAGCTGAGTTCTTCAGTCCCAGAGAGACATTCCTTGCACAACTGAGTTCAGAGTGGCCAGATCTTTCTCAGCTAAGAAGGTCTCAATGAATGCTCTTTATACCTGGATTTCTTCATAAGTAGCCTTCTCAAAACAGTGTTTTCAAATCTTACCTTTGCCTTTTGAATTTAAAAGGTCCCCTGCCCTGACCTCCTCCATGCTGGCCACGGAATATCCATCTCCTCTGGCAGTTGAAGTCCACATTGGGCAGCTTTGTTCTCAGGTTATAAACACTTGATCTGCCTCTTTTGCCATGACTGTGGTGTTTATTTCTGTTTCAGCAATGCTGTGCAGTCTTGCTGGAGAAACTTTTGATCCACCGGCTTTCCAGTTGAATTTTCCAAGAGCTGGTTTATGTGTTTGGGGTGTGTGTACTATGCAGTATTTCATGTTGGTAGCTTGGGTTTCTCCTTCCGTGCGTGTGTTCCTTTGAAGTGCTTATTTCCTTATTCATCTTCTAACATCAGTCTAACACCAGACCTGTGGCCCTCTGATCTTCTCAGATTGTGTAACGGAAAGAATGCCGCTCCTCCTGGCAGCTGCGAGTTCCCTTCAGCAGCAGTCTCTGCCTGGTCTGACAGCATCGCTCTGCCAGGGAAGAGAACAATTGCCCAGGAATAATGTACATCGTCTGCAATGCTCTGACCTAGGAATTTTTTTTGCATATGTATGTCTGTGAAAGAGGAAGTATTGAGGTGTTATTTGGGGAGGGTTCTGCCTGAAATATTTTCTGTGTTCTAGGAACAAGTTACTAAACCATGCTGTAAAAGAAAGCAGAAATGTTTCTCTGCTGTATCACAGCTGCGTTCACAAGGGACTGTTGTTCTGGTGTGGATATTTTTATCGTGGAATGTGAGATGGAGCACCCCAGTGTGCCGCTCCACAGCCAGGATGCTGCGCTGTCACAGACCACGCTCGCCACCGCAGCGTCCGCATAACCGTTCGCTATCTCTCCGGGTAAAACCGGAGTTACTCAGCTGCATAGTTCCAGACTAAATGTGGCTTTATGAGTAACAGGCTGGTCTTCAGATCTCTGAAATAGAAAGCGTTCATTTAGACTTCTGCAACTGTAACTAAGCAAATGGATGAAGCTGTGTTATATCTTTATAAAATCTGAGGAGCTGGGCATTTGGAATGATGCTTATTAAATGAGGAGGGTGATGGGCAGGACATGGACTTCCTTTTCTCCGTGCCTCAGTAACTTCCTAATCCCTTCAGAAGAAAGCTGTCCTGTTGTGATTATGATCTTGGATGGGTCTCTGGAGACTTGCATGCTTAGTTCTCATTTCTGCTGCTGCCATCCCGTGTGACCTTGAATAAGTTATTTAATCTCTTTAGGTCTCAGTTTTTCATCTGTATCAAAAAAGAAAAGCCCCAAAAAACTGAAGCAAAAAAAAGAAACACACAAAAATAAAAGCAACTCACAAACTCAAAAGTATTTTTATTTACATCGCATCTATATAATTGCACAATGGGACACCATTTTCGGCTGGATTTCTGGGTGTTGGTGCAGTAAATCTGACTGTATGTTGTAAATACACCTTGCACAGTGTGATTTGAACATTATAATTCAATAGTTTAATAGTGTCTGTTTCCCCAGCCAGAATGGCCGTTTCTTTGGCTGGAAATCAAAGCAGCAAGGAAGAGAAACGCTGGGTGTTGGAGTGCAGTAACTGGCTGCTGGCTCAGTCCTATTTTAGTAATTCTCTGCATGTAAGTGAGTGGAGCTTTTTGAGTTACTTGTTTCGAAGATCCTTTGATTCTTTTGGTCAATCTGGCAGGCTCAGTGTGATTCTAAGAGTTCTCAAAGTCTGTTCTGATTCACAGATGTTCTTGTAGGAACCCTATGCATTGAAGTGAAGAACGGCAGAGTTGTTCTTCTAGAAACACTGGCAGATGCATTAGAACAACTGCAAAGATCAGAGCAGCTGACTTGAGAATGCAGTTTTCAAGTGATGGTCTGCCCAGTGTTTGATCGTTACATTCTTAGGTATGTTAGAGGATGCCAAAGGCTTTGACTTCGGGCTCCTGTGTTTTCCTGGACAGAATCTACTAAAACCTTCTCATGTTTATGCCAAGACAGTCCTTGGATAGTAGGGTCATTCTACTGGCCTGCCTTTATTTTTTAATGTGAAATTGCTGCTGATTTAAATATTTCCAGATTATAAAAAACTCTGGGACGGTATTAGGTCCTGCCAGTGACTGGCTAGAGAATTCCTGGGTGAGGTGCAGCTAGCTGCCTTCTGTGCTGAACCCTCAGGGAGGGCTGGGATTGGGGTGGTACCTGACAATTCCGCACAAAGGAAGCTGGACCAAGGGTTCTGTGCATAAGCCAGCAGTCTGTTTGAGTTGAAGTAAAAAAACTTACTGGATGGAGGTTTGGCAAGAGGGGACTCTGTGCTGGCTGACCCCTAGGAAAGGATAGGGATGCAGGGAAAGGAGCCATGGGAAGGACGTTGCATTCTGTGTGCTTGAGGGCTGCTGTCTATCTCCTTTAAGTTTCTTTCAATTAAGATTTTGAACTGAAACATTTGGACTGATCTTTTGCCAGCAGTGGGAAATGGTTGTGGACGTGGATCCTGAAACTGAGAACTATGGTTATTTGACGACCTGTGAGTAAATAGGGTAGAGGTTTATATTGGGGCACAGTCTGTCTGTGTGTTTGTTGGTTGAGTGAGTCTGTCTAGCTCTTGGTCTGTGTTTCTCACTCTCTTTCTCTCTTTGTGCCTCACGCAGGCCCTGCCATGAATTTTCTCTGACCCCTTGGGGCCATTCCCACATGAGGCTTTGATGTGTGTGCCCAGAGCTTGATTGACAAGGAAGTTTCAGTGGCAGCAGCAGGCAAATGAAGAGAAAAGGGCAGGGCTTTGAACTAAAGGGCTTTGAGCTCTGAGTTTCTGTGCTTACTTATCTCCTTCAGAATGTTAATTATTTACCAAGATAATTGGTCGGGAGGCAAAAAAAAGAGAGGGGAGGTTATTAAAAAATTCCAACACTAACACACTACAAAAACCTCATTTTCCAACTCGCAGCTGGCATGAAAAGGATGTTGTGTGTAAAAGGGCTTGAGTGTATGTGTGTTGGGGGGGCCCTCTTTAAGGCACCCATTTCCTAAATAGACGAATGCTGTGGAAACATCAAAGCTCTTGAGAGTTTTTTCTGGTGTTTCTAAACCATGTCTGGTACTTTTTAATTAAAAAAGTTTATGGAGAGCTGTCTTTGTGACTGAAGCAGGCAACCTTAGGCCCTGTTGATTGAGGAACGAAATGTTAAAAGACCTAATAAATAATTGTTTTGCTAAAATGTCAGTTCAAGGATGTGAATTTGCCTGGATGCTTTAGCAGGAGCTGAGTCTTGGAGTCGAGTGGTGAATGTCTCCTGTTTCAGCCCAGCGTGATGTTGACTGTGCTGCATGAGACAGTCTCCTGTAGCCTCTGGATTAACGTCAAAAAAACGCGTAATACCAAATGCTCATCTGAAGCTTGTAGGCAGGAAGAGAGGGGAAGCTATTTCATTTCGCCTTCAGTTAATGCAGTTTTATTAGTCTGCATACTAGGCAGCAGTCCACAGCCTCCCCTGTGAAGATCAGGGTTCCGTTGAGTTCTGGTAGTTGCTGTACTGGATGGGGTCCAGGACCATCGTTCCAGGATCCAGACTGGGCTGATGGTGGCAACAGAGGCTCAAGAAGACTCCGGAGAAGTCAGTCTGCCCTGCACAGTTCTCAAGTACGCATGAGTGACACCAAGCGAGGCAGTGACTTGCTCTTATCTGGTTATTTATTTATTGCATCAGTGTGACAAGTTTAGTGTTGCTGTTTTGCCAGGGAAAATGTAGAGCTTTAATTAGGATTTGCTGTACAGTTTCTGGCTTTAGCGGTTCTCGCCTCTGTTACACCAGGATGATTTGGTTTCTTTACCATTCTCTTAGTGCAAGGCTTCCTTAAAGCTTAACAGAAGTGTTTCAGCCAGTTACTCTTTGTGTGGTATTTTACTGGCATATGATGCAGGTAATAAATACGATGGTGATTTTTCCAGAATCCTTTCTGGTACAGTTGGTTATGCCATATCATATTAATCTTCTGCATATCACACCCTTTTAAAAATCTAAGCCTGAGCTTGCAGCAGTGTCTGTTTTAAGCGTGAAATTTAATAACTTTGACTCTCTTGCTCTGCGATTCCCTTGGGAACACTTGGATGCACCACCGGATGTGGTGCTGTAGTGCTTTGTGATGTATCACGGGGTTTTTTCGAGGTGTGGTGTGACACTGGTCACTGTAGGTGGCAGAGCAACCTCCACGGGTAGGTCCCTCCTTTATGTCTGCAGGTGCGTTTGTGACTCCTTAGTTGAACCAGGGGGTGTGAGTCCAGTTTTACAATTTCTCTGGTGCCCAGAAAAGGACCAAATGATAATGAGGGGACCTGCACCTGACATACGGGGAGAGGCAGAGAGAGCGTCAAGGTTGTTCAGCCTGGAAAAAAGAATCTCTGGGGGATCTTGTCAATGTGTGTAGTAAAAGAGATGGGAAGCAGCGAGGGATATGAGCCAGAGTTCTTAGCAGTGCCCTGTAAAAGGACAAGAGGAGATGGACACAAATTATAGGAACTGGCATTGAAATAAAAGGAAAAAAAAATAACCACCAAACCCCCTGGATAAAAAAAAAAAAAAGTTTGAACATGTTTCAGTTATTCTGGTAAGTAGGAAGTAGGAATTCAGGTTGTATTTATAAAAGGAAATACTTCGTCCTGGAAAGGTGGTGAAACTAGATAAATTCCAACTATAGACAGAGTGTAAATGTAATAAAATTATTTAGAATAGTTTTTGGGAGGGCATAGCTGGATTTTTCTTCTCTTGCTGTCAGCCACTCAGGTCTTGGAAGATTCTTCATCATATTCATGTTACCTGCTCACAGTGGAGAATGTGGGGCAGTACAATGGCCTGAGATACGGGGACGGAGGAGAAGAATGGCAGGGGCGTTGCTGTAGAGGTCTCATCACCTGTTCAGTAGAACAGATCATAAAATTTTCCTTCATATCTTACTCCGAGTGGCCTGTGCTCTGCACAAGTTTAAGTTTTCCTGAATTACAGATGGTTCAGTGACCTTGGCTTGAACTCCATGAACTTGCCTGTAGGTGTCTAACCTGCCGCTGATGTTCACAGTGAACTGTGAAAGCATCTGCAGACGGTGATACCTTCTTTTCCCCTTCTGCTGCAGGCTAAACTGTTTCCAGCTGCTGTCATTCACTTTGGATCTGAGGAGAGCAGGGGTGAGTGCATTTCCTCTCTCCTTCAGCTGACTGTGCAGTTCCTGTACCAGAGCCAGTGTTACATCCTTACTGTTGGAGTTCCTCTGACAAAAGAAGCTGCAGCCCTTGAGCATGCTGGTGAATGTCCCCATTCTGACCGGCTAAAGCTCTCCAGAGCTGGTTTGGCCAGTTATGTAGACGTTGTACCATTTTTATGGGATTCAACAGTCTGGGGAGTAGGCATTGTCTGCCATAGGATCAAGAATGATAGAAGAATTACTCCGTAGAAAAAAAATCCTGCTGTTCAAAATGTTAACTGGACAAATGTCTGTGAAATGCTTTTGCAGAGCTCCTGTGGGAGTGGACTGGCTGCAGATGGTAGAACAGATCTGAATCTTTGGTTCTTTGACGTCTCTGGTTCATGCTTAGAATCCCTGTTTCTCCCAGAGATCAAAGTATGCTCTGGCTTCACAGAAAAGTTTCTGAGATGCAGTGAGCACTGAAAGAAAATGTCAAAATCTTGAGGTTTGAATGATGAAACAGAACACCTCTGAGTTGTGAAAGGAACTGTCATGGCTTAGTAATGTCCTTGTCATTTTTGGGAAGGTGATGTGGGGTTACTGTAGTTTACAGGAGGTATTTTTTGAGCTGAGAGCTGTGTGATACTGTGGTGATTGGTGCCTCTATGTTACCAAATAAGTGATTTGGTTTCATTTCTAAACAGCTTGTTACCTGAAATCAGACCTGCTGAGCTCTGCAGTTTCTCCTTCGGCAGCTGATTTATTAGTAGCCAGGTATGTTGGGGCTGAATAGAGTTGCAAATGCTTTAATATTTCAGGAATGGGAAGCATGAAAAAAGCCCATCTTACTACAAAGAAATGTGCTTTAAAGATACTGGGACTTCCTCCTCTCCAGAAGCAGTTGTACTGTCATACTCAGCTCCATAGCTTTGTGAGTCCTTTGCAAAGTAGGATTTCAGTGACTTAAGTAAATCCTAGTGCTTCTATCATGGAAAAAGAAGAGCGTTTTCAATCTGACTTTAAAGGTGGTGGTGGTACGGGGGGCTGTTATGAAAAATGAAGCTTAATTCTACTTGCTTATTTCCTTTCTCAGATGTTTGTCCAGATCATTAGTTCCTTCTGCTTCATCAACTTTAGCATCAGTGGCTCCATCCCGATCTGAACCAGAAGTGGGAAGGGACAAAAAGACCACTGAGCAGCCAGAAGCAGCCAGCACGCAGGCAGCTCCGCAAGTGTTGAGAAAGGCCCCTGGGAAAATACCCAAGTGGCTGAAGCTTCCAGGTACCAGTGGATCAGAGGAGAGCTCTGCTCATTCTGAAGTTGTGATGTGTTTACCATTTCATCTCCCCAAGTGCCCTTGTGGTCCTCAGTGCTGCCTGAGCACAGCAGTGACCAGAAGCGTCAGCCAGCAGATCGTGTTATTGAGAAATGAGTAAGGGCTAATCACATGTGAAGTGTTTTAATGGCGCTGTGTTTATTTTGTAGGTGGGAAGAGATGAAGCGTCCTGGGCTGCTGGATCGCTGAGCTGTCAGCTGTGCCCTTCTCTCCACGAACTTACTGAGAATGTGTGAGATCTGTTGGTGGCCCTGGAGAAAGCTAATCTGTATGAGCATTAGTTATAAAAAGAGAATGGTTATTTCAGATACCAGTTGCACCTGGTGGAGGAGCGGAAGGCCTGTTTGTGGTCTTTGTGACTACAGAAGCAAGGTTAGAGGTTAAATGTAAGGCTTCTCGCATGCAAATAATAAGAATGGAGAATTAAGGGGGACATTATGCCTGTATACTTTCTGCAAAGGACTTTGTTTCTATCCATATTTTTAAATTCAAATCCTCCCAGTTCCACCTTCAGAGATCACTTGAGTCTAACTGCCTGTATTCTAGCAGCAAGGTACAATCTGGTTCAGCTTTACCTGTGATTGTTAAGTGATGCCTAGAACAAGACTTCTCTGCTTCTTAGTGATTATGGTTAGTGCTGCTGGTAATTCTGGACATAGATGGCTGGAAAATGAATGAAGAAGAAGCACTTAAGCTACTTAAACCACTTTAGATGAGCCTTTCCTGGGAAGCTCTTAGGCTGCTGTGCTTGCAGTGTTCAGTTGCCAGAATTTTGTTAACAAGGAGCATGGGTGTCTGTTCATGGAATGCCAGTTGAGCTTGTTTCTCCCCTAAGCTCTGGTTTTATTTTCACTGTATGTAATTACCATCAGTAATTAGTTACAGCAAGGAAAAAACCATCCAGTTAAAGGGTCTCTTCAAATGACAGCTGATCGGTGGCCTGAGTATTCCCAGAGCAGGGTGGCTGTGCTCGGCGCCGCAGTTGGGTGTACGTGGAGAAGGCCCAGACCGGATCTTTGTCTCCTGCAGACGTTGTGGGGAATGAATATTGGTCAGAATTGCCCTTACGCTGGATATGAACTCCGTAGTGCCATGGCAGTCATGGTGCTGGGTTTTTTGGAAGTCTTCTCCATGGATCAGTGATCTGTGGAGAGCTGGGGTTCCATGGCACAGTGATACCAAGTTTTCCATTTCCCTTGTTTCCTCCCTGCACTATGTGTGCATCTGCACAATTTGTAGATGTAATAAAGCAGAGTGGCCATGGGAGCCCTTTTGGTTGGTCCCTTTGATAGTTTCTTGCCCTGGCACTTGGTGTGTCTGTCAGTTCACAGGAACCTGCTCTCTCTTCAATAGGCCTGTCATGCCTCATTCCCTTCCTCCCGTTTTTTTTTCAACAAAGCAAAACAGAGCTTTGTACCATCTGAATGAACTTCAAAGTGGCTAGAAAGGGCACCCTGGGTTCCTGGCACTTGTCATTGTCTCCCTGCCTGGCCAACATTTCCCTTCAGGTCTAATTACTTCCAAATGCTCACAGATGCTTTGAAGAAACTTGGAGGGAGGGGGAGGCATGAAAGAAAGGTGGGAGAGGAAAAAGGAGACTCAGAGCAGAGGGAGCGCAGAATGCTTTAGCAAGGAGGTTGATTCTTACATGACACCCAAACGTAAACAGGGAACGTGTGCGGCCACTGGCAGCGGGAATGTGAGCGCACTGCTGCTGCTCTGAATCCTCCCCGTGGAAAGCAAGCCCCTGACAGGCTATAGAAGACATACCACAGCAAACAAAAAACCATTCAAATAATGTTCAAAGTTTATTAGTCTCTCGTGGATTAAGTGTGGGTTGAGCCTACGCTCCACAGGACTGTCGGTATCTTGGTTCAGGTGCTGTGTCAGGCTTGCTCGTGCCACACAAATCAGAGGTAGATGGTAGCTAGAGCTGCCCTGCTGAATCTGTGCAGGGTATCTTGTGGGGGAACCAGGAGCCATCGCTAATGACAGGCGGTGAAATGCGTGTGCTGGTGTTTTTGGTTCCCAGAATATGCAGAAGCAGTGTGGTTGGGAGGAAGTTGCAGTGTGCCTTCAAATGTGCTACTCCTTACTTTTTGAAGAGCACAGGTGACATCAAATAGTACAATCTGCTTAGCGGATCTGCTTAGCTGCCAGCACCAGAAAACAAGTTTAGGGACACACGCAACACCGTCAGTTGTATACTCCTGGGGCAGTTTCATGGGTTAAGTGTAGGGGCTGACATTGCTGACTGTGTTCCCTCAGGCAGTTCTGCCCATGCTTGTCCCTTGTGTAACTCAGCCCTGCATCAAACCCAATTTAGCCACAAGAATGAAAAATTGCTACATTCAATAGCTAGACAAGAGGTCTTATTCCCCTTTCCTATACAAAGAGTTACTTTAGCTGCTGCTGCTATTCAGTTGTTGCTTTACTGTGGACGTCCACAGCACCAGTTCTCTGTGTGTCAGGGAAGGGAGCCTGAGCCTTTTAGGGCAGCAACTTTGGGACTGCTGTTTCTGTACGAGTCAGTGGAGGCAGAGATGAGGATCTGGAATCTTGAAAAGGCAGGAAAGTAGCAGTGAATTCTTTAAGGGGGACAGGATGCCCCCACATTTAAAACTCTCCTGGGTCTCTGGAGTGGGCTCTTCACTAAGGTAGTTGCTACAAGGGTTCCTGCCGTGGTGCAGAGCAGTACCCACAGATACCTGATGAGCTGGTTGTGTTTCACTATCACTTCTGCTACAGAAGCTGAACTCATCCCTGGGATTTTAGGGCATTCAAAGGTAGATTGTTTGGGGTTTTTTGCTATTGCCTTTTTTTTAACAATGGTTGTGGGGCTGAAGGCTGAACTAGGCCAGTTCTTGCATTGCATGTGTCGTACAGCTGAACAGTTGTTGTGGCTGAGAAGCTGCAGTGCTGAGGGCTGGGCACTGCTTAAGCTGGTACTGTCACCAGAATGCGAATTAAAACTGCAGCTTTCGTGAGGTTTCCAAGTGGTTGGTGCCCTGAGGGATGACCCTGATGGCTCCAAGTGCGCAGTGAGTTACTCAGCCTCAGCTGTCGCTGAGAAGGGCTGCTCAGGATTGCAGAGCCAGCGCAGGAGCGCGCAGCCCCAGCCACGGCACCGTCAGCGGCGCTGCTGCAGCCACCGTGCATTTCCCAGCAGAGCCAGTCGGGCTCTGTGGGTCCTGCCCACATGTGTGAGGTTTCTTATTTCACAGTGGCCCCCCCGCTGCCAGAGGGGCCAGGCTGTCCCCTGATGTGGGATTCTCACACATGCTGTTTGTTATTTTGTCCTTTTTTCCTTTCGTCCTACAAAGATTTAGGGAAGAGGGTGGGTGAGGGGGAAACTCTGCAAGTCTTTGAAGCAACTTGACTTTTGATGATGAATTACAGCAAAGAGCCTACACAAGGAGGGGAGACTCTTTTTTAACTTACTGATGTTTCTTTGTGAGAACAAATTTATAGCAGAGGGGGAGCAGCCTCTGAGGAGAATATTGAATGATTAAAAGGTTTCAAGCATTCTTTGATGTCACAGCCCTGGAGAAATACTGGAAGGTAGTGAGAGACCAACACTGTTTATTTATAAAATGAAGATCAGTTACCTGCTCTTGGCAGGAGCCTGTGCCTGAGCTCCTGTTAATGACCCATTCATTAGAAGGGCCTGGAGCTGCACCCAGAGTTGCTGTCACAGCTGCCTGCTGAGGCACGGAGAGCTGGAAGGCTGGGTGGTGTTTCCAGCCATTAAGTCTCTCCATGCATCCCTGAAGCAGCACCTCTGTCTCACATCAGTTGAGAAGCCAACAGCACCGTACCCTGCTGTGAAGCGCAGGCCTCTGTGACAGGAGTCAGGCAGCAGGGT
Source organism: Pomatostomus ruficeps (assembly GCA_013400735.1). Classification (NCBI taxonomy): domain Eukaryota; kingdom Metazoa; phylum Chordata; class Aves; order Passeriformes; family Timaliidae; genus Pomatostomus; species Pomatostomus ruficeps. The sequence continues at coordinate 19,601 of VYZT01032656.1, read as the reverse complement.
GGAAGTCGGTTCTGCACTCAGCTGAATAAAACAACCCTGTGGCAGCCTCCTCTCAGAAACAGGATCTGACAGCACCGCTGCTTTGGGCTGTGGTGCTCGGTAAAGGAGAGAGAAACAGAAGCGAAAAAGCAGAGGAAGAAGAAGCTGAGATTGTTCGTCCCAGAGTTGGACTCTGAGGCTGAGACAGATTCGCTGTCAGGCCAGGAGTGTGCTGACAGGTGCCATGTGCTTCAGGAGGCCGCTAGAAATCCAGAAGCTGTAAGGAAAGAGCAGCAAGCCAGTCAGGACACAGGCTGGGTTCTCGAAGCAGCTCCCAAAAGGATGCGGATTAGGCTGTTTCAGCTCACATCCTCATCCTGCTCCCGTGCAGCTCCGGCCCACGGTTACACACCAACTGCGGCAGCACCTTCTCCAGCTGCTCCGTATCCACTTGCTTCAGGTCCTCGGCCTGAGCCTGCCGAGCTGCCCGTGCCGCCGCTTCTGCAGCGCCAGTGAGAGAAAGGGGCAGTGAGAGGGGTCGGGGAGCTGCCGCCTGGGGCATCGCATCCCGGGGCACCGGGCCGCTGTCCTGAGAGGAGGAGGCGGCCCAGCGCCCCCGACGGGCCCGGGAGGCCGGGCCAGGGCTGCACCGTGAGGGAGGGAGCAGGGTGAAGCGGGACGGGATGAGCTCGGGGAGGGGTCAGGAGCCCATGGCCGTGAGTCTCGGGCAGGGGCGGGGGCTGGCCCGGCGCGCTCACCTCGGACGAAGACCTTCAGCAGCTCGGCCACCAGCAGCTGCGCGTCGGCGTTCACTGCAAGGACAGGGCGCTCAGGGGCGGCGGGGGTTCGGCCCGGACCGCCCGCTCCCGCCCGCCGCCGCCGCCTCAGTACCTCGGGTTCTCCCGTCGCGGAAATGGAGGCGGAGAAGCCGCTCCACGGTGTCCTGCGCGGAGACAGCAACGGATGAGCGGGGTCGCGCCCGCCGCCCCGGGGCAGC
>VYZT01032656.1:8211-18483 GCA_013400735.1 Pomatostomus ruficeps | reverse complement strand
TGCTGCGGCGCCTGCGGGAGCCCGAAGGGGCGCGGGGCCGCCTGGACCTGGCGGCGCAGAGCCTGTCGCTGCAGACGTGCAGCGCGCTGGGCCGGCTGCTGCCCGGCGCCGCTCCCCTCACCGCGCTGGCGCTCGGCGACTGCGGCCTGAGCGAGGAGGGTGCGCGCAGGGCCCGGGGCGGGGAACCCTCCGTTGGCCGCGGGGCGGGAGTTCGCTCGTGTCTCGGGCCGGCCAAGGTGCCCAGCCCGTGACCGTCACCCCTCGGTTCTTCCTCCGGCGGCGAGGGCGGCTCTGCTCTTGCTGGCCGCGGACGGACGGGGCAGTCCGGGTGCTCAAAGCAGCAGTGAGGGGCTCCGTGGGCAGCCTCTGTCTAGACCTGGGCTTTTGTCAGGTCTGAGTCAGGGGGGTGTACAGGCTGACGTGTAGTTCTGTGCCTGGACACCTGTTTGAGAACACAGAAAGAGTCTCCTGTTCTGGAAGCTCCGGCTCACGCTTTCCAGTAGCCGTGGCAGTTTACCGAGTAATTTGTTTGTCGCAGCCACGTCTCCTGCGCCGGCTGTTTAACAGGATGATACGCTGGGAGGATACGCTGCCGGTTTGGGCAGACGGTTTCATAGGTGAAATTTAACAGCTTTTTTTTTTTCTGCTCAGGTGTAAGACTTCTGTTGCATGGTCTTTGCTCCAACACCACGGTCAAATCTTTGGATCTGAAGGTGAGTCTATTCAAATAGAATTAAGACTGTTCTGGGGTGGAGAAGGAAAAAGGAGCCCAGGCTTAAGCACAAATAGAACTGGACAGTCCTGATGCAGGATTGTTCAAAAAGATGCATACTTTTGCAAGGTTTTGTTTGACTGATATGTGAAACAAACGTTGATTGGTCCGTCTTTGACTGGAACTGCATTACAGCTGGGATACATCTGGTGGTGTTTGGTGGTCTGGGTGGACTGGGACAGGCTTAGCCTCCTGATCACCTGGGGCTTCTGTTTCAGGGAAATAACCTGCGAACCGCGGGAGCTGAGGCTTTGGGAAAACTTCTTAGGCAGAACAAATCCATCAGGAGGTAAAAAATTGTATCTGCCTCTCTTTGTGCTATTCCTGCCGAACGGAGCACAACATTGGAAAGGGTTGAGGGTGTTTTTTGTTGGGAGGAATGCCAAGTGGTGCAATTCCTTGAGAGGGTGGGACAGGCAAAGGCATGGAAACCGCAGGTGCTCTTTTGGAGGATGCTGGGCCCTGAGAGCATCCTGTTCTCAGAAACTGAGCCACTCACGGAGCTGGGTGTTTGGCTGGGTGTACCGTGGTCTGTGCGTCATTCAAGCTCGTGCAGCTGTCCCTTTACTCCACGAACACCAATCCTGTCTGATTTCCCCAGCCTGATCTTAGAATGGAACAGCCTTGGCATGTGGGAGGAAGGCTTCTCTTTTTTCTGCCAAGGACTGGGAGCAAACAACTTCCTTCGGCATCTGGATCTGCGCAATAACCAGATTAACCACCAAGGGGCTGGCGAGCTGGCCGTGGCGCTGACACAGAACAGCAGCCTTCAGGAGCTGGGTGAGAGTTCTTTGCCCGAGTACGTTTGCAAACACATACATCTTCAGGTTCCTTGCCTCAAAATCCTCCAACTGATTGGTGTCATTCCCAGTTCCTGTCAGTCTGGAGTGCTTTGCTGGCTTTGTGCAGGGAGAGGTCACAACCCCATGGCCTTTGGAGAGTGGGAACTGTAATGGGAATCTCTGCAGGTGAAGAATTCTGTGCTTGGGGCAGAACAGCCTTTGGTGGAGGAGGAAGTGTTTTCATTTCTATTTGTGGTTGCTGTTGGCATGCCTCATGACAGATTCTTAATCCTTACTTCACACTTGCTTTGTCCTTACATGGAATTTTGCTGGAATTTCCTTCAGGAGAATGTGGGTTTTGGTGCTGATTCTTTCTCGTCCACAGATTCTGTCTGTGGAAGGAAGGCTCATGAGAGCCAAATGTGAGAAGCAGGCTTGTGTATATTTTCAACTGTCGTGGCTTCCTGCAGTTTACTGCAGATTTGTCCTTGCCTTTCCTGCTTTATTGCTTTCCCTCCGTCTCGTTCATCTTGAAAGGGGACGCAGTGTTCGCCTGCGTTTGTGCTAAGAGCATCTGGGGTTGGTTAACCGTGTTTGTAGATACATGAAGAGCATGGGTTCTCTCAGCCCTCGGTTTTTCAGCGGGTGTGTGACTGCCATGATGAAAGTTTGCTTTCTGTGTAGATTTGCGATGGAATAACGTTGGGCTTCTGGGTGGCCGAGCTTTGCTGAACTGCCTGCACAGCAACAAGACCCTGAAGAGGCTGGAGCTGGCAGGGAATAATGTTCCTGGCGACATCCTGAAAGCTGTGGGTAAGTATGATGAGTGTACAGCAATGAATCACTTAACTCCTTTCCCAGTTCAGTACTTGCTGCTCCAGAAGAGCGCCAACCCTCTTTCCCTCCCTTTCTCAACAGCATTTCCACAGTGCCCTATGTTACCTCCTCTTGTCTTTAGTGAGGGCTAGTCAAGTTGGAAGTGGCACTTTCACCAGCAAGAGCAAAAAAATAATTTGGATCGAGTTGTTAGAGGTTGCCGTGCCACGTGAATGTGGGAGTACTTGAGACTTTTCCTCTTAGTTTGCCTCTGATGAGCCAAGTTTTGATGTGGCTTACGCAGCACATCCTGTGTCATTGTCCTGCCCACAGCAGAGCTGAACAGTTTTCCTGAGGCTGGGATGCTGGTTACTCCACACACACTGCTCTCTTTGATCCCATCCCACCTTGTGATGTAAGGTGAGACTCTACGTGGGCCAGCTTGAGAAGGGCAACTGTCCTGGTGCTTCCGATAGCCAGTTGTCATCCTGAGTGCTGTCTCTTCAGCAGTGCTTGCTGTTCTGTTGCTGGAGAAATTCGTGCATGCTTTCCTGCTCTCTCTGCACCAGAACAAGCCTTGGATCACAACCAAGACCGTGAGGCTATCCTGAGTGAGGCCCAGAACCAAGTGAACATCCTCAGCAAGGAGGTTTTGAGTCTGAAGGACGAGAAGAACAAGCAGGTCAGCAGATCCTGGCAGTTCAAGTGGGGTGGCTGGAATCCCTTGAGGTCCCCGCAGAGCACTCAGTGACGGTGTCATTGTGCACCTGAAGCTGCACGTGCGTTTTTATGGGCAGGCACACAGCGTGGTTGGTTACCTAGGAATCAAGTGACAGCATGCGCATGGACACATCCCTGCTGAACATTTCCCTCTGGGTTCTGGAGGAGTTTTGGTTATTTGTGGTTTCATTTTTCCCTTTGCAGTTGGTTTGATATTTTCCAAGTGGTATAAACCTAGAGATCTGTTCTGCCACCTGACACCTCAGGATGCAGAGTCCCGATAGCTGATGACCTTACCCAGATGTGCTAATAAACCCATCAGACTTCCAGTTGGCTTCCAGTAGAGTGGCTTGACATGTCTAAAGATGAGAAATGTAAATGCTTGTAGCTGATGCAGGTTATTTTCTCACTGAATTTTGCCTTGTTCACAGTTCATGGATTTTGTGGACACTGTAGACAAGCAGAAAGAAGAAAAAGCCCGGAGTGAGAAGTGAGTTGGATTTCTAAACATTTTCTGCTCTTTGATGGCAGAATTGAGCCCTCTCCATGTCCTGGCAGAAGTTACCCACATTTTTTTTCCTTTTTTTCCCCTTCCAAATGCAGAATGTCTGCAGCACGAGTCAGCCAGCTGCAGGAGGCATTGGATGAGCAGTACTCCATTATGAATTCACTGAAAACCAAGTATGGCGGAGGAAGACCTTTGCATTCCCTCTGTTTGTGCTGTATAAGCAGTGCCGAGCAGAGCTTCTAAGAAGGGGGTCAATCTTGTGGGGTAGCTGGCTTACTGTTTTGGTTAGTTCTGCAGTAATATCCAGAAACTACAGTCAGATCACGCCTTTGTGTTTGCCACAGTAGATACTTAGCCTGCTTTTAAGTAAAATTACACTGTCTTGATGTAAGAGCAAGTGAATTACAGAAGGTGGGAAGAAAGAAGAAGGATGGTGCAGCTGGGATGGGGGCATGTTCCTTGCACGGTTTACAGCCTGGCAGGAATCTGCACCTGCTTCCTGCAGCAGCTGACAGTGTTCTCTGGGCACTGCTGCGGGTATGGAGGAGCCTGGCCTGGGAACAGCGAGGAAGAGCTGCTCAGAATAAATGTTAGATTGTGCAGAGCCACACGCACATGGCCGTGGTTGGACTTCAAACACTGCTGAGCCTGGCTAGTTTAGTTCTGCCAGGTAGAGGCAGTGTTATTACACCACGCAGTGATGTGGACATTCGCTTTGGGACAGAATAAGCAAATTGCTTCTGCTACCCACGTTTAAAATTCAGTCTCTAAATTTTAAACAACTTTGCAGTGATATAAAATAGCCAGTTTTGTTCTGTGAGGGCAGGCAAATCCCGGAGGGGTCTGGGTGGGGAAAATGACTTGTGGAAGACAGCGCAGAGCAAATGCCATAGGCACCAGAACACTGGGCCCTGAGAAGTCCCGGGTCACTGTTTGCTGGTGCTGCTGTGTGGTCAGTGGTGTCCTTTTCCCAAGAGCAAAAACGCCTCATTTAGTTAGCCTGCCTTCACCCACTGCTGGATGGACGGATGGACGTTAGCACCTCATACCGGGTGTTGGAGAGTGCTTGCTGCAGTGTCTGCCTTGAAAGGGACACCAGAGAGTTCTTCTCTTTATAGGCTGCAGATGACTGAGGCTGCCCTGGCTCTGTCTGAGCAGAAGGTGCAGAACTTGGGAGAGCTGCTGAATGCCATGAAACAGGAACAAAACTGTGTGGCTGAGTGCCACTTCAGGGAGCTCCAGCAACAAAAGCAGGTGAGCTGGAGAAGTCCTAGTTATGTTTGAGAGCAGGGCTATAGGTCATAATTGGTTTGTGTAGATTTGAGGGATGCTGGATGGAATAGGGAAGCATGATTTTTACCACTAGTGGGTTAACTAAAGCCAATAAAACAAAAATTGTGTAAATTAGATAGATGAGTGACAGGTGTGAAGAGGAGATGTAGTGTTTATGGGGCAGGTTGGATTTAGCTGAGTATGATGTTGGTTGGTAGTGCAAGAACTAGGGTGAGTACAGGTTTTTAATTTTGATTCCGTTTGCAGGAAGGAGCTGATCGGGAAGGCAGGCTTTTGCATGACTTGTCTGCTGCCAATGAGAAAAATCTGCTGCTAAGAAACCAGGTAGGAAACCAAGTCCAAGTCTGAGAAGTGACATTTGAATGTGTATAACATCTGCTCCATATATATGGTCTCTACTTTCGTCCTTGGTTGTGTGTCTCTTCATTGTCCTGTACAGCCAACTTTCTCCGCTAATAGGAAAAGAAAAACCTTTGTGGTGGTAATTTCCTTGTGTAGGTGGATGAGCTGGAGAGGAAGTGCAAAGTTCAGCAGGATCAGCTGTTCCAGGTAAAACAAGATTTGACCAACACAACAGCGGAGCTGAAGCTGAGGGCTGTGGAGGCTGAAGGTGAGTGGAGGTGTAGAAACAGCTTGTGGATACCTGTGGTTGGGATCGCTGTTCCCGAGTCAACAGCACATGCAGCTGTGGAGAAAGGGCTGGCAGAGAGTGGAATAAAGTATGAACGCAGCTGTGTGGCAGGAATGACAGAGTTGTAGTATGCCTGCTTTTAATCTGCAGAACGTCTGGAAGCGGAGAAGAGAAGATTCAAACAAAGCCTTGAAGACATGGAATCCCTTCGGGTAAAAGAGGTAAGGGTGGGGTTTCTGCAGCATCCTGGTTGGTCTGTCTTAGGTCCTGACACACATCACCACTGGAGGTCATTGTTCGCTGGGTCAGTGACAGGATACTTCACTCTCATGATGAGTGGTCCTTCTGCTGTGCCTGGAGGTGGGAATGGTTTTCTGTCTCTTGCTTAAATGGTTTCCACTGCTTTGCAGGTGGATCGTATGGCACAGCAGTTAGAGGCCAGTGAACGTTCCATGCACAACAGGATCCAGAAGCTGGAGGCCGTCAGGATATCTCTGGAGGAGGTGAGAAAAGGTGCTCGAGGCACGCTTGAACACTCATAGAGCGGTGCAAAGAGAAGGCTGCCAGGAAGGCTTTGTGGAGTCTTCCACTGCTGACCTTTGTAAAGATTGTCGTGTGCTGTAAGGAGGAACAGAAAACAGCACTATACCAGCTAAAATTATTTTTACTGCTTTGGACAAAGGAAAAAGGTTCCAAGGAGAAACTTGTAGATTCAGACTGGACAAAAATAAGGATTCCATTGAACATGGTTAGAGTCTTACCAAGATTTGACTTCACAAAGGTTTCCCATGTTGTCCCAAGTAGTGTAGCATGTTTATCCGTATCTATTTCCCCAGCTACATCCAGCACTGCTCTCCCCTATTCCCTTGTTTTGGAAAGCTTTACCCATTACTTACCCTCCCTCATATAACTGAAATTCACATTGAATTTAGATGGCAGTTTTGGAATGAGGAAACGTTTGTCATCGTGGTTTGCTTTTGCTGCCCCTGAGTGAGGAGAGCTGTGTCACATTGTGGCCTGCGACTGGAAGCTGCGAATGTTTTCTGGTCAGTGTTGCAGCAATGCAGCTTGTCTGTCTGGAATGATTTTCCCTGTTTCTGTGGCAGGAGCTGAACCAAGCCAAAGCAGCTGCGCTAAGTGAGCGAGGACAGGCAGAGGAGGAGTTAATAAAAGTCCGGAGTCAGGCACGCTTGGAGGAGGTAAGGACAAAACTTGTCTGTGGGCCCTGCCCCTGTGGGAAGGAAGCGGTTTGGCTACCTACTCTGTGTTTTAGTCTTGGGGAGCTGCTAAGTAACTCCTCTGTGGGTTTCACTGACCCACAAATGTTGTGATTCCTGAGAAAAGAGCCCTGAAAAGCCTGATTTGAATTGTCTTCAGTAGTAACAGAACTGATGTAGGTATTGTCATGGCAGATTTAATTTAAGTTGCCAACAGCCAGATGTTGATCCTTCTTTTTAATGGCAGCTTTAATGGGGTGCTCCTGTTTCTCTGAACTTGGAGAAATTTCTTCAGGTAGCTACTGCTGCTGGATAAATAAAGTCACTGTAGTATTGAACTCTGTGAAAATGTCAATGAAGTTAATATCCCGTGAAAGAGAACGAAGGGATGAGGAAAATACACAAAAACTATTAGAATATTTACTTATTTGTAACATCACGAAAGAAAATGCTTCACTGAGTTACAGAGATCTGATGAGTGGGACCCAGCAATTGCTCAGCTGCGTGCAGTGGTGCTGCAGAGCCCTCTGAGGTGTGGAGGAAGGGAAGGTGGAGCATTGGTTGTAAACACTGGCGGCGGCATAGATCCATCTGCCAAGGACCTGTCTCTGTTTCTCAGCTGAGTGTTCCAGTCTCTGTCAGTGTCCTCCCTGGCAAGAGGAAGCAGAGGGTCACTCCTGAATGCAAGGAGCAGGGCTACGTCCTGTGCTCGTCAGTGCCAGTTGACTCAATAAAGCATTTGCTCTATTAGGAACAAAGAGGGGAGAATCCCTTCACAGGAATGACATGGGACTGTTGTAATTTTCGTTTTCCTTCGTGTCTTACAGCAACAACGACTAGAACATCTAAAAGAGAAGCTGCGACTGATGACTGAGTCAAGGGATGAAGCTCAGAACTGCTGCCTTAAGCAAAAGGAAATGGTTGCTGAGGCCCAGGCCAAAGCTAAACAGTTGAGCCTGTATGCTGATGGACTCCGGAGGAGGCTGGATGAACTTCAGCAGGTAATTTGGACTGGAGTAGAGATAGTCACCACAGGGGCAGAACAAGTTGCTGAAGTTGTGTGGTTGTTTGTGGATTTGTCTTTGTGTGTCAGGACCTGGACAGGAAGGAAGAGGAGAAAGTGACAGAGCTGAATAAGGTGAAAGTGGAACTACAGGAGCAGATTGGGCACCTGGAGGCTGAACGCGCAGCCCAGGATGGGCTGAGAGAGAAGATTGCAGCTCTGGAAAGACAACTGAAAGGTGATGGATCCTTTCATGCTTCTCAGATGGTAATGCTGAGTTACCCTGCACTGGGCCTGGAACTGCGCTGTGCTCAGAGGTAGTGGCACCGGTCTTCCTGCCTGTGTGTACACCTGTGAGCTGTACACTCCATCTGGGTGTATTTACAGGGATTCCTGTCCTCATTTTATGGAGACCAAGGTGCAGATGACCACCCAAAGCTGCACAGCCAGCAAAATGTTTAGATTTCCTGCACAGTGAAGTGTCCATGCTGTCTGTGCAAAACCTCTCTTGTTGTCTCATGCAGCTTCTCTTGCGTGCCTGTTGACTGTAACCACTTCTGTTGCCTTTGGCCTGTTATTTATTCTAGGGATACCCTGATTTTCGTTACTAATGCTGGTTTTTCACAGCCCTATCCAGTAACCACCGTGAAGCACTGCTGGACAAAGAGGGTGAGATATCTCTGCTGCTGGAGAAGCTGAGAATGAAGGAGGCCGAGATCTCCAGGGTGAGGGAAGAGGAGGCCCAGCGAGCAAGTTTCTTGCAGAATGCCATCATGGCATATGTGCAGGGATCTCCCTTGGGAACCCACAGTTCTAGGAAGTGAGGGCGTGGCTTACAGGATCCAAAGACCTGCTCTTAGGGAAAGGGTGAGCAACTCAGGTACAACTCCTTCTTCCTGAATGGGATAGTTTTATCAGAGTGGGGTGACGCAAAGGCTCACAAACAGAAAATTGCTCTTGCTGTTCAAAAATCTTCCTCCTGACAGCATAAAGGAGAGGAGGAAACAACAGTCCAGGCTTGTGGGTCTGAGTCCATGATGTGCAGCCGCTTCCCCTGCACTGCTGCAGCCTGTCGGTGCACAGTGTTACTGGGGGTTTATGTGTTCCTTGGCAGGGTCCTGCTGCAGCATTTGTTTGGATGCCAGGGCTGTTCACAGAGAAACATCATAAAAGGTGGCAGGAGTGCTCACAGTTCCCTGTGGGCCAGAGCGATTTGCCTTGCAAATGGGATTCTGAAACTGCTGGAAACACCAGATATTACCCACCTGTGCTTTTCCACCCAGTGTTTACAGATGGAAGCAGAATCTGCCAGGGCCCTCTCTGGCTTGTTTACTCTCCCTGCTGTGGCTCTGGCTGTATTGGTGGGCAGCAGATGTGCATTCAGCATGGACAGAAACAGCTGTACCGAGAGGCTTTGGATGCAGTGCTGTCCACATCCTTGTGGGACAGCTGGGCTTTGGCCGTGGTTCAACTTCTACAACACTGAGTGGCAGGGAAAGGGTGACTGAGTGATTGGGTGTCTCCATCTGTGCTTCTTCACTGTGAACTGCGGCCCTTAGCTGAAGATGTTGTGGCCAGTATTGCAACAGGATTTAATTTCACCATGGCAAATGGCAAAACCGTTCTCCTGGCGTCTCAGGCTCCGAGAACTGAGTGCTGTGGCCTTAACCTAGAGAGGAGCGATGCTTCTGGCATCACACTGGGGAGCTGCTTCTCAGAGCACAAAGGGGAGAAGATGATTCCTCTCCTGACAACACAAGTCCTGGCATAACCTGGAGAAAGGGAAGGGTTACAAGAGTCTGAATCTGAGAAAGCCGGAGCTGCTGTCAGGCCAGCAGTCTGAAGAGCCTTGAGTGAGTTCTTCCTGTGAGTCTGGGGTGGAAACCTATCTTGGAGTGCATACTTTAAGAGACACCTGGAAAATTAAGGTTTCTATGTGGACTGGTTGCTTTGTGTTCATGATTTTTTATATTGGGTTTTGCTCTGCTTTTTTAATAAATAACTTCCGCATTTTGCCATTAACACTGGACAGTGGCAAACTGGATGTTTGGCTGATGTGGAGGGTGGGGCCTTCTGCTGTGTTACTCTCCTGAAGACCCTGGCAGCCTGTCCTGGAGCTAAAAGGCTGTTACAGGTGGATAAGACGGGGATGGTTTTGGTTCTGGACTAAGATAAAAGCAAAGAAGCTGGGAAGCTGTTCCTGAGTCACAACGAATAGAGCTTGTGGCAATGGCTACTTTGTCTGTGGCTTCTGGGCAGCGCTGCAGGTAAGGGGAAAGCAAAGCCTGTGGGCAGCGCTGTTCCTGGCAGGATACATCGCGGGGTGGGGGAAGCCAAAAGCCATCTTCTTGCAGGATTTTTGCTGCTCCATCTTTGTTCCTCAGCAGCTCTGGGCAGATGACGGTGAACCGTGTAGCTCCAACGTAACCGGGTTTTAAGCTTTGTCCTTGAGCCGGTCGGTGGGCCCCTGCGGTGACGGTCCGGGTGCGGTGACGGCCCCGGTGCGGTGACGGCCCCGGTGCGGTGACGG
>VYZT01032655.1:0-10225 GCA_013400735.1 Pomatostomus ruficeps | reverse complement strand
ACTACTAAAACCACAACAATATCACATGATTTATTAGAAGCAGGAAACATTGTGAGATTAAAAAGGATTGAAATGTGTAAGCATTGGAAATGGTGAGCTGCGGGAATGAATGTTGGATATACACTATGCCCTGGCAGCCTTTCAGTGTCAATCCCATGTGTGAAGACATGACTGATGGAGTTACACTGATGCAAGTGCACAGACAGGGATATCACGAGTGGAGTTCTTTCTCTCCCGCTTAGAGAAATGAAGCTTAGAGCTTCATTTGGATGATCTGGAGCAAGTTATGTTGGCTAAAGCAGAATTTTGCTGGCATAAGATGAATTTTGCTGGCATATGCTGTATACATGGAAAGTGTGCTTTGCCTTTAGAGAATTGCTAATGCTGTTGTGTAGAGAGAATGCCCTAGAGCTACTGGGTAGTCAGAGGTATGCCTGTACCTACAACATACTTCGGTATAAAGAGATTTTTATATAAGCCACTCAAATTTAATTTTTGTTGTAATGATATTTATGTGGCATTTGCCCTTTCCTATCCTCACCACCATTTCCTGACTGAAAGCAAGATCTGAGGTTGTTTTGCTGAAGGACAAAGTTCCTTCTGATGTGCTGGAACAATGCACCTTGTAAAGAAAATGCCCCTCTGCCCCCTCCTCATTCTCTTCTAACTAGCAAAACTGTGGGCCAGCAGTCATCACAGAGCCTAGTTTGAGGAAATCAAAAAGCCTTTTGGCTGTTGGGAAGACAGTTGAATTGCGCATTATTGGGAGCACCAGCACAAAAGGGGAACGCAGCTGTCAGACCCCTTGGCTGCCTTTTAAGATCTGTAGTGAAAGACAAAAGTGCTGGAGGGCATGTCAGCACTGGGCCATGGAGCACCAGGACACACACACACAGAGTCTGGAACTCGCTGGAATCTCTGTCCCCTGTTACTCTGTGCAGCTTTTAGAAAACACCTTAGCAAGGCACTGACTCCCTGTCCATCATGACTCCACAAACAGCATCAAACCTACCTCTTGCTCCTCTCTGTACTTGCCTTCCCACACATGTATTCTCTAGGTCAACTGGAGAAAAGTTTGGCAGCTTCCCCATGCACATGTACTCTTGTGTCATGGGACTTGTTTGTACAGGGGGGTTCTTTCAAAGCAAAATATAGTATGAAGACTTATAGTGCTATAAAATCTTGGCAAGATAATAAACTGTTCTCCACGAATGCTTCATTAACTCCACAGCTCACAGAACTACTTGTGTCCCTGTTTAGACTGAGCAGACTGCATAGGTATCCATTTATTTTTTTCAGGAAAAAGTGACTTTTATACATGTAGGAGGATGCTCATATATACCTGTTAGCTATCTGTATATTCAATTTACTAGAAAAATATGCATTCTAGAACTTTAGGAACATACTCCTGCCTACAATGGCCATTTTTCAGAATAATTTATTAGTAGAATGATTTATTCTCTTCACCATCCTACTTTATGTGCTTCACTATGCTCTTTGTAAAAGTACTTCCTCCATAACTGGAAATCCGCCTGCGTGTATGACTAAGTTTTTTTGGGTTTTATTTATTATTTGTATTGCAGCAGTACTTACAGGTTGTATTTATCGATATGTTTACCTGTATTGGTTATGTGCCTATATATAGCTTTTTCTTTCTAGAATCCATGTCGCCACCATGCCTGAAAACATGGCAATAGTTAATTTATCCTCACAATATGGAGTTGTTATCACTAAGGTGTTATTATTCCATGTTTTACTGTGGGAAAACTGCGAAATAAAGGATCCACTTATGCTGATCCCTTTATGCTTCTCCATAGGAAGTTACCTTAGGCAGGATTCCTGTATTGGCAGCCACACTACAGGCCTTTTTTGGTAATTTTGAGAATGCCTCAGACATATCCATGCTGCACATGGCATCCTTGGCAATGAGAACTGTCCCACAAGTCCTTGGATCACGCTACGGCCCCCTTTAGCCTTTGCCGTAGCTCTTTGCACAGCTGCCTCATACTTCTTTCTCAACCACGTAGATCCATGTGCCGAAATGCAGGTGGGAATGATAACTAGTGAGCACAAGTAAGGACAAAAGAAAGATCCAGAGGCTCCACACAGATCTAGGGGAGGGGAAAAACAAAGACTTTTTTATGTATTATGACAGCTGTGGTCATGTTGGCCATTGCTGGACCACCAGCATCTCGCTGGCATTAGAGATGTGCCAGGCTGTCTGTGATTGTCAAAGAAATGGTTGTGTCTTTGGAGTCCATGGCTCCCACTCTTACTGTAACACCAGCTGTATTTTTTTCAGATCTGGGCTGGTCAGTGACGGCTGATGAATTTCAAGGTATAGAAGAGATTTATTGGGGGCTTACTTGAGCTTTGTTTTATCTGTCACTGTATTGGTTCCTGGATGTCTGTCCTGGAGGAACAGAGCAATGGTTGTTCTGTGTGGGTAACAGTTCCTATTGACTTTCCCTAAATTGTTCTGTTTTTTATGGTTTCCTCAAATGTGAAACAGAGGCTGGGTTTTCTGCTGGGGCCAAATTAGGACTCTGAGCTTTCTGCATTTGCTGGTCCATGAGAGCAACCTGGTGTGGTAACAGTGTTCTGTTAGAAATAAAAACAGAGGAGAAAACTCCACAGAAAGCCTATGGTGTGGAGATTTTGAACAGGCAAGTACTGACTATGACATCATGGCCATGATTTCATACACCAGAGTTGATGTAAAGAGAGGAATTCTGAAGTATGGTCCTAGTAGAGTGTACCTTCAGGAGATATGTGTAAATGTAGAATAGGAGAGGTGACTTGGCTAAATGAAATTAAGAATAATAATAAAGAAAAGCACAGAGAGTAGGAACCCGAGGATTCACTACTCTACACACCACCCGGTGACCAATTCTTGCCGTTGGGGTTTAAGTTTTAACTCTGCCATTAAAATGTTGTGAAGAGCCTGGAAATTTTAGGAAATGAGTTACAGAGTGTGTGTGACAGAATCTGCTTGTATCTGCACCCTCTTAGTTGCAGTTTTATTAAGGGAGATTCATGAATTTACTCCATATTTAAATATGGTAGCTAAGAGCAGGACCTGGCCTTACTATTCTGATATATACCACGTAAAAGCACTTTAAAATTTGTATTTCTTGCTAAATAGCACAAAATTACATCCTTTCAGGTTAATTAAACCATTTCTCAGTGCCAGTTGCTGTTGATGGGATATTTAAATGTCAGATTCAGAATAAGCACTTATGCTTCCTGGTGATAAATGGCATTCTTTTAAATACCCCAGATATACATATATCGTCAATACATCTAAAGCATGTGGATTTCTGCTCTGCTCAATCTGCATTTCCATTTGGTCTACATTAGGGTTTGGACACACAAAAACTGAGTAAAGACTCTCAGGAACTGACTAAAACTTCATTAGGCCCAGTATGGTATTCTGTACACAGCCAAAAGTTTCCAATAAAGGCAGCAGAATATTCAGCAGAAAAGGATAAGCCAAAGTGGACTCACACTGACTGTCTGATACTTTGTTGTAAGAATCTAAGAGCAACTTTTCCAATTTTTTTTTTTTCTGTGGGAACTGGCAAACAAACACTCTGCTGGAAGAAAGTGAATGACCAGGGAATATTTGTGAATCCCAGTTTTTTGGAGACCAGACCATGGTTGTTGTCTGCAACGTTTGTGTCACTGAACATCCCATCTGTAGCTCTATATGCAGTGGGGTGTAGTAATGGATATGCTGCTTAAGTGTTTATGGAATGGATTTTCCTCCTGTGAGCGTCTGGGAGGTGTCTCTAATGAGGAACACAAGCAGAAGGAGATTAACTGGAAACTACTTTAGTTTTGTCAATGATTCCTGGTCCTGCAGAAGAATGATGGAGCTGCCAGCACATTTATATATCTAGTCCTTAGAGCCAGAAGTGATTCATTGTCCTGTCTATAGAGAACCAAACAAAAGAGACCAGGTTAAAGGAGGGAAATGCAGTTGCTCCAGTTTAACGCCTTTTCTTGGGAGTAATTTTAACTGCCTAAAAAAGAAAGTCTTAAAATACAGGAATATAAAAATTTAGATGCGTAGGCAGCAGGAAGGGGGTATTCTGCCCTTCTGCCTTGCTCAGGTGAGACCCCACCTCCAGAGGTGCCTCCAGCCCTGGTGTCCCAGCACAGGAAGGACATGGGTTGGGGCAAGTCCAGACAAGACACCAAGATGATCAGAGAGCTGGAGCAGCTCTGCTGTGAGGAAAGGCTGGGCGAATTGGGATTGCTCAACCTGGAGAAGAGAAGCTTTGGGCTGACCTAATTATCTGAAGGATCCGACAAGGAAGGTGACAACAGAGTTTGGACAAGGATCTGGAGTGACAAGACAAGGAAGAATGGCGTCAACTGACAGAGGGCAGGGTTAGATGAGATGTTGGGAAGAAATTTTTCCCTGTAAGAGTGGGTGAGGTACTGGCCCAGGTTGCCCAGAGAAGCTGTGGCTGCCCCATCCCTGGAAGTGTCCAAAGCCAGGTTGGACAGGGCTTGGAGCAACCTGGAATAGTAGGTAGGACAAGATGAGCTTTGAGGTCCTTTCCAACCCAAGCCTTTCTGGGATTCTGTGATTCTATGAATAAACAGGCAGTTCCCTTATGCAAGTTTCTGAGATCTTTTCACACATACTTATGTATTATACATACAAACCAAGTTCTTGTTCTAACGTTGAGAGTTTTCGGCACATTATTGTTATGATGCTAATCAGAGTAGCTCCCATGGAGAGCTTTGATTCACTTCAGAAAAGCAAAGAACTCTCTAAAAATGGTAATACACTGTAGCTATTTCATTGTAATTGGAGGCTGTCTGTGCTTCACAGAAATTATCAGGCAAGCATTCTTGAAAATGTCAGAATTTTCAAGTTAGTTCTATTTCAAATGGGGGAACAAGAATGTGGGGGGATGGGTAGAAAATTTGAGGGCTGGGTGATTCAAACTTGAAGTGCAGTTTGCAGTAGTGAAAGATGATCAACTTTGGGGCTGGAGAAATCATCTCCTAGGTCTTTTTTTAAATTATCGGATGCGTAAACACATCTACTTACTCTACATGTGCTGTTACTTTAATAAAAGGCACCACTTTAGGAAATGAAAGACTTCGGAATAGTGCCAAACATCATAGTTCTATTTATTGTCTAAAGGTGGGGCTTTTCGTTATCTACAGAGCTTGTGGGATAGTTGAATAATTGGCAGGAATCTGTTTGATACCAGACTGCAAACTCTGTATTTATCTTCTTTCAATGTTCATATTTCAAATACCAGCATAATAAGGTTTCCTGTTGGTGTTCTAACTGTATCATGATTTGGCAATTGGTCTGCTACTAATCTCACAGTGTCCATTTGTGTCTATATTGAAATTAATTGGAAAACTGTATCAGGAAATGCTGCTCTTCAACTATCTTATGTATAAGTGTGGAGGGGTTAGTGAGAGAGATGGAGAGAGAGTAGATGCTGTAAACAAAGATTGCTGATGAATAATCAAGTAGTAAATAGAAATAGCTTAGAAGTCATTCCTGACAGTAATAAAGACATCAATTTGATTTAATCTGTGGATAATAAACTTGTTTCACATTTCAATATAAGTGGTGCTTATGTTATATTAATATTTATTAGTACTTATTGATGTTAGAGCTTAGCTGTTCTCTTTTCCTCACATCACGACCATTTTATAAAATTTCAAGTTAAATTGCTACACAATAAGCAATTGAAAGTGTCTGTGTGAGAGAGAGAGAGAGAAGAAAGTAATCTGTGTGTGGAGATACTTTTATAGAGAAGGGCAGACCGTCCCTGACTAGGAATCTAGAGTTGTGCTCAAAGTGATGGAGTTCTGTTTGCAGTAGTTAAAGATTTGGCTCTTTGCATGCATATTTCAACCCACAGGCACTGTTTTGCTGTTCATAGCAGAGTGGTTTGCTTAGGTTTCCTGCCTTTTGATGGGGTGTTTGTATATCCTTTGCGTTGACCATGGGCAATGCCTCTTCAGGAAAGAGATTGTGCACTATGTTCAGTGGCCTTTTTATGTGACATGTGAAGGACTGCCAACTTGGAGAATAATGTGAGTCAGAAAGTGCCTGATCCAAATTTAACCAAATTTGTTCATGTCTAAATTTAGAGAATAGCTGAATGGCAAGACAGATATATTTCAATTTCCATCAGTGACAAGGACCAAGTGTTGGCGGATGCCTGTTAGCAGCTATAGCGTGTGCTTTTGATACTCATATATGTGTGTAGGGGTGGGAAAAGACTAGTTACTTTTATTTATCGTGAGCCTGTTTCTTCTTTGACTGCTTTTAAATCACTCTTGGGCTTGATGTTCCTTCTGTGCAGATAATTCTTGTGCAGAAGGTGCACTGGTGTCTTGAGTCACGTTTTTACTCTCACGAGTAGAAAGATTTGCATTGGACTTGGATTTTTATCATTATGAGAACTGAAATAAAGACCCTTTTAAAATAAGGCAGTTACCAGGCAAGGTAAGACAAACCAAAATTATTTTTGTTGATCTTACAATCAGGCTTCAATATCAATAATTTCAGAAAATGGGTTCAAGTTTATCCTCCATTTGAGCATAACCCTGAGTTAACATGTATATAATTCACGTCTTCAACCAGTTTAATCATATCCGTGTATCAGTATGTATTTACCTGCTTCTCTGTGCTGGGGTCTTAATCTTTTTGACCGTTCTAATTCTTTGGTCAAATGTTTTCCTTTGAGATTTGACCAGCAAAAACAAGACCATATCCCCACTGCTTTCATGCAAGGCATTTTGTTAATGTGTATGACTGTTTGTTTGGGGGTTTTTCTCAGTGAGATCTTTATTATAGACCTCTGTTTAGCCTCTTTTTCTTGTTTTATTTTATTAGGACCTCAGTTCAGTGACTGTGTCATCAAATTTGCATGTGTAGTGATGGATTGTGTTATTACAAAAAATTTGATTGTTGCATCCCTCACTGAATAAAACAATGAGACTGGCTGGGTTGGAGATATGTTCATTTTTATATACAGGATCATTGAAATAGCAGTGACTGAATAGGTAATACCAGAATGTGCATGACAGTTTTGATAGGATTTAAGCAACATTGTGCTTCCTGTAGTTTGCTGAACTGGTAATGATGATTTAAGGGTCTTACCTTAAATGTTTACAATCCTTCTGGGTGTGAAATAAACCTACAAGTCAGCATTGTTTCATTTAATATAATATTATTTTTTCTTTGAAAAATCAGTACACTAAGATTTTTTAAAAGAAGTAGCATAATAGTAATAAGAATACTGTAGAAATTTGGCAGGGATACTACAGGAACACTATGATTTTAGAAGATAGTATATGGTAATTAGTTAGCATTTGCTCTAATGAAACCCCACCACCCAATTTGCTGATTTCATGTTTTCTTTAGAGTGAAGAATTACTATATTCATTTTCCCTCACACTTGTCTTTTCAAAATACAAGTCAATCATCTATAGTCTGTCAATTTGTGTCATTTTTTAACCTTTCTTGTAATATGGAAAATTAGACATTGCGTTTGTTATTATTGCTAGAAAAGGACAGCCCAACCTCCCTAATAAGTATGAGAAGATAAAAAGCTTCAGGTTTCTGCTTTATTTGTGTTCTTAAGTGGGTTTTAAAGCCAGAGTAAGTGGCTTTGAACCATCACTAGGATGGCTCAGAATTGTCAGGTCTTGAGAAACATAAGCTTAAACTCTCATTCTTCTAGCCTGAGTCCAGAAATTGGTTTTGAGGTTAGAATTTAGAATTCAAAACCAAATTCTTACATAGAACCAGAATTAATTTATATCTTGATATATCATGATGTGTTTACACTTCAGTAAGTTTAAGTCTCAATAACAAAGTATTTCTCAGCAAATTCTATGGGCATTGTCAAATGTGTGAGTTTGGAATATCTCCACTGAAGTCAGGTCTAGAAAAGCTTTATTTGTACAAGAAGAATTAATCTACAAGATACATCACTAGCATGTCTTTAACTATTTTCCTAATGACTGTACAATAGGCCTGGCAAGCCATTAGTGATTGTCATTGTTGTTATTATTACTATTACATTTTCTCTGAAAAAGAATGTTTAATAAAAAGAAAAAATCATCAGCTTTTTGACATGTTCATCTTAATTTTTACATTTTTTCAGTTTACAGTATGAGGGTGTAGAGTGTACAGAACTTTCATATCTGCATGTTGAAGATAACTGAGTAGCTTCCCTTACCAAAATTTAGCTTTTGGGACCAATGGCATCGTATAAATAACCCTGTTTGAGTAGGAGCCAGTTAGTCTAAAAAAATTATTAGTTATTTCGGGCTGTAAGAGTTTTCTTTGTAACTTCCTGGCAATTATTTTGGATCTAGGATATCTTTTTAAGAAAGGTGAAGTGAAACATTTTACAATGTCATATAGAGACAGGACAAGGGAGAATGGCTTCAAACTGACAGAGGGCAGAGTTGGATGGGATATTGTGAAGAAATTCTTCCCTGTGAGGGTGGTAAGATACTGGCCCATGTTGCCCAGAGAGGCTGTGGATACCCGATCACCAGAAGCATCCAAGGCCAGGCTGGATGGGATGGGATGGAATCATCAATAAGGTCCCTTCCAATCCAAACCATTCTATGATTCCATGATTGNCAATCCAAACCCTTCTATGATTCCATGATTGTCCAATTAAAGGAAAAAAAAAAAAAAAGAAAGAAAAAGAATTTCCTCCGTTTTGTCTCTGGGAATGACAGGGTTGAAGTCCTGATCTCTTCAATGGTATCCCTATGGATATACACACAGCCTTTCATTGGGCTAAGACTCAAAAAGGTCCATGGCTCTACTTCCCGTGAAGACTTTGTGGTTGTACCATTTAATTTACACAGCAGGCAAGCTCAAAACACGACATATTTTCTCCCTCTGTCTTTTATTTCCAGCAGAAGAGATTTAGACCAGATCTTTGGAAGAACTTCAGTGCTGAAGTGCATCTGGCTGCCTGGAGCTCAAAGATCCTCAGTCTCTGCTCAGTAGCATTCAGGCCTGGGCCCAGGTGAAATCCAGGAATGCCTCTATTTCTACCAATCATATTCCAAAAATAGTGCTTGCACTGGGACATTGTAGGAACTGCTGTCATGTTAACAAGGGTGAACAACAAGGTGACCAGAGTGTTGATTGGAACTGTTGATTCTCTTTTCCCCCAAGTGTTCTGTAAACCGCTGGGCCACGAGAACACGCCCTTTCTTCTCACACTGACTAATTGAGCAGAAAAGCTTGGAAGAAAAGTCTTTCTCCCAAGTATGTTCTGATAGTTAAATGATTCACGGATTCATGTGTGAGTGTAGGATCTGAAATCTTCCTTCTCTAGAATAGGTGGCTGGACTCCCAAGAATCTGGTTGAAGGGAGAGATGGGTAGAAGGAAAGGAAAGCACAGCTTTCATGGAGTATGTTTTGAATGAAACTGCTTAACCACAGAATGGTCTCCAAAATGGGGCTCAGGGAGGTGAAACTCAGTGGGAAAGCAGCAGGTCTCCTCTTTCAGAGCAAAGTACAACCACATGGAATCAGTAGTGTAGTAAAACACATCAATGCAGCATCTCAGGAAGGAAAGGAGATTTTCTACTTACTAGTTCTAAAATTTCCTGTCTCTATAATTGAAGGGAAACACTGGTGCTCACTTTGGTATATTATAATTCTGGAAAAGTATTATAAGTAATATATTGTGTTCTGAAATGTATGTTTGTGTAATCACATACATACATATATGTAAATACGTCTATATATATTTATGAATTTATTTACATAAGCATAAATTTACTAAATCCTTTTACTATCTGAACATAAAAGAACAGATTTTTTATTTGGATCATCAAAGAACCAATTACATTTGTAAGTGAAGGCTATAGATTTTATCACCCTCCAAAACTAAATATGGCTATTTTCTTTTAATAGAAGACAGCACCTAAATAGCAGTATCTGCAATGATTTTTCACAGCTGCAGTCCTAAAACTGTTGAATACCAAAGTTAGGAATTCAATAGCAATGGTAATTTTACCATATTCTACTAAAGCAATATTTTCCCTTGGGTTTTGTTGAGAGACAAGTAGCTCAATATTGCTGAGCGGTCTGCCTAAAAAGTATATAATGCATGTTTATGAGATGTACTGCACATCCAAGTTAGCATTTGCAGAGAAAGTTGCTGCTTCCTCTTTTTTTTATTTTTTTCCTAACAA
>VYZT01032652.1:3154-50710 GCA_013400735.1 Pomatostomus ruficeps | reverse complement strand
GATCAGCCTCTCACTGCCACAGAAAGTAATGTAATTTGTGCAAGTAGGCATAAGTTTATGGAAAACAGATCTTGTCAAACCATCTTTATACCTTCCTATTGCCGAAAATAAAACCAATTATCTCTGGGGAAAAAAAAAAGAACAAGCAGCAAGCTGTGGATAAAGACTAAGGTTGAGGCCTTGTATTGGTTATAGGAAGCTGTTAGCCTGATGTGTGCAGGATGCCTGCCTGAACAGGGGATCCCCCTGGAGTAGTCAGACCAAAGGAATATTGTATCTGCTTTATTTCCCTCAACCTTCCCAAGTGAGGAAGGAACCTGGGACTGTTCTTGGTAGGTTTCTTGTAATGGTTAAATTTTCAGGGGGAAAAGGGATCACTGAGAAGAGGTTTTAATAGTATGAATGTGTGTACAATTTGTGAAGGTAAAGGCAGTCAGACTATCTGTATTTGGCACTGTTTCCATCTCACACAGGAATTCTTTATATAAACCAGAAATTACCAGTTAGGGAGGTCACTGGGAAACTGCGAAGATTTCATGGAAAAGCCACAAGAAGAGCTGGCACACTGGAAAGATGCTTGAGAATTTCAGAAGTCATTAACTGCTTGTGAATTCTTAGCAAATATTTATGTGTGATTTGATAACTTCTCATATATGCCTAGTGAGGAAACAGGAATTTGATAGTGGAGAATAGCTGTTCCATGGTTATGAATTAGTGTAAAAGAATTCAGACTAAAGAAATAAAAATACATAATTTTTCAATGACAAGATTTATAACAACCACTTAGCAAGGACTATAGAATTTTTCAATTACTTGCTTTAAAGGATTTGATAATTTCATTCAAAATATATTTTATACAAAAGGAAATTAAGCCAATGTAACTCTAAAGCCAAAACAGTTGTGTTGGAGCTGCTGATTGTGATTCAGCTCACAGGTTTGATACAGAGGCTCTCATCAGCACCACAGGTTATATGCCATAAACAGCTGCACAAGTACTGTCGAGAACAATCTCTTATTCTGAGAGTCCATTAGCTGCCCAGACTTTCAGAGCCATTCTACAGCTGAGAGGCATAAGTAGTGGCTTGGGGATGAAATTCAGAGCATGCTATGGCTAATTTCTAAGGTGGAATTTCATTAAGAGACAACAGCCTGGGAACAAGGATACAATTACCCCATACCCTCAGGNAAGAGCTGGCACACTGGAAAGATGTTTGAGAATTGAGAATTGAGAATTGAGAATCTTTGTCTAACTGAGGTATTGTACCTTTGCAGGCACTGACTATACACTGTGCTCCTGTCATCTGCCTTGGGGGAACATTTGTCAGAGCTACCTTAATTATTCCACCGACAGCTCTGAACTACACCAAATGCAGGTGCCTACAGTAGGGGCATGAATATCTTCCATTGTGGGCAGCTGTGAGCACCAAGTGAAAAGAAAAAGGAATACAGAGGTGTGTCACCACAGCATGTCAGAGGAACATGCAAAAGCACTGTGCCTGACACACTGGAAGTCAGCTATGAGGAGATTTGTAAAAGCACAAAGGGAACTAAGATCTTAAACACCTTTGACTTACACAGGGATTCAAGCAAGGATGCTCAGCGTTACTCTGTGAATTTCTGTAGTCCAAGTACCTCACTTCTCTGTAAATGCCAAAGTTAGGACTAGGACTACAATGTAGGTCACTGAGGTGATTGTTGAGGGGTCCTGGCCTTCACGAGATGGTTGCATGCAAAGACGTTTATCGCGCAGTGAAAAATGCTTATATACTATCACACAAACAGGAAGTAACTCTACACCACAGTGTATCCCAATCACCAATTCTGTTCCAGAATATTACCTTTTATGATAACAGGTAAACAATACCTTTTAAGGTAACAAACAGTGTTTCTCACCTCTGACAGGTCCAGCAGTTCACAAACCCATAATGCTCTTCTATTACTTCCCTGGTGACCCAGGATGTGTTTCATGGGTCCCAGGATTTCTTCCAGACCAAAGACAAGAGGTCACTCTGGCTTTCAAGGGCTGTTCCTCTGTCACCTACATTCTGTAATTCCACAGGTCACAGACATAGCTTCATTTCTGGCTCCAACTGTTTTGTGCTTTACATACCCTTGGGCAGTTTAGAGCTGTTAGTATCTCTGAGGAGAGCTGAGAAATGCTAGTGTGTGTGTTTATATATATACACACACATATAGCATTTTCGGCTATTCATCTGAATGACAGCCTTTTAAACTGCCCTTAAATATGAAAAAGACAAAAAGTAAGGGAAGTCTTACAGTCCCGTTGAAGAGAAAAGCACAGTCAAGCCATATTCCTAAGTTTACATTTCTAAAGAGCTTCTCTAATTTTGCTAGGCAAATAAAAGTTTTATTCCTTTGATGTTCATGTGTAATTCTCACTGGTGCTAATGAGAATTATGTGCAAAATTCAACAGAATAAACCCTATAATTTAAGGGGTATTTGGAGGGGGACTTCAAAGAAAACATTGAATACCTGATAAGAAGTGATAAGAAGTCTGTGAAAGGTTTGAATATTTGAATAGCAATCAATTTTTTAAATTATCTTGAATTTTCTAATATATGCCAAGGGTTCTAGTCTACAGAAGTCCAATATATAGGTGTTCAATCAAACTTTAGTAATATAAAATGACAAAAAGTAAGAACATGAATGCATTTCAGACTTACTGAAGTATGGCCATAAAAAAAGGCAGTTATTAGATTTATTTTTTTTTTGTAGAAAACTGTAAAAGACAAAAACTGTGAGGTTTAAATCTCAATCTTCTTAGATATAAATTAATTAAGACCCAGGTGAACAAAAAAGAAAGAAAGCAAGTCAGACAGACAGAAAAACAGAGTAGATTTTACTTTTCCATTGCATTTCTTCTTTCTCCTTTTAGGTATAGAATTTTGACTTACTGTGGACTTCGTCATATATGTGTAAAGATTACACCAGTAGTAGTTTCAAAACTTGGACTGCAAATGAGAGCAAAAGCTGAGCAAAGGCACCATGCTCTCCACTTCTGGCTGCAGCAATGGTCCATGATGGGATAACACAGAACACTATGAAAGAGAGCCACAGCATGCCTGGTACCCAAGCTGTAGTCTTAATTCATCATTAATACTGCTAGTACCTGCATGGACCTGCTTGGTGGGTGTATCTGAGCCATGCAGACTGACAAGCCTTGTAACAATCTGATGAGAGGAATTCACCACTCCTGGGTATTTGGAGCACGGATCTCTGCATCTGTCTCATTGTCTACAGTCTCCTAAGTGTCAGTAGAACAATCCTGGGGAGAAATCAATCTCATCCTAAAGTAAAGGTCTACAACAGACCAGATTAATTGGTAAATAAATTTTTCCATCATATTTTGTAGAGTACAGAAAGTAGAATCTAAATAGCCTAGACAGGTATCTAAAGTAGGAGAGGAGACTCTCACCCCCAGTTTATCCATCGATGTAGAAGCTGGTCTGACGTCCAGTGATGCAGAATGTAACAATCACTTTAGCCAATGTATTCCTGCATTCATTATAATTTTAAAAGCATTTTTTAATTATAAGCTGTAAATTAAGCCAGATATTTTAATGCAGTCTGTCACAGAGAAACAGAACAGAAACATTTTTCTATTTTGAATTTTTTTTTACATACTTGAAGAAAGGCACATCTCATTTTGGTTTTGCCTTCTCCAGGTTAAAGAAACCCAGTATTCTCAATACTTACCTGCATGTCATGTTTTCCACATCTGTGCTCATCCCAAACAATATTCATCTGAGCAAAGATTTTTTGCTGTAGCATCTGAGGATGGCTGTAATATTCCAGCTGAGACCTTATCACAGTAATGTAGACATCAGAGAAAATCTACTTCAAATGTCATAGGCACAAATTTTCTGTGTGGAAATTGCTTTTTTCCCTCTCTTCCCCTCTCCCCCCTCCCCTTCCCTAGACAGCAAAAAGGTTACCAATCATCATTCTCTTTGTAAGTCAAGTCATTTTGCAGGTATTTTTTTAGTCAATAGCCTATCCTGCTTATTGCTGCCTGTGTGCAATAACTTGCACTAGAAAAACAGCATGTTTTTCCCTGATCCCATCTAAAATCTGACAAAATTTCTTTGAATTTCATGATAATAATCACAATCCTCTTGTCTTGATGGCCTTTCACACTTAAAGAACATACCTTCTGTTCGCTTCTCTAGGTCATTCATACAAATATTTTATAATTTTTTATCCTGCAGAGACCTTTTGGAGAGTGGAAACTGCTGAGCTTTCCATTTACTTGTGGTATTTTTATCTAAACCATGCTTTTCCATATTTCTTCTAGGAAAGGCACACAAACCCTTGTTGAAAACCTCACTGGAACTACGATTTGCCATGTGATGTTTATCCTATATGCATAAGACCTTTACCTTTTGTGAGAGGAAATGAAGCTACTTAGGCATGATTCATTCCAGAGACACAAAGGTTGGTGGTTATTCATTCCTCTGCTTTACTCAGCGTGTTCACAGTTTTCTTGCTTATTGGCTCCATGACTTTTTAAGCAGCGGGAGTTAGGATATCTGCAATTTTCAAGTACCTCCTTTATAAAGCAATGCACCACTTTTTCCTTTTGCTATTTTTTTATATCCATCTGTCATAACTTCTCAGATGCAACCAAATATTGAGCTTTTATTTATGAATTCTTTCAGTGCTCTCAGAAAAAAAAATTCAGATGAAGGCAGTTTGAAAACATCTGATTAAGTCAAGTATCAATTTGTTCCTTGCTACACCAGGCTGAAATCTTGATCCTTCACGCCTGATATTAACTATGATAGCAAATGAGCTTTTTAGCAAGAGTGGAAAAAGTAATGAAGTGTTCAGAAATTTTCAGCGTCGTATGCCAATCACTTTCAATCTCTGCGGGAGCAGACTAATGATCTCTCTTTTTTTTCATCCTGCGTCTGGAGTACTTACTTGTAACTGGTTTCTGTTGCAATTCATTCTCTCCACAATTTTTCTTTTCTGACTTTGTTTTTCTGTCCCAAAGTTTAATTGCAGAGCTGCGTTTTTGCACCCATCCTCAGTAGTTTGACCTCGGGTCTGTTTTCTATGCTGTTCACTTTGTGATTAAAATGACAATGAGATTACAGTTTTTCAGCTCAGTGCCCTTGATATTCTTGTAAATTACTAATCTCTTTTACACCTTCTCCTAATACAAACCACTTGAAAAGTTATTTCCTTTCAATTCTCTGATTTCATGGAACTCTGCCTTTCTGAAAGCTGTTGTTTTCATTCTGGCCCTTTTTGTGCACTCTGTTAGGGTCATGGAGTTGCAATGTTGTATTCACCTATACCCAAGTTATCTTTTAATCTGATGGCCTCAGAATTCTTTCCTCTTGGTTGAAATAATATGTAGATTTTATCCATTATGAATACCCTACAGCTTTGTTACTAATTGGAATAACTTGCAGGACAGTCAATGTCTAGCTAAGTCCCTGTTTCTGTTTGTTATTAAAATTGCCACTGATAATTACTCTTTTAAGGGTTTTAAAGGATCAGAATGACATTACCTACTCTGGTTTACAGCTGCAGGAGTTATTTCTGCTTGAGATTTTTCACTGGCTAATTCTATATTTTGTGTCACTTTGCCACTTGAACATCTTTTATTTCAATTTCAGGGCCAGATATGAGCCTCAGCTATGGCTGAGAATTCAATCTTTTGAAATAATCATCCCTGTAACTCTCATTTCCTTTCACAATACACTTATTTCTACCCAATTCCTTTGTTTTGCCTGTGTTGCTATCTTGCCTCTAACTATTTGTTCAGCACAGTGTCTCTGTGTGTGTGTGTCTCTGTGTGTGTGTGTCTGTGTGTGTGTCTGTGTAAGTGTCCAGGACTACATTTGCTTGAACATTGAACTTAGAGAGTGATTTTGCATTCAGCGGCTAATTAATAACAGACAAAAGAGTGCTTGATTTCTAGAATTAAAAGTGTCAACTAAGCTGCCTGTAATATGAGGGTTTGAAACCTTTGGGAAGAACAGGCAGATCCATTAAAACAGTGTAGTGACTGCATCAATCTCAAAAATACTTCAAATATTCCCTGTTATGGAAATGATGAAAAAATTGTCTTAGCAATATATAAACAGAGTCAATTTCATAAACCCCCACAGATTAATAATTTATTCAACATTCAATTTTAAAAAGTATTTAATTTTGCTTTTTCTTTGCCATATATGTCTTTGCTTATGTCTTTCCGTTTCTTTAGAGATTTTGAAATTGGAACAAGACAGTTTGATTTACTTCGGCTCATGTTTCCTATAAGTCTGCATTTAAGCATCTTATCCATGAAAGACAAATAAATAGAAAACATATCAAGGATGCAAAGGACTGAGAAAAATTTAATGTTTTTCTATTCTGGGACTGGAGTGCCTAGGAAATATAATTTCAATCTGCATTAGAAGCAAACTATAATTTTTAATCCTCTGTGCCCTTAAAATCATGATTCAATGAAGCTTTCAAACACCTGCTCTACTTCAAAGTATGCTTAAAACTGCGTTATTGGATTGAGTCCTAATTTGCTCAAAAACATAAATGGACCTTATCAAAAGTCAACAAGCTTGTGCTTTGTGGTTTACTTTCAAGTTATTTCATTTGAAGCACAGGATCCAATTAATTCTAATAAAGCTGTTTTACAGATATTAAATTTACATATTAAGTACTGAATTGAGACCAAATTGAGGAATACCAATGGTCTAAAGGCTTTTGGTTCTATAGCTGTCTGCAGTGCAAGGCTATATTTGTGGAATAGTTTCCCGTTATTAGACAATTTTATACATTATACAGATTCAATTCTTTTCACCTAAATTCATAAATATATGGATCTTTCTTAAACTGCTAGCACATAGTCATGGAATGATTTTCATATACAGATAATAAGTTAATGTAAATAAATGGTAACATTTATCCACTGGACATACGACATACTGAATCCCTCAGAATTCATTTCTGAAACACTTTAGCTGTATCTTGTTAAGATGAAGTTTGGTTCTGATTTACTGGATCGCTGTGGAGTTCTTTATTAAACTGTCACTCAGAGACTGTAAGAGTGGAAAACCTATTACTGTGTTAATTAGATCTGTGGTAGTTTTCAGTCTGGTGATGACAGCTGCCCGCATGTGGCCCAGCATATACATAATCCTAGTGGCAACACTACCTCTGCTGTGCTAGAAGACTTTTCACAGCCCTGACAAAAGGGAAAAGGATGTTGCTTTTCCCCTTACGGGGCAGTATCACAGTCCAGGAAAAAGCTTCAAAGCTTAGATTTATTTGCTTGTAAAACACTTGCAATGACAAAACATGCTGCAGATTCATTGCACTTTGCTCTTTTTTCATTTAGTTCTTACCTAAATGTATCTGCCGTGCACAAACACTGAGTTATGTTCAACTATGTATAAATGTTACCAAGAAAAAATTAGATTCATGAATACTAGGGGACTATATTGTTCAAATATGTTGTGCTTCTTGCATGGCTACAGGATTTCAGGAAATTATTCCACGATAAATTAGGTGTTTGTACTTCTGTATTATACCATGAGGATTCAGGTGATAGGTAGCCCCCTACATCTCTTAGAACGTTTATTTTCTGTTTCAAAAAATGGGGTGAAACAGAACCATGTGCTCCTAATGTGCTCTTGTGACATGGAGGCTAGTCAAATTTTCAACAGTGTTCATGCAGGTAATGTCCCTGGACTGTCAATCAGCCTTAGGCTGCAATATACCCAGCTATTACAGAGATGGAAATTAAGGTACAATATTCAGAAGTTTGCCTGCTCTGGACCAAACTCGCATAGGTGTACACTTACTTCTGGTAAAAGTGTAGTAGCAAACCTCACCTCCGTTGATAGGAACATGTTTGGAAAGGTTGGTGAACTCCTTTGAATTACCTTGAATTTGCTCAAAACTCTTATCAATTAGTAGCCAATACTTCTAAACCCTGAAACCCCGTATCACTAGTAAGCATTCAGTTGTGCATGAGGGCAGCATGCTAAGTCACATTTGGAAAGTAGAATATTCTTTGTCAAGCCAGTACAGCATTTTTTCAAGAGTAGCTCCAAACTAGATACAGTCAGTCAGGTCGGGCCCACCAAAAGCAATAGTATTGCCTGCTGAACCCAAGCTATTTTTCCTTCCTTCTACTTTCAAAAGGAAAGCACTTTCTCTTTTTGCTCCAGCAGTGTGCCAGGAGGTGCTGCTCAGCAGTGTGGCAAGCAGATTTGGTACACCAACTGAATCATTCATTTAGTGAGGAGAGTTCTCAGGCTGACACTTATACCTATACTTGGAGAGCATGCTAAGTAACTACTCCCAGACATGCTGCTGTTTCTGTGCATTAAAAAATGAACCAGTCCAAACAAGAATCTGCTGTGAATCCATTGAAGTCAGTGAGCAGTCTCTCCCTGACCTTTGTGCCAGGATCTCATGCTGTGCCCTGCTGAGAAAAATGGCCTCATCTCTGACTTTGATGACTCCCTGATGTTATCTTCACCAGGTTTCCACTTCAATCTCATTTTCTTCTACATACCTTATCTCATTGTATTTTCTGTCCCATTTTTTAAATTCACCATTTAAAACTGAAAATTATGTAGAATTTTTGATACTTAAGGGATCATGGACTGCTCAAAAGAAATAAGCCAAGTCTGCCAGTCAGAATACAAGCCACAGTTAGTGTGGAATCAAAAATTTTCCCATGCATATAAATTATTCCCTTTCCCAAAGTCTTAGAGAAGAGGTGGATGAGGCTTAAGTATCATAAAGTTATGTTGATTAAAACAAGAAACAGTAATTGGGACAGGAAAACCTTTCTGTTATTCAATTTTTTATCTGAGTTCATGAACTTACTTTCAGTCAAAGGTGGAATCCAGAGCCATTTTTCTGGAAAAATAAAGTTGTGGTCAGTTAGTAAATGAGGTATTTCAGCCAGAATATTTAAAGACTGAAAAAAATGTTAGCTACATTTGTCTGGAAGCCTTGTGATCACTGCAGGGGATGTATGACTGAGCTACTAAATTCAAAGCAAGGACAGCTAGAGTACGAGAGAGAAAATACAAAGTTACATCAAGATTAACTGCTCGGTGTTCATAGTCCATCCTTCACATGGTGGAAGAATATAATGGTAGGTTAAGTTTTTTCCTCTCTGAATTAAGGAGTCTCTGCTCATGGAACTCACATACCATTATCCTTCTATCATAACCTCCTTTGGAAATGTCTACTGATCAGGTTTAAAAAAGTGTTAGTAATCCAAGTTAGAACAAGGAAATCAGAAACTTGTCCTTCTGCCAAAAAAAGACAGTTTACATTACTAACTTTCCTTGAATTACCTTTTTGATGATGTGGGTAAGATCTTTCAGAGAGTGGATGAAGAATCACACTTTATATCCATCCCCACTAAAGCAAGGATGCCAAGAAACTGGATTTTCAGAGGAAGGCACAATAAATCAGGAGCCACTATGAACATTTAAGGTTTTCTGCTGATTTTATCAAATTTATTTTAATATTTGATATATAAAAGAAAAACATGAAATCATGATCATTTTCTGCTGATTTTATCAAATTTATTTTAATATTTGATATATAAAAGAAAAACATGAAATCATGATCATTTTCTGCTGATTTTATCAAATTTATTTTAATATTTGATATATAAAAGAAAAACATGAAATCATGATCATTTTCTTTGACTGTGTTCCCAGACGTAGTGTCTGTCCCCCAAAAAAGAGTTTGAATTTTTTTTTATCACCTTCATATCTCAAAAATTTGTTCGGCAAATAGGTTCTCAGAAGTTGCAACATGTGATTTCATGTGGGGTGAAAACCAGTAAGAATATAATCACGAGTTTATTTGACAACTATGGCTCTATACCAGTATTGCTTAGCTTATTTTTTATATCCAGTGGAAAAATAAAGTGACATAAAATTTCTGATTTTGCAATCAAGAACAATTTATAGTTCAGAAGTCAGTCAAATTCTCTTCTTGTTTACACCTGAACAAAAACAAAACTGAAAATGTCATTGTTATGAAGATTGCTACACCCACGGGGTATTCGCTTCAGCATGAAGATTATTGAATGGATGTGTAAAGACAATGTGATTTAAATTATGAAAGGTTTCTAAAAATATCACCATCCAGGAATCCATTCACTGCAGAATTCAGCCCAGCAGCTCTGATGGAACTGGCAGGATGCATTGACTGAAGTTATCATGAATCACAATGTATGCAATAGCACTAAATGTACTACTTTCTCTCATGCTTATAACCACACTTATTCCAATAATGATGCTGACTAGTTTGTTTTTGTATAACACTCTGATTATTTTGTTTCTGACAAGAACTTGGCAAAGGAATTTGAGAAGTAAATGCCTTTATTGCATATACTAAGAAGAAAATAACAAAACTTTTAACAGCTTTGGTTTGCCTTCCTGAGTTAACTGACCTCTTGGCACTAGAAATTCAGATGTTGCCGTATAATGCAGCAACACAAACTACCACTTTCTCATGCCAATATGTTTATTTCCTTGAGACAGGCTAGAGGAGTATTAGATTTGTAACAGCCCTGCTATAAGGAAACACTGGGTCTCCTAGCTGCCATAATTATTATCAGCTGCAACTTACTGGGTTTCCTCTTATTAATGTTATCACTTGGCACAGAAATTTAATGCAGGTTTAGCCAGTTATTTAGCGATCTATGAAGTGCTTTAACTCTGTAAGGCTTGGTATTAAATAAAAAATCTTATTAGTTTTGAGGAATACGAGTTCATGGTATTGTCTGCAATTCAGTTAAATAAAAATGAAGTCTGTTGGGAAATTGTTATAGTTGGACTAATTGCATATAATAGCCTAGAAAAATATGGGGATTATGCATGAAACTAAATCCTTAAATAAAGCCTCCTTATGATAGACATTTTTTGGACTCCCTTTCCTTGTAACAAACGATGTAAAAAATTGAACCTCTCACTAAATTATCTTCCTTTAATTATTCAAATTTCAAATAGAATATTTTTCATCCCTTGTCTTCATTTCCTGGCAGAGACCAGAAAAAACAAATTAATTTCATTAAGAGACATTAGAGGTACAATATAGAATACTAAATCTGGTCAATAATACACTGACTTATTGAATTATTTTGTAGTAAATTAAAAATTATTTCAACAGCCCACAAGCTAAAGTATTAAAACCAACATCAAACCCCTTTCTCTTTCACATGTAAGAATTAAAGGAACCAAAGTGCTGGAGTCTAAATACAGAGTTCTCTGTTCATTTATTCCCAGGGATGCCACCAGTGATTTCAGGCTTTCTGCCTATCATTGATATACACAAAAATTGCCAAGACTTGTATTCCTACACCAGCAGAATATCCTGAGCACATCTATGTACCCCAGCCTACATTGCTGGGGGAGAAATTTTCTGAGTAATGTGCTAGAAAGATCAGAATGTTCAGAAACCAGTGCCTACACTGGTATCAGAAAGTTTAAAATTAGGTTAGTTATGTTGTTGAGAAGCCAGCATATTGTTTTCATTATGTCTGATAGGTTCTAGATCAGATTAAAAAAACAAAACCAAAATAACCACAACCCCCCCCAAAAAACCACAAAAATAAACCAAAAAACCAAACCCAAAACCAAAGCCAAAATTTCTTTTCATAAAAAATCAAATATGCTCTTTTAAAAAAAAAGTCCCACAATCAAAAATTTCCAAACACAGAAAGAAATCATGGAACCTTTTTAATGGTTTGATACATAACTAAAATTTATCAGACATAATTATTTTATCAAGGGATAAAGTAATTCCCATTTTCTACATCGTTGCTTGGATGAATGGGAGTGCTCATAAATTTTACTTTTCTTGTTGGAACTAAAAATGTATGAATATATACACATCTGAACATACATATATATACAAATATACAACTTAAATTCCCTTAAGGCAATGTATAGTCCTCAAGAATACTGACACTTATTGCAAAAGGGAACAGGACAATCTGTGTCTGTGGCGGATGTGATGAGCAGAAGTGGATTTAACAGTGTGAAGGAAGCCTCAGCTTAATCTTTATTAGAAGCATTTGTAAAGCAAGTAATATCCAAGAGGGAACAAACTAGAATAGATTATGTGGGAAGTGATAAGTCTTCATTTTTGGATGTCTTTACAAGCAAGCTGGAAAATACCAGGAAAAATACAGTTAATCTTACATTAGAGGAAGAAAGCAGATCAGATGATCTCTCTTCAGACCCCTAGATACACAAAGCAGAGTTATATACATCCTTCTGGAGGGAAAAAAATGGAACGTTTTACATTTACATTTACATAGATATTTAAGCATGTATCCACATGACTGTTTTAATTTGGCTCAGGAAGGTGATTTCCAAGTGAATTTTGCAATAGTTCTCTCACTGCACCTTGGTTTGCACAGCAGAGGAGTCTCAGGAGGCACAAACTCTGTTCCCTTTAGGCAACACTAAAGTGAACACTGCAGTCTGGGATCACACGTAATAAATTTTAGCTGGTAATTGGCAATAAACTCATGGGGTCATGCTAAATTGATCTGGAGGAAAGTGACTGCCGTGCAGACAAAGTTCCTTACACCATCTGTGTTGCTCTACAGAGCCTCTCCTGTTAGAACATTTTTCTTGCTGGTGTAGACATGATTTAAGGCTTTTTTACTGGTTGTGACTGTAAGTTGCTGATGCAGCAGGATCTGTTGAACTTCTGAATCCTGTACCACAGATACAAGGAAAATCAAGCAGATGAAAATAAAAAGAGAGGCAGAAATTAAGATAAGCATCTTTTAATCCCCTTTAAAAGCAGAAATAATTTTATTAGACAATATTTATACTGTATTAGATCATCTCCATGAATCTCTATTTCTATATATGAAAATGCATCCATAACATTGAGATGCAGTTATTTGAAGACAAGTCAACAGACACAAGGAATCTGCTTAAGCATCACAGTTCCTCATCTTTCCTGAGAGTACTTTCCAAAACTGACATTTCTAACACAGATTGCAAATAAAAATCTTTATGCTAAAAGATCATGCCTTCTATGCTTTTTCCTAATTCATATCTGACCTATTTTTTATCTTAGAAAAACACTATATTTTGAAAATAGTAAGTCACTGACAGAATGCAAATTAGTAGATCAGCTCACAATATGATGGTCTGTCTCATCTTGTGGTCCCCCATACTTCCATCTGTCATCCAGCTCCTAACACGCAGATGCAAAAGATGGGGAAAAAATTGTGAAAGTCTGGAGAATAGGCTTCTGATTTCTCTAATATTAGAAACTCTTTCTGTTAGACCTTAAACTCGTTTCCAAATGCTTAAATAGGTCTTGTCTCTCTTAATAGTTTCTCAGTGTTTCCTATTGCACTGAAACCCATGGAGAATCATGATTACAGAGAGTTTATAGCTAGCAGGACTTGTTTCCTTCTTTGGAAAAAGATCAGGAATAGACACCAACATTAAAAGGACGGGGAATGGCTTGACTGTCAGAACTTTTTCCTAATGGTTGCAAACTACAGGGAGGCACTGAATGAGAGACGGCCATATGCTAAATGTCAGTAGGCAAAGATTAGCCAAGGAGGGTTGTGTTCAGGTGTTCAGGCTGGATGCTGTATTCAAAATTGAACTGTCCTTTTAGGCTTTATCACTTAAGTAAATGCTAAAGTTAAAAGAGGTTTTGTGAAGCTTATGTCTAATTACTTTTGAAATTAAATATCCTTGGAAAGAGCTAAATGGTGAACCAGAGTGCCTGCACCTTGGCTGATATGCTGATGGAGCATGAAAGAGTGATTGTGGAGGTTTGGGGGCAGCTTTATTCATTCTGACATAACAATTTTTGGTCTACAGTTGACCTGACTTCTAGGAGTTCTCACACAGGCTTGAAATTCTACTCTGAAATGGGCATATTAAAGATGCAGGATAAAATCAGAGCCAACTTACTGTAATATCCTGAGATGATGAAAAAAAGGGAATTTCTCTCCATATGTAAAATATATATACATCTTTGAAGCACAAACACACACACATGTAAACACCTACATAGACATTACCAGTAAGCTCACAAGAAGCTCTGATAACAATTTGTAAGGAAAAATGACCATAAAAAAGAAATGGTAAATTGTCTAAAATGCAAGAAATGGCTTCTCTGACCAATTGCATGATGATAAGATTCACAACTTGCAGTCTGCAGAATTTTTATGATCCATCTACAAAGTGTTGCAGGTCTGTCCTCCTCCAGATCCTCTCATCATGGGGGGACTTCAAAGTAGTCAAGGCAGCCAAAAGAGGATGGTGGAATATTATTGAATATGCATATATTTAGGAATATATAAACTCTTAAAAACTTTCCAATAATTGTCTTCCTGTCTTGCAAAGCCATTTCTATTTCTCCTAGGAATGTGCTACTTCTATTAGCTTTGATTACAGAAAAGCACAATCACCTATTCAAATAATGAAAGACTGTCTCCTCTTTTAAACACAGACTGAGTGCTGGAAGGCTTCAGTATTTCGCTAAAGAGTGAGGCTAGACTGAAGATAGGAGACTGAGTAAGGAAGAAGATAAAAAGGGCAACACATTCCTGTGTGAAATGTTATATTCATTTTGTCTCAGAATCAGACACCAACTTCCACCTCTGTGTGCATGCAAGTGGGTGCCGCCAGCACCTCAGAGTATCGTTCGTTTCCTCCTGCCCAACATCACCAGGGCAAGATTTTGAAATTGCAGCCGAGTTAAACTCTCTCACAGACACATGGCCCAGTCTCACAATTACAAACACCTGTACAGCTGAATTGCAATAAACATCAAGGAAATTATAACTCTCTGTGGCACTGACCCCACCCAGTGCTAAATTTTTGTATCCCTACAGGCTCTTGAGGTCCATATATCCAAATATTAAGAAGGTTTAGTGTCCGGCCAGCTTCCTTCCACAGAAAATGTTAGGCTTTGGGAATGATGTTTTTCAGTGAGGAACAGATTACTAACTCTGACCATTGGATAATAAACCCCACTATTTGCAAAAAACAAAGAAACCTCTATTAAGGACAAAGTCAGTGATCTTGACTGGGTTGTATAAAATGTCATTAATTTCATAATCTGTCCTTTTTCCACAGAAAGAATGAATGATTCCTCAATCAGGAGCTTATCTTAAAAATACTGAGTCTTGTTCTTTTTTACAGTCTCTATCTGAAATAATCTTTGGAACTAAATAATAAATTGTTTTCCTCTCATATTTCACACTAGTATTGATTGAAATGAAAACTAACATTGACAAGTGCAGTTTTACTCATTTACTTAGGGAAATGTCAGCACGGTATTTAAAGGAGGCATGGCAAAGGAATGATCCCTTAAGGCCTGCTTAGGCCTTTCCAGGCATCACATCTCCTGAATCTTTTAAGGAGCGAACAAAAGAAAAGTCAATGCTGTGCAGTTGGTGTATAAATAATCCTTTGGATATTGCCCGTGAGAGTTGGCTCTCATACAAGAGCAGGTGACTTCCTCACAAACATTTCAGTGTTAGAGGAAGTTGACAATTGCTGCAATAACGAGTGAATACATAGTTTAGGTTAGCAATGTGTATCAGGAGACAAGGTTACGGATGTTTTCCAGAAGGCAGAGAACAAAAGGCCCGTTATTTAGCTGTTCCAGTTGGTGGAGGAGAGTCAGCCTGTTTTGTGACTGCGTGCATGCGACTTATCCCACATAGCTCCTGAAGGGAGCACTTTTTGAACATGCAAAAGCTGAAATCAGGTCATTAACAGCAATCTGGAATTCTAGAAAGATTTTTCCCACTCCTAAAG
Organism: Pomatostomus ruficeps; assembly: GCA_013400735.1. Lineage (NCBI taxonomy): Eukaryota > Metazoa > Chordata > Aves > Passeriformes > Timaliidae > Pomatostomus > Pomatostomus ruficeps. The sequence goes on along the minus strand of VYZT01032652.1, from coordinate 34,885 downwards.
TAAACAGAAGTTTTTCTCCTGATGAGGTGAATTTCCTTTAGTCCTACTGACATAGTCTCTAAAACCAGCAATGTCTACTGCATCACATAAACCATGAGGTTCTTCGTGCAAACATGCTTCATGGCATGTTGTGAGCAGAGACTGTGTAAGAGTATTTTTTTAACAAGGTAATTACAGCATGTACTCATGAGGTCACTGAAGATTGATGCACAATGGGACTTTGTTCTCTGCTATTCTGGGTAATTCTGACAATAAAGTTCCTTAGTCAACAACACAGTTGAAGTCCTGCCTTTAGAGAATCATAACGAGAGATGTTAAATGCATGAAACAGTTATACAAAAAACCCCACACCTAGTGTGAATTATACAGTACTGTTACAAAGCTACATTTTCCAAAGCAAATTCTCCTTCATTTCCAAATGAAAAGGAAATGGTCTGACAAGTAAAACCAATCTAACACCCAAAAATTATTGGCTTAGAAGCCTTTTTCTTCTGTCTTTTTTATTTTCTTCATGTCAAACCCGAGAAGTTCACGAAGGTTACATTTTTAAGCTTTTCTCTGCAACTACAGGGAAATTTTCCTCTTAGCTGAAATTTGACACAGCATAGACTCAGGACTTGTGGCTAAGAAAAAAATGCCAGATACCACAAGAGTCATGATTATATCATACTGAGCTCCCCTCAAACCTCCTGGTTGTGAGTCCTGTGAGTTGGTTGCAGAAACAGCTGGCATTGAGGACATGACCCAGGTTCCAGTTTCAGGGTTGCTATCGTGAAGCAGAAACCAGGGACAATATATTTTTACTCTCACAGAGAGAGTAGAGTACGTGCTCAAGCACAAAGGTGCTTCACCCTTGTAAGGCAAAGAAGCCGAGGTGAGACTACAACTGCAAACCACTGTCCCATTCCTTCTTCCCCTTGCTTTGGCATCCTCCTGTGCTCTTCCTACCTTTTCCTGAGCACAATAGACAGTTCAAGCCTTTTGGCACCCACTTTTTTTCCAAAAATCACTCCAATAGATTTTTTAAAAATATTATTTATTGAGGAAAAATGTATATATTATTTACTTTGCCATGGGTTGTGTTTTGCACTCCTTCCACCCTTCCCCCTTCAGTCCACAAACCCAGGTGTTGTGTAACTCTCTGAACAAGTAGCCAGTGCTAGAACTGGAATGTCAACTTCACTGAGACAGCAGTGAAAAATAACATTAAAAGGTCACAACTGTGATAAACTATCCCTGCATCTTTCTGTTGAGAAATACAAGGCTTCTGTTGACTTTGCAGAGCTAATCAGAAACAGAATGATTTGAAATCAGACTTCCCCTTTCCTTACATAAGCCACTTACATAAACCAAAAGGTAAGCAGCCACTTAACCTGGATCAAGGACTATCTGCGGGTTACAATATCCTCAATCATGGAATGACCATGACTGGAAAGGTAGTTTTTAAGCACTATCACCCTGTTAATGTATTTGAATTTGGGTTTGCTACACAAGCACAGCAGCTCCATCTACTTATCTGCATTCTTACATGGGTTACTAAATAGAGATGTATGCCCTTCAACATGTAAGGGATTATTCATTTTCATTTTAATGGAGTTTCTTATAGGTTGCTAATACATTACTTGGGAATGGCTTCAAAATGCAAAATGAAAGGCATTTTCCACTATTGGGAACCAAGAAAGAGTAATTGTATTTTGAAATTTATTGTCTCAAAATAAAGATTCTGTTGAAAGTGGCTTTGATTAAATAATGCATTCAAGTAATTGTCAATATCTTTCATTAAGAAAGTGAGACTATTAAGAGGATGCATTTCAGTGGACAGGTTAATATTTACTCCGAAAAATACTCAATGGCTTTGGAGTGAATAAGACAGACTACTTGCAATCTGTCTTTTGAGGACATCTGCTGCTCCCAAGAACTCAGCCCGGCTATAAAAATGCCACTTTTGCTCACACCTGCAGTGCTAAGCATCAGACCTTCCAACCAGGTGCAACTCATTGACTTAAACAGCTTTCCTTCCATACATCCCAGAGCAAGAAAGTCAAAGTCCCTGTGCCAATGTGCTCTAGAGTGAACTGTCTCCGCATTCACTCTCCAGAGAAGCTGATGTTCCTAGACATTTAGTGTAGGTGTCTAGAATTAAACTTCCAGTATCACTACATTATTATGCATTTATTCAAATTTCCCTTCGCCAGGAATATTCCTATTCACAAGAGTTTGCAGAAAACTGGTCATTTGTAGTAGTTATTCTTGCATATTTTGATCTTTGTTTAGGCTGAAATTAACATTTGAAATCCCATTTTCGTGATTAACAGAAGAATCTAGTGAAGTAATGGAAAATTTCATGCAAGATCTAAAGATATGAGGGAAGCAGAAAGTTTTGCAAGTACCTCCAAATGAGCTAGGGCAATAGTAGGGAATTATTTTTCTTTATTGAGGATGAGAGCTCATGTCCAGTCTTGCTTATTTGTAAGAATGTGTTAGTGGTAGAATTACAGGGATGTTGAGAAGTGTATGTTCAGAGACAAAATCTTGGATTCACTTCAGAGGAAGCTTATATCTTCCATTTGTTCTCAAAAGAAAAATACGAAATTGGATTTATTTTTCAGTCAGATTCAAGTAATCAAAGGTTTAAAAATACAACATATTTCATCTTCCTTCTTGCCAAAGTCACCTCTCTCAATGCCCAATATACTGACTATCTGGATCTCAGTATTCATATTAGAAAAGACCTTGTATCTGTAGCCTGGAATTCAAATCTCCACCCATATTTTATTCTGTCATACTCTTTTTTCCTTAAGATCTGAAATCCTGAAAATGCCAAACTTCACTCAGCTACAAAAAAAATGTCCAATTTTTTTTCACCTTGTAAAATCAAATGTGGGATGTTTGAGTGAATATAATACTTAAAGTTAAAATGAAACTTGTGCAGCTAAATCTGGCCAGCATCACTATTTTTACTAATTATCAGGCATAATGTACCTTGCAGTACAACTAGAATATACCTAAAACCAAAGTTAAATCAAAGTGATGCTGATTTGAAATTTTCATATGAATAAGCTTCAACAAACACACAAAAACCCCTCATTCCCCTTACAGAAAAATCAAAGCATCTGACTCTGATTTCAGTAAATGCAGTCTTTGTTAAAGAAAAATACAGGTTTTACCAAAATAATAGAGACTAATATGATCTTTCTATAGAATAATGTCCTGACTTGTAATTGGACATATTTTGAGTTTAAAGTAACACTGTTAACCGAGGTAATAATTTCTATATTTTGGTCAGGACTAGTCACACCATATGAAATACTGTAGCATTTTATATTTTTCAACATAAAAAAGTGTATGTCAAGGTTTTTCTTATACCTACAAAAGCCCCTGATGATACATTTCTGTCATTTAAATGACTGCCTTTCAAAGAGTCTTTGCTATCATATGAAACTTCTTAAATTCTTGAAATCTATTTTCTATAGGGAGCAAAATTATGTATGAGGATTAGCTAGGTTTTCCTTTTGTTCTGAATGAGTTAGCCTTATATTCTCTGGGAATTGACACTCACTTGAAAACCTGACCATTAATTTCTGCAAAACACCATCACAGCCATAAAATAATGAAGAAATTTATGTCTGAAGCTTTAAGAGGCACTTAAAATTTCTATAGCAAATCCCTGTCTGTAAAGTCTAAACATCACCTTATCTTCATAACCGTATAATAGAATTATTAAAAAAATTAGGCAGATCTTTTTTCTTTTCTGGTAATCACACATGGAACACTTCTGCCACAAGCACATTTTGGATAATGAGAGCTGCAAGGACCAGTAAGCAGCATCACTCTCCCTTCCCAAGTGCAGCATTTATTGCTTGAGCTGTCAGAGCTGAATGGATTTAGCATGTGTGCTTATAACAACGTGTTAGCTGTGATGTGCTTGACATGTGCCAGTGGCTTAAAACCATTTTAAAGCAGAGGTTGAAGCAGGCTTTTGCACAGTGAGGGATCATATTGCTGGAGCAATCATTACTGCACCTGGGAGGATAGCCTACAGACACTGCCTCTCAGATGCTGGTTTGCATCCTGCTGTGAGAAACCTGCCTACGTGGTGTGAGCCTGCATTTTGTAAAGGCTGCCTGCTCATCTTCAGTGCAGGTGAGGGGAAACCAGCCCCCCTCTTCCCCAAACCCCCTCAGTCTGAGAACTGGTGCCTTTAAAAAGGTTAATTATTAACTTCCACTCTCACTTGAAATATCTCCAATAGCTGCATCAGAACACTGTTATGATACAAAATGCAGTTATATAGAGCAAAACCAGCAAGAGATTTGGAGTTCCATTTTTCTGGACTAAGACAGCAAGCACCAGAACTCTGCTTTGAACTTGTAATTGTGCACAGTGGAGTCAGCAGTCAGGCTGTATCTTTTCTTCTAAGTTGTTGCTGTTTGAAGCAAGGATTTCTGGGAAAAATATGGTAGTAAACATAGGAGAAAAGCTCTTCCCCATTTGTTTTTTCAAATGCCTGAGGAAAGCTTGTACATTGTTATCAGTAAATTTGGCCTGGTCCAGACCAAAGTGGGAAACGAATTCTAGGACCTCATCTCTCTCAGAAAACATGCTAGTGGTTCCCCCTGTGTTGTATCAGCTCTGCAGCTGCTCACTCATGTCCTGCTTTCACAGCTGGGGGAAATAACGCAAAGGGGTAGCAGTACTCTCATGGTCTTCAGATTTCTTCACAGAGACAATAAAGCACACCATCAATTCATATATCCACACTCTGTACAGTTTTAGAGGAAGATTTATCCTGTAATTGTTGTACAATAGTGTCTCGGTTTGAGACAAATTTTAGGAGGAGACTCCAAAAGGGTGTCTCCTCTAAAAAGGCAGAATTACAGCCCCTCCCCCCAGTCAAGGTTCGGAATTAAAATCTTCTTGGAGGAACATGAAAAAGAACTGTTTATTTAACAAGCAAGGTGCACGCAGACACACAAAAAAAACCAAACCAAACCAAAACTTGAATAATATTAGACAGTAAACCTTCTCTACCATGGAGAAAGATGGTGGATTTATCAGAGTCTCTCCTTTCTCTAGTATGTCACCTCTCCTGAAGACTCGGCCCGGCTGGGCCGGGGGGTCCGGCAGCTCCTGGCGAGGGTCCTGCCGACTGTCTTCCCTGGAGATGGTCTGATTTTTTCAGATAGGGAAAAACAGGCTGAACCGTCCAAAAAAAAAAAGGAACAAAAAAAACCCAAAAGAAAACTGCAATCCCAGTGGGAAGGGGAAAGGAAAATAAAAACCTCTGTCCTAACTCACAGCTGGACAGACTACTGGAAGGAAAGAAAAAAACTCGTGTTTTATCTCAAAGAGATAAAAAAGAACCATGCCAAATTTTTTCATCTCTGCGAGCTCAAGGTTACAGGACCTATTCCTGGGCTTAAGCAGACGATAGGAAAAAGAAAGAAAGAAAAAAAAAAAAAAAAAACCAGAACATAAAAATCACCCCAGGACAAATAGTTATGTAGTAAATGTGATCTAATAAAAGATTAGCTACGAAAGTAATTGGTTCATCTCTAGTTAACTTTCAAGTAGAGGGATATACTTCCAAGAGATGCTGTTCTTCATCATAGCTCAATAATATCCCTAGTTTTCTCCTTCTCGCTCAATGACTCCTTAAATTGCTGCATGCAATTTGAAACCCTTGAACAAACTGAAAAGAAAGTTCCCTATTCTCCATCACAGCATGTGACCAACTAGGGGCATCTGAAGAGTTGGTCAGAATTTACTTGAAAGAGCTTTCAGCCTCTTAGACTATTTCTTGCATACTCTAAAAATAGAAACTTTGTTTACTAAAAATTATGTCATAGGCTTCACTTTCCAATGGACACTACCCAAAAAATATTTTTGTAGAATGCACTTTGTACAGAGGAAAAATTTTGGATTATACAGAGATTCAAACCACTATGGGTGCTCGGCACTGCTGGACTGATTCAAGCACTGGGCACAAGCACAGTTACAAGAGCATAGGGAAATCAATACTTTCAGTGTTTCACCTGGGATGAGATTTTAAACATTCTTTATATGGGAGTCAAGTGTTAAAATTCAAATACTTAGTCTAAAAAGAAATCCTCCAAGGAAATATTGAGCAAAGTAATTAATCCAAGTCTTGAAGTTAACAACTGCAACAGTGATTAACACCGCAAGAAATAGTATTTTCTTTCGGTGCAGGAGCAGAGAGAAATGGCATTTGTGAAGAAGGAAGACAAAACAAGTGTTCAACATGGTGCCTTCTGATTTTACAGACCTATGAGAGAGGTAAAACCTCAGTAGATATTAACCAGTTTTACCTTGCTGACAGATGAGCAGTTCTCCAGTGCTGCCATCATCCCTCAGTATTTCCTCTTCCTTTTATTTGTTTGCTAACCCAAATCTCCACACTTCACCTTCAAAGAGGAGGCAAACTCCTGAGGGCAGAGACTGTCCCTCACTCTGTTTGCACAGAGCACTGCATGATCCTGACAGGAGCTACAGGAGCACACAAGCTTAACTTCATTCATCAAATGCTTCCAAAATGAAGGAGAATTTTTGAGGGAACAAACAGACTCCAGTGATCCTGGGGAAGAACGGACTAGGAATTTTTTTGGTTGGGTTTTGTTTTGTTTGTTTGGGGTTTTGTTTTAGGTTGTTTGGGTTTTTGTTAGTTTGTTTTGCTTTTGTTTGGTTTGTTTGTTTGTTTGCTTGTTTGTGGTTGGTTGGTTGGTTGGTTGGTTGGTTGGTTGGTTGGTTGGTTGGTTGGTTGGTTGGTTGGTTTGTTGTTGAAGTTTTTTCCCCCAGAAGAATTGCCAGGTCAGGGCTGGTGCTATATCAATGCTGTTTTACTCTTCCACACCAACACTTTAATCTGCTCACTCTTGGTTTACTCCCATGATCTTCAGACATTGAATTCTGAGGTTTGATTTTTATTTTATTTTCAGATCTAGATTGTGTTATCTAAACAGATTTTATCTACTTCTTCTGTTTTGATGTTCTCTGAGCATGTTCTCAATATATGAAAGATTTTTTCCGTAAGATTTAGGTAGCCAGCACCCACCAGCCCCAAACTCCACCTCCTCCTCCTCAGATTGCTGTCACAGTTAAGAATGTTCTTTTGCAACATGCTAGAAAGGGTGCATGTCCTCAGGAAGATGTTGTTCACAGACCAGCCCATCATCTATTTGTATGGTGTAGCTAAGTGAGCTGAAACTTCTCTTTCCCGTAAAGGACAAAACCCTTGCAAATCACAGGAAGATTATATTTTGGCTTTTGAAAGTAAAGTTTATATCCACCTTATTAAGTAACTGCCTAATTAGCCTCTCTTCAGCTTCAGCTGCTAAAAATTATAGGAGTATTGAAGACTTGTTTCCATCCATACAAAATGAAAGTATCTGTGAATAAAGAAACCCAAACACACACTGACAAAGTACAGAGGTTTTGCTAAAACCAGTGGACTTGACATAAAATACATAAAGAATCAACTTTGGCTCATGAAATGGGGTACAAACTATGCTCACTTCAGCAATTGGGATCTGCTCCCCTGAGAACATGCTGCCAGTTTTATGCTGAGGTTTCCCCCTGAGCAAAACAGCCTTCCAGAATCTCAGGGGAAGTTGCACGCTGATCAGCAAATATGAGTTTCAGATAATTCTAGTGGTTCACCCTGTCATAAATCCTCCAACAAAACCTGCTGATGAAAAAAGCATTTTCACAAGAGCTGTTGATTATACTCATATACTACTAACTCAAGTATTGCTTTTCAATTATTTCATGGTGTGCTCAGCCCTGAAAGTCATCAGGAAAGTTAGAAAAGTCATCTTGTCCTGAATTAATCTATTAGCATAAGTGTTTGTGGTGTTTTATGTCAAGCTGTTCTAAACATAAATGGATACTAAATGCTTATTAAAAAAAAAAATTAAGGTAATCTTTTGGCTCAATTAAATTGCAATCTGAAGTTTTCCTTCATGCTTTTGTCTTCTTAACATTTGCTCCAAAAGCCTTGGCTTCACTTTGTTCCTGTCCAGAAGACTGTGCAAAATTGTGTTTGTCTTGTATGAACAACAAAAAAGTACTGCAAACCAAGCTGAAGTTGTTAAGCAGGTTTATACTTTTGCAGACATTATTACTTATTTATACACTGTGCCATGCTAATGGCAATTATTAAAGCTTTCTTTTACTAGGAATTTTTTGTGTGTTTGTATTCATTTACGTGGTAAATAGAGCAATAACTTCCACCTGACTGACAAATCTTCTTCATGAGATCCATCATAGATGAGAATTCCCATATCCAATTAATAATTTGATTTTGTCATAAAACACACAGGAAAATCAAAACCAGTTAAGAAATAGATGGGAAACAGTCTCAGGCCTAAATGGATAAATAACATGCTTTTTATTTCTTGCCTCTTGAGACAGGAGGGAAGGAGGGATATACCAGGACTATATCCATATGAACTGTTCTTAACTCCATTTGGCCTTAAAGTTTTCAAGTTTTGAAATACCTAAAGATATCCTTGAAAAAAGGATAGGAATAAAATATAAGTTAGGCACAATTTTTGATATCTGATATACATACTATCTGTTTCCATACTGCTTTGTATACCTTTGCCTGCCCTGGCTCTTTTCTCCTAGACTTTTAAGGGACCGCTAAAATGGAAAAATTATAATAAATTAAAAAAAAAAAGGGTTGGTGCAAGGGATTCTAGAAACTAAGAGGCAAAGAAAATCTCAAATTTGTGAGGAAGCAGCAAGAAGTAACTTTGGCAAATCTCAGTTCACAGAATTTGATACATATTAAAGTAGTGAAACTTTTAATGAACTATATTTTCTGTATCAGTTTTAAGTGCTTTAAAATGAGTATTTTAGAAATAACTTGTCCAGTAATTCTGGATATACCTACATTAGTGTTGCCAGTGAACATTTCTTGGGCAGTGAAAATCTAGAATCTCTATTGTCAGACTGTCCCCCTGTCTGTCCCTGGAGCAATCTGGCTGTCAGCCCGGGCTAAAGACAGAGGCTGAAGGGAACTGCTCTGTTCTGGAGGAAAAGGGTATTTCATGGGACAGATATGGGGCTCCCCATACCTGTCAGTCTCAGTGCCAACCCATGTGTTCTGGACACATTAATTTTTAATACAGTTATAGTGTTAGCTTCCTAAAGCCCAGAAAAAAAAAAGTGATATGTTACGTTCAATTTAAATTTCACTTCTCTCACAGGTACCCAGCAGACTTTTAGGGGTACTTCAGCTTTGTAGCATCACAAATTCACACATAATAAACATAAATGGATGAGTAAAGGGCTAAAGTAGGTACAGACCTCAGCTTGTATATTATGATCATATTTCATCTTATAGCTATATGTCATCAGCTAGCCTAGTGTTTCTCCATCCATGACTAGCCTCTGATAAAAATTGTCCTTTCCCAGAGCAATACTCTTCTGCTCTGTTATAGCTGACTACATAGTTCTCCCTGGCAAATTGCAGTGTCAACTTTATCGGCATAATTTAATTTTATTTACCAGGAAACAAAATTCTTCAACCAGAAAAACTGGTTGTGGCTTTTATTTTTCAAAGTTACAATGAAGTAGGCTTTCAGAGAGTAAAGTAAATATTTAATTAGCAGCAAGTTATATAAAGCAATTACCTCTATAGGAAGTGCACTTTCCTCTTCTGTACATAAAAGATTCATTGTTTCCAAAGAGGAATTTTGTCAGAACAACGACTGTAGGATACACTCACATAAAAGGAGAGAATATCATACACCAGTAGTGATCATAAGTAATATTTAGCCATTATTTGTTTATTTTTTGTTAAAAGTTCAGAGTATTCAAAGGAAATTAAAGGGGACTTATTTGCCTTCTATATAAGGCTGTCTGTGTTATAAGTGTTAATTGCATTGAAATCTCAGAAATACATATTTGTGTAAACCGTCATTTTTTAATACTTGACATTGTCAGAAAGTGACAACACCTTATTGCCCTAATTGTCTGTCCCTAGAGATGATATTACAGAATAAGCAAATACCTTTAAAAGCTTGTGTAATGGAAACAAGAGACCTGTCACAACTTCTTGTTTTGCCTGGATAATTGTTCTGCTGCTCATTGTACCTCTTATGTCTTCCCAGAGGTTCCTGTCCTATGCCAGCACTGACCACAACATCCTCTTCTGTCAGAGTCACCAGAATTGCCATAGCCCTGTCTCCCCCTCTCCCCCTGTCACTCCTTCCATGAGCAATGCTGAGCAATTAAGGATAGTTAGGAGTTACTAACTGCTGAGACAGCCTCGCAGAGCACAAGTTACTCTTTTAAAGCTCTTCTTAGTCAATGACCCCTCACCGATAACTTCATTGTCCAGAGATTGCAACAGTCAGGAAAAGCCTTTTGATGTGGATATCGTGAGCAGTGGGGAAAAGAGCACAGAGTCACATAAAGGACCTTAAAAGCTCAATATTTACAAAACAGAAGTGCTCCCATTCCACTGAGGGAACTGAAGGAAATGGAGATATGACTTCCTGGGTTATTTGCAAGCCTTACTGGGGACCTCTTACATGGGACATTTTTCTCAGAGAACAACTGGAGTAGCACCGAGTCTCAGGGCTGACAGAGGCTCACAGGGCAAATAAGGGATGAGCTGATAGAATGCAGGCAGCTGTTGAGGCTGCTTGTGCCACAGGCTTGCTAGCCCAGGCAGTCACCCATGAAGGTACCTTACCTCATCTCTGTTCACTCTCAGGATGAGTTCTACATGTTGAATCTCAAGCTGTTGGCTGCAGGTCCATAACAACTTCAGTGCATAGGCAAACCCGAGCACTCACTGAGCCCAGAGCCGTGGCTACACAGACTCAAGGAAGCAAGAGCTGGATCCTTGTTTGTCTTCTTTCATTTGTCTTCACTGTCAGGGAACACTGAAAGTACAGAATGCAAATCTGTCCTGGGATGCTCTTACCCATATTACCTCTTCCACTGAGTGGTGTTTTCTTAGCAAAGAACCAGATACAATACGTGGGCTCTTTTCAGTAACTCTTACTTTAACAGTCTTGAGGGGGCTAGGCAAAATACAGAAACTTTCTTCATAGTAACATGAGATAAAGCCATCTGAAGAGCAATCCTGTAAGAAGCTGATTTACAAAGAGCTATCCATGCCTAAAATTAAGCTTTAATTAGAGGGTTTGGGTGGCTGGGTACCAAAATTCATACATAGTGTCTTGGAGTGTCCAGACCCTGTATCCATGTATGTGGCATTGATAAGCATGATAGAATTGAGGAAACAATACACTACAGATTAATTCCATTTTGCTTTTAATTATGACAATAATACACTGTTTTATCATAATAGTCACCCTAACTCTACAGATGACTCTATAATGCTATATTATAAAATAACTTTAGTCCTGTCAGTCTCAAAGACATGTAACATTATAAACATTGTCAGATTTTCAGATTTAGAAAGTGTACTTGAGATATCTGAAAAAGGGAAAACTCACTAGTTTGTTTTTCCTTTGGCTGCTGAAACTTTCTATTTTTGAATTAAATTGTCTCAGGTTTGTGAATGTCAGGAGAGATTTACTGGAAACACAGTGATGGCTGTGAGGCTGGCACTAGGAGCAATATTAAATGCATACAAAAGGTCTATTCTATGATACCACAGAAATATTGTTCATTTGTTTAGTCACCCATAGGGCTCACTTACAGGGTTATTAGTTGTCCCTACTGGCAGTGTTGTTTTTTACCTTTACAGGGGTACTTTCATGGTCAGTGTATCTCTTACAATACAGAATATTCTGGAACTGTGAAAGCACTATGACTTCTGCTGGGACTTGTGGTAACACCCTAGTCTGTATTTTGTAGACTTTCGCTTACAAGGTATATCAAAAGTTATGCCTTTATATGATTGAATTCCCACCTAAGGAAGCCACCATAGGAGAGGCTGGAGCACCTCTTCTATTAAGAAAGGTTGAGAATTCATTTAATGGATTGTTCAGCCTGAAGAAGAGAAAGCTTTAGGATGACCTAATTCTGGAGTTCCAGTACCTGAAGGGAGTCTACAAGAAAGATGGAGGGGGACTTTTGACAAGGTCATGGAGTCACAGAACAAGGGGGAATGTCTTCAAGCTGAAAGAGAGTGGGTTTATATTCAGTATTAGGAAGAAATTCCTTACTGTGAGAATGATGAAGCATTGGAACAGGTTGCCCAGAGAAATCGTGGATGCTTCGTCCCTGGCAGTGTTCAAGGCCAGGCTGGATGGGGCTCTGAGTAATCAGGTCTAGTGAAAAGAAAGCCCGTGGCAGGTTGTTGGAACTAGATGATCTTTAAAGTCCCTTTAAATTCAAACCATTCTACCATACTTTGATTCTAAAATATAAAATCTTGTATCTATTTTCTACTTCAGAAGTGCTGTCAAACTACATGAGATGGATAAACTGATTTTTTTGTTTTCAGACTATAAAAATCAAGAGACAAAAACATTTCTGACAAACAGAAAATACTCATATTATTTCTATTATGAAAGTGTTTTCTGTAGAAAGTTTGGTAAGAACAAACTGCATTTTTATCAGTCATCATTCAAGTAAAAATACCAGTTAAAACATGATTGAAATCACACTTAGAAGCCGTATAATAAGTTTGTATATAAATCTTATTTTTAGAGAATTCATGATGTGCAAACATAGTATATTCTATTAATAATAAGTCTTTAGAATTATATATATACCCTATTTTTATTCCTATTGTCTAAATTCTGTATATTACATACAAGTTCACATTTTTTAAAATTATGTATGTAATAGTAGGTTCTTTTTAATAAAGATAACAGTACTAAAAATGCCCTAATTTTAATCAATATATTTTTTACCATACCAAATCTAATTAGATTGTATTAAACATTTGGCTCTTCACATTTTTAAAGCAAAAGCAAATCTACAAAGATTAGAAATTGTTACTGTATTTGTTTATGATTGTTATTAGGAACTCAGAGATGTCATTACTTAAATTTTGAACAAGATGTTCTTACCAGAGCTACGAATGAGCTAGAGGTGAAATTTGTTTTTTTCTTGAAGTTGGAAGCAGTTTATTATTGACATTTTAAGAAATATATTTCACACTTCCTGGCCACATATCAACACGTCCTGTCTAGTGCTTCAAACAGTTTTTTGGGGGCATGATCATTCTGGTACCAAGCTGATACGCAAATTAATCTCACAGGTGTTTTGCAGCGCCTTTTAAATTTGTAGTAAGGCATCAGAATGCTTGATGAGTACTGGCTGTTTCTTGCTTTTGGCTTGGCTTGTACAGTGTGTCTTACTGTAGAGATGCATGTCTCTGATTGCCTCTGTTTGTTATGGGAGCCCCAGGATAAACTATTCTAAGAAATATGATACCAGTTATGACACCAAATTTAAGAAGTTGTTCCAGGAGGTTGTTAAGGCATTGTCACAGACATGCTGTCCATAGGAGTCAACAATTCAGTAGCATATTTCTTTTCTGAATCTTATTTGCTAAATTTTGCATTTATGTTGTCAAATACATGCTGTTGTTATCACAGAACCATCAGTGATAAAAATAGGCAAAGATGTTGAGTCAGTTTGTACTGGAAATTATAAATTTTGCTCAGAAAGAGGAAGACACAAAAAAACCTTAAAATCATTTCATCGACATTGCCTGCGAAGAACAGAAAATGGTTTAGACAATTACTTTTATGAAGCAGCCCTAAGAAGTTCAGTCTCGTCCCAAAAGGCAAACACACAAAAAGAATACAGGGTTTTTAATGGAATTCTCAACGGAAAAACAGCAGCACAAGTTGAATACAATAAAATGCGAAAGAGCTATCAAAAGACACAACTAAACACTGCTTAGGAAACTGCTTATTTTTTGTATAAAAAATGAGCTTACTAAATACTAAGTCTAGCTCAATGCCCCAAGTTTCACATTCTTAAAAACAAGATGAGACAAAAATTGCCCTTGTTTCACCCTGTACCCATCCAGATTCAGTTGAGATTAGTCAGAACTGTACATGTTTTAGTGTAAAATGTTTAATATCTTAATCTGCTCTGCTTCCTAGGCTATTTAAGAAGGCTGCATATCTACTAAATTCCCTACTATCAGAAGGTTTTCCTCAGTGCTAAAGGTGCACTTTGCCACCTTAGATTTGTCAAGATGTCCACTGCTGATTCCTTCTTATGCATTTAATTCTGTGTAACTATTTCAAGTTGCACAAAATGCAGCTCTTAGTTTCTAACCTCAAAAAAAACCACCTTCAGCTATTTTATTCTCTGATCTATCTTAAAGACCAAAAGTAATGACTTTCGGGGGTTTTATCTGTTATGTTCAGAACAAAAAACTATCTACATGTTTACCAAGCTGACCTCATAACATAATTCCCCACATGAAACAGAAATTGTATATGTCCTCCAACCAGTTTGCTGAAAAAATGTGCTCTCAATGGCAATTTGCACTTCATTCTCACTTGTATTATCACAGCATTATATTTATATTTTTTCTTAACTTTTCAATTCACCTTTCACTGAAATATTGTTTGATATTTTATTCCATAATAAAATAATATTATTCAAGATTTATCAAGACATATTTGGCTGTATTTCAAATCTCCCCAATTTTTTTGTTCGGTCCTTGACTTTATGTATTTCTAAGTCTTTGTTGGGGTGATGCTGGCTGGATGCCAGGTGCCCATCAAAGCTACTCTGTCACTCCCCTCTTCAGCCAGGCAGGGGAGAGAAAATAAAATGAAAGGCTCATGACTTGAGATATAGATAGGGAGAGATCACTCACCAATTACTGTCATGGGCAAAACTTGAGGAGATTAGTTTTATTTTTCATTTATTACCGATCAAATCAGAGTAGGATAATGAGAAATAAAACCAAATCTTGAAAACACTTTCCCTGCACTACAGCCTTCTTCCTGGCCTTAACCTTACTTTCGAATTGTCTACCTCCTCAGGACAGCAGCACAGGCAGATGGGGAATGGAGGCTGCAGTCAGTTCATCCCACGAGTTATCTGCCACTGCTTCCTCCACGGGGGAGGACTCCTCACACTCCTCTCCTGATCAAGCATAGGGTTCTTTCCATAGGACATAGTCCTCTACTAGCTTCTCCAAGGTGGGTCCTTCCCATGGGTTGAAGTTCTTCATTAATTGCTCCATTGTGGGTCACTTCCATGGAATGTTGTCCTTCAGGAACAGGCTGCTTTACTGTGGGTCCCCCATGGGGCCACAAGCCCTGTCAGCAAACCTGCTCCAGAGTGACGTCCTCTCTTCACAGGTCTGCAAGGAGCTGATACAGCAAGATCTTCCCACAGCGTCACAGTCCCTGAGCATCCACTTGGTCTGGAATGGGGTCCTTTGTGGGCTGCAAGGACACAGTTGATTCACCATGGTCTTCACCACTGTGGTCTTCATCACACATTGCCTGGGAATCTCTGCTCTGGCAGCTGGAGCACCTCTTTCCCCTCCTTCTCCACTGATGTTGCTGTCTTCAGAGATATTTCTCTCACATATTCTCACTTTTCTCTTCTTCAGCTGCAGCTGTGCAGTGATTTTTTTCCCCCTTTTAAGTCTGTGACCAGCATTGCTGATGGGGTTGGCCTAAGCCAGCAGCAGTTCCACTTTGGAGCCAGCTGACATTGTTTCCATTGGACACAGGGGAAGCTCTTCACAGCTTCTCAGAGAAGCCACCCCTGTAGAACCTCTACTACCAAAACCTTGCCAAGCAAACCCAATACAAACTCACAATTTAAGTTAATTTATAAATACTATTGAAGAGTTATTATTTCCCTTTTTGCAATAATAATGGATGTGCTAAAATTGCAAGAAGCATTTATCATTGTAATATCTCTCCACAGCTTGATAAGTCACCTTTTAGTATATTTTCAGTATGTACTCTCCAGGAAGATGTATCTTTTCCTGTTTAAGGCAATATGTATTGACAGTGAGAACAAACAAGTTATATTGTCATAAAGCTTGTCTATTTCAAGTACTTTATAACTGCAATGTCTATGTTTAATTAGTTAATATTTCATATAACAATAAAATGTGCTTCACTGCAAAATACTTTTAGAAAATATTAACAACTTGCTGTTTATGGCTTTTTTAATACAAAGCTAGCTGGGATGTGGAACATGAACATTTGTTCCTTTGCTTTTGCATCTTATAAATTTCACTAAGTACTCAAATTCTGATTTTGAATTTTGGTGCTGCAGTTACTTTTCTAAAATCCCCCAGTCTGTTGTCAATTTTCTTTGCAGCTTTTAAAAATGCTGCTTACGGGTACAGTGTGACAGGTTAGCTAACCTTCCTAATGACTTGGAAGGATCAGGTAACCTCTACATGTTCCATTTGAAGTACTTTCTTTCTCTTAGCAAGCTATTTTTAATGTCATACTTTGATACATCATTCATTTTTTCAGTGACTTAATTTAGTTACCCTCATCTAGTATGCAATCCATGTTAGATTTTACAATATTTTTCTCTTATGCATTTATGAAAAAACTTTCTCATTTTTTATACCCTCTCATTAAGTCCTACTGGGCTGTACATACTAAGTATTAATCATATTAGATTAATCCCTATGAATGCAAAGTGTGATTTCATAATTTTTGGAATTTTTTTTGTTTCAGTCATTAGGCTGAGAGCTGCATGCATTGGTATTGCTGAAACAAGTCTGTTTAAATGCCACCAGGCATTTTGAGGAGCAAGCAAGAACAAGGTTGCAGCTCCAATGAATTTCCCTTGAGGACTTGAAGGATGCCTGGAAAAAAGCAATGTCTGCATGAATATTCAGGTAGCAAAAAAAGAGATTGTTGTGTATCTACTTCTCACTAGATACACAGCTTTGCTCCAAAGGTGGAATTTAGATTTCAGCGGAAGTCAACTTTTGATAAGGAAGAATAAATAATGCCTTGGCTGTTGGAGAGATTCAAAAGTAACTTGAAACTGTAAAACTTGTCTAGTTCTGCCTATGAAGGTATGCATTGCATGTGCTGCATCCAGATTCATTAAATATTACAAAACCAGTGACCATAAGAAAGATTAATGTTGAGCTGCTTTTTAATGAAGAAACTGGGTACAAAAAAAATGCTTCTTTTTTAAAAAGAAGAAAACCCCACTTTTTTCCCCCCAATCAATTGATTGAAAATTATGTTTCCCTAAATACCAGCCTCTGGAATAATATTCTTGCATACCTACATTGACATATATTGTTTTATAGCTTTGTTCCCTCTGCTTTTATAGGCAGATTAAAGCACAGGGAGCCTCTAGAAATAGAACACCTGCAGCAGCTGAACCTGAGCTTCAGGGCAGGGCTACAACACAGTAAAGGAAATGAGGAGACACCGCTTGCAGTATCGCAAGCTAAGGGAAGAGACAATTGATGAAATATTTTATACCATTATTGAGTTTTTCACACCAGATGGAACTGAAGAAGAGGTGTCTACAGCTTGATCCTATCACTTAAATCTGCATTTCTATTGCTGTGTCATGAATTGATCTGTGGTGTGCCCTTAATATCTCACTGGCTGTGAAGCAGAATGGAAACTGCAGCTGTACTCAGGCCTGGCATTTTAACTCTCTTACATGAGGCAGTGAAGATGATAACCACCTTGTAGGCCTCACTGGAGTAAAGAAAATAAACCCAGCTAATGAGTGGTAGTAAAGCCTAAAGGCTTTAAGGCTGGGAATAATTTACAGCATAAGCCAATTAATGTTGCCATACACCATACGACTTCCCCAGGGTATGTACCTAGGGAACTGTGGTTAATCTGCCTGACTAATTTCAGTCTATTTCATACAGTTTATTTACAGGCGAGCATTTCTACTCTAAATCTACAGTTGTTCGTAACAGGAACATTTCATGCACCGTCTTAGATCACAGGTGTCATTGATGTTTGCAGTTTGATTTAACTGACATATATATGCATGCAGTTATGTAATCAAGCTTCAATGTAAATACCCCTTAAAGATCAAGGCCATTAAATATCTCCAAAACTCTAGGCCTAAGGCTTTACTTCGACCCTTTAGGATGTGAATTTTTCAACCGGTTCTGCTATTAAGTCTTGAGTATGGAGGCAGAAACAAAGACTTTGCAGTGCCGTAAAGGAAGTGAAAGTTCAAACCTGGGACCTGCTGAAGGATGTTCCCACCTGACCCTCATGCCAAGGGGTACCTAACCTTTACTCTGTGAACTCGAGGCAACTGGGTGAAATCTTAGCCATACTGCTGTCCTGTTACTTCATTGAAATTAAGCATTATGTACTTAGCAGGCTTCAAAACTCCCTCTGAATCATGTATGCGGGTTCTGAGATTGTTTTAGTCTAAAGGACTTATGTACATTCCTGACAAAATTTAGTTAAACCCATTTGGTCAGCCACAGAACTGTGAATCTTGGTACAACCCTGCATCTTCCACCCTGTAACTTAATTCTCACTCCGTAACTTGATATTTGATCACACTCCTGTGTGTATTTACATGCCCTCACAAAGAGTTTCTATAACAGCGCTCTCTTGGCCAGATTTCACTTTACAAGTTTCACATTTCCAGGTTCAATCATTTAATATTTTTCCCTTTCCTTTCAGTCATAGGCAGCCATCCTTTAAAGAGAACTCTCTAAGGGCCATTTACTTCAAATGGTGAAAACTGCTGCTCTGTGGCAACATGATTTCTATCTGGGAGGAGGTTCTGGATCCGTCTGCTTTTCACAGAACAGTTCATGCATTTCACACTAAGCAGCAATAGAGGCCTTGAAGTGAATCTCTCATCCAGAAAGGAGTGCATACTCATTTCAGATGCCAGACTAGTGCTGTATTCAGCTTGCTAATTAGGCTATTCATTTTGTCCCCTCATCTTGCTTCTCGCCCCTTGGAAAAACAGTTTGTAAAAACAGTCTGGTCAGAACTAAATTACTGCTTGGAAAACTTTCCCTGAAAATAGTATTTTCTTCTTTCTGCCTAGAGAGACTTGGTTAAAAATAAGAAACGTGTTAAGTAAAGATTCAAAAGCTAATGATACGTGAACTCTACTCTGGGCCAGACAGAGTATTTGGATTAGAATTGGTGTTAGCCTCCAGCAAATCTCTATAGAAGCTCTGCTATAGTCTCTTGCCTCCCCCTTTTCTTTGTTGGAGTGTACTTTCTTCATTCACTCTATTTCCTGAATTTTTTTTTTTCTGAAAGTATGCTGAAGAAGTAATGTGGATAACAAAGAAGCACAAAAAATGTTGAAAAGTGTGTGGGGAAAAATGTAAGAAATCTGTCTGTTTTTCCTCACCCAATTAAGAGTCTGATGCAGTCTGCACACACTGCTGTGGCATTTCCCAATCTTCTCTTAAAGATTTTGAAGCAGATGACTTTTTGAGAAGAGTCTGACAGAGTGTGGTTTGACAATATGGAAAAGGGATGGAAGAGGAAGGGGTTTTTTTGCTTACTCCTACTACCTAATGTGTAGTTATAGAGAAAGTGCAAAGGAACATTGACTGAAGGTGCACCCTGAAAGTCTGAGAGGTAACAGGAACCTATTTCATCAAAGAATATTTCGATCAGTTTTTAACTAAAAGATTTTCTCAGTGTTAGTCAAATCATTTACCCAGATATTTTTCTGGAACCTCCCACTCTGGAGAGATTTTAAACTCAACTGGGAAAGGATATGACTAGCTCCTAGTAATTTTTACTTTGGCCCTGCTCTGGGCTGGAGGTTGGATCAGATGAGCTCCAACCCTTGAGGTCCCTTACAACCTCAATTACTCTTTCTTTCAAAAATTATCAGTTCATCCTGTGTCTGAGATATGAAGAGAAACAAGGAAAGTATTTATCAAATCATGTTCCAATTTCATGCTTTCTATCTGGTTTTTAACTTTTTCTTTTTTTGTATTCTCCAACTGTGACATTTGCGGTGCAGTACAGTACTGTTGGAAAGAGCAACCTTTCTTGACCTGTGAGAATGATTTTCTTGAGTGCTTAAAACCCTTCCTTTATCACACCAAGAGTCATGAAAGTTTTTAAAAGTACAGCATTCCCTGTGAAAGTACCTGTTATAAAGTAGAATAAAAATAATAATTAGGAAAAAAACTTTTTTACATTCACCACACCTGAATGGTTAACTTCAATAAATTTTTTTATCATTCTCAGATCAACCTGGTGTGTTCTCCACACAGGAGAGGAAGCCTTTTACCTTTCTGCAAGACCCCAGTGGTATCAAGATCAAAGAGCTAACATTCATTTTCACACCCATCTGTGGCTGCAGTACTTTGGGAGAACAGTAGGTAATACCAAATCATGTATGGCATGCAGCCCTTGTGGTTCTCAGATATTTCCCACTCTGATACTCAGTTCCCAAGTCCATCTTAATTTCACCAGAGCTTTAGGTATTTGCATTGATTTTTACATACTGTAGCACTTTTTAAAGTACAACATCTATATGAAATGAACTTCAAATAATATTCTTTTTCTATTTTCCAAAATGATAATAGATGGAGAATTGTTATTCTTTGCTCTGTAATGACAGATTCTGTTTAACTTTACAAATATTACATTCTGGAAGAGAGAATTGCATCCTGTGCCATAGCATAAATCTGTATGAATCTCACAACTTAAAAACTAAGCTTTGTTTTCACATGCTTAAAGAAAGTAAAATACCTCTGAGTTCCCAGCAGGCTGTTATCTGCCATGAGACCTTTGTGCTGCAGTGTGGAGTGGGGTCAGCCCTGGTGGGCAGGGTCTGTACCACCATCACGGCTCTTTGCCCAGTCAGGGCAGCATAAAGGAAATCCACGACTGACTGAGGTGGAAGATATAAAATATAAATTTGTCTTCTCAGAGAAAAGGCAGGTGTTAAAGTATAACTTTTGCAATTAAAAATAATGCCAGAAACAAATACTTATGAATAGAAGGCCTTCACTGACCACCAAAGTGACCTTCCTTAACAGGGCTTATCAATTTTGACATTACATAAAACCTAAACTTTATGAGCCTACATGGACATGACCTTATTGTGTGATTTATAATGTCTTCACAACAAAATTAATTGCAACTCCTAAAATCTATTTTGAGGTACAAAAGGTCTTGAAACTATATTTAATTGGAAATATGCAATTTTATGTTAGATATTTTCCATAGCTTAGTCACCCAGACTTTTCACTTGGTCCTTTGATACACTTTAGGACCTTAAAATATTCATCTCACTTAAAATAAACCAATATCTATCATATATAATATAAAAGAAATATCAATGTCTCATGATTTTGTTTTTACTGCAAGCAGTTTTTCATAACTATTAAGTGTGTATCCTGAATAAAAAAAAAAATCTGTTGTATACTTTCTGACCCATGCTTATTTGCTAGAAAAGAGTTTTTTAACATGCAGAACCTAGTACCTCATTTGCAAGTTTTTGTCAACTAACAGGACTCTGGTGATTTGTTTTAAGCAGAAGATTGGAGGAAGATAAGAATGTGAAAGTTTGCTGACTTTTTACAGGCTCAGAGATTTCTATAAGCAGTTTCAAGTGAAAATAATAGCTCTGAAATTGTTAAACCAAAAAAAGCGAACTGCAGGAAAAGGTCAAGATTTGTTGCTGAAGTACAAGCACTTCCGTCTAGAAAACAAACCAGTTTTGTTCTTGTTAGCAAGGTCATGTAGTCAATTCATTTCATCTAACTTTAACAAACCATTTTTAAAACACTCAGTTTATAAGATTTAGGGCTTTGAGCTGATATAGATTGTTGTGGCACCAGCAAACCTTTGGAGTTACATCAGCTTGGCAACTGGTGCTTTTCTTTTCCTGTATCTTGCCACATGAATAAAAGTGGCTATGACAAGATTTTGTCTCACAGAATTTTATAGGTCATGGGGTCACCAGCAGCAGGAACTGACTGAAATAATTTGCAAGTTCTTGTGTTTCAGAGTATGCTGCTATATTTTTCCACCCCCAAGAGGCAGCAATACAGTTCCCAATGACAATAGATGATGATCTATATGTGGTTCTTTATGGGATCCTGCCTATCACAAAGATCAAGTATGGACTGGTAAAATGTACTGACACCTCCCTGACCAACGGTGCTTCCTCCCAAGGTGCTTCCTCCCTCTAGGAGAAGCAAAAAAAAATTGGAAATTCCTATAGGAAAAGATCGATCCTAAAACTTAATTTAGCTTCCATACTTTTGAAAATAGGTCAAATTAAAAGATGAACAAACCATTAGGTGTGTGTTGAATCCAAGGGTGCTGCCTGTATGGCTCAAAGCCTGGTGTCTGTGCAGCCCTGGTGCATGAGCTGGGCTCAGTGTGGCTGCTCTGGTGTGAGAAGGTGCTGGGGCTGGAGCCACCAAATGGCACGTAAGGGGTAAGATGTCCCACAGCCGCAGGTGCTGTGTAACATCGAGCAGCTCCAGGATTCACAACCCCTGATAGGAAGAAGTGAAGAAATAAAAAACAAATGGGAAAAAGGGATTAGGGAGAACCTATGGTGGGTAACACAGCAAGACCAAGGCTCAGCCTTCTCTAGGCTGCAGCAGAGGCTCACCAATCCATCCCTGATGGAGAGCTGCCTGCAGAAGTGTTTCATCCTGCCAGAGGAACATATTAAAGTTTAGTCTGCCACTATGGTGGTCTTGGCCATCTATTGCATGCCCTACCCCAACAAATAACTGCTGTATTCTCTGTGTGTGGTAAAATGTGCCTAAACCAAGGTGACCCATGAAGGTGTGCTATTGGCACAAAGAATCCTGTTGATTTAACTTCACTGTTTGCATTTCACTATAAATATTTTAATTATTGATAAAAGTATTATAAGGAGGGATTGGGGAGGGACAATTAATGAGAAGGGACAGAGGAATGGGAGGAAGGGAGAAGAAATGTTTCTGAACTTCATCTGAAGCACAGGTTAATGTAATATTGTACTCAAGCCAAGACTGTCTTGACACATGAGCAGAGATCTCCCTCACAAGCAGAAGGTTGCTGAGACCTCTCTGTTTCTCCACATATTACCCTGCAGCTCTTCCTGTACAGGGTGACCATTTGTCGTCAAGGTGTGCCTTGAAGGGTGCACTGACTCTTTCAAATATGGTCTCCCCTGAGTTTTGCACCAGGTTTGAGAACAGAAGACAGAAGACAAGAAAACAGCAGAGTTTGGGACAGAGAAGGGAAAGGGCAAAGGAAAAGAAAAGCAATCTGCCTGGAAAAGTGAAATATCCCACA
The DNA here is from genome assembly GCA_013400735.1 of Pomatostomus ruficeps. Lineage (NCBI taxonomy): Eukaryota > Metazoa > Chordata > Aves > Passeriformes > Timaliidae > Pomatostomus > Pomatostomus ruficeps. The sequence continues at coordinate 11,684 of VYZT01032652.1, read as the reverse complement.
GTGGAACAGAGATATGATAATTTGAATTTTGTAACATTTTTCTTGGTTTAAGTGTACCTAGCCACAGAGACTTATTGCAGATGATATGATTATCAGGTAAAATATTAATCTTTAGTATTTCACACTCTTAAATGCTAAAATTGAAGTATAAAATTTTCTTTTTTTCCTAAAACTCTTGTGCATGAAACATTTAATTATACGTTGACCCAAAAAAAATCCCCCTTGTAATGGACCTGAATGTACTTTCTTTCAATACTGAGTGAAATTCTGTGTGCAATATGGCACAAAACAGATCATTCCGTTTCTTCTACTGCAAGCCTCCGCGGAGCATGGAAAATCTCAGATACATCTCATTAGCTTTTCTGCATGTGGGTTTCTAATTATGAAGTGCCATAATTGATCATTTTCCTTTTCAAATTAATTTATAACATAAGAAGATTTGATTGCGGAAATGTTCAAAAGGAATACTTTGGTTTGACCTTACAGCTTGTTCCAACTCTTTGGCTGGTATCCATCAGGATCATTAAAATCAATTAAGGAGTTAAGTACAGGACATCTATTGTTCTGCCATAGAATCAATAGACCCTTTCAAACCTCCTATAATTTTAGGGATCACAGCAGACTGTTTAAAGAATTGCTCTTTTGTAGAATCATAGGTTCTAATCCTATGATGGTTCTAAGCATACAATGACTTTTTTAGCTTTATTTATTATTTTTAATGGCAAACACATACACTTTTGGGGTTCAAAAATATAGCTCAACCTTTGGAAGAGGCATGCAATCCATATTGCATTCCTGATACCACAGACATGCTCAGTGAAAACTGAAGTATAGCTGATTTCTTTGCTACAATCAATTTAATTGAAATTGTTGAATATTCAGTTCACTAATGGCTGGCCATTTGTAGCTGCAGCTATATTTAGAAAAAGAAAAAAAGAAATATTTGTATCCCAGTAACAGAGATGTGGCCCACGTCATAGCTCCATGGCTGGATCAGCCAGTGGCAAGCATTGCAGCAGCTGAAACGAGAAACATGGGGAAGGACAGAATAATGCTGTCCTTAAGGCCCAGAAGCTACACTATTGCAGTAATAACTCGGGGCCAGAAATAAGCTTGACTTATTTGGTGAAATAGTATTATTTCATAGGAAGCACTTTTCTTTACAGTAGCTGTAAACTGAGAGCTAGGGGAATGTTCACTCATATTTGTGTAGCACCTCACAAGTGGGACTGATGGTGCCAAGGGTGTCAGTGCTAATGCTAGCTATATGTTAAATGACTCTTAGGCTTTTTATTATTTAGAGGCTGTTGCTGGGCTTCAGAGAAGGCAGTGCTAAATATAATCAATTTCAATCACAGTGAGATATTACAGACCAGATAGTCATGCTGAAAACTAAGGATGAATGGAATATAATATCACACATCTTCTTTATGACCGAGTTTAATACATATGAAGGAGAAAGAAATGAGGAGAGGAAATTCTCTAAAGTCGATGCCTACAGTTACATTCACACCTTAATTGTGGGCTCAGAGCAAGTATGCCTTATAAATATAGACAAAAGTTTATTCTCATATAATCAAAATTGAAGAAGTTAAACAGTTTTGCATCCAAATCTAATTGTTGAGAAAAAAGAAAGAAGAAGAATAGAATTAGTAATGGTATGCACATACATCTTAGTTTCTATCCCTTTTCCTGGGAATATGCTCCCCCTTTCCCTGTTCTGGCAGTGGGAGGTCTTATGGCAAGCTGTGAGCATCTGGAGTTCTTCACCTGTAGGAACTCATACTTCACTGTGGTCATGTTGATGGTTTCACCTCACTTGACCTCCTTCTTATACTTTTGCTATCACATTTTTTCTTCACTGGTCTGCTGCTCCATGTTATGTCCAAACTTTATTCTTTCTTCAATGGTCTACTGCTCCATGTTATGTCCAAACTTACTGCCTGCAGTATCTTTTTTCTATGCTAGGTACTATTTCTTTGTTCTCTTTTCCACAACCAGGTGTGCATTTCTTTGATTGACCTTGGCTAAGCAGTTTATAACCTTGGAGTCTCTAGTGCCAGCCTCTTCCCCATCTAACCAGTCAGCTGTGTCTGGTGCCTCCACTTCTCCAGCTGCTGTCTCACCAGCCTGTGATTCTATAATGTGACATCATCCTGTTAGAGTCATCACAAAAAAGGAAAACAAATTAGCTGTAGACAATCTGCAATTAGGAAATATGTTGTTACAGCTAAACCACATTAAAGTAAAGCTGCTGGCAGGTCAATAAAAGTTCAGACAGAAAAGGCATGGAAAACCTCAGACCTTAGGCCTTGTGAATTCTGAGCACTTATGATCAATTGCTAACAGTGGCAATACCATATTGTAGGGCTGCAGGGTAACACCACTAGCTACCTGTAAGTTCAGCAGTACATTTATAAAATTAATATTTTCTCCATCTGACTATGAATTAATACATTGCCAGCCTGCAGTGAGAAATAACCACTCATTTTTTTATTCTGGAAAGCCAGTTTACATATGTTTTCATATTCAGTTAAAGGAATTCTAGGCATTGATTACTGCATCATCTGTAATAAACCACCAGAGGTGCCTACATTAAAAAAAATTAGTAAAATATCAGTAAAGTAACTTCCCCTTATAATGTGACTTTTGGCTTACTTGAGAATAAGACTAAACAAACATGATACATTTCATAGTCCATAATACCATCCGTATTTGTTATTACCCACAATTTAAGGGTAATTAAAAAGAATTTTATTTCTTAATTTGTGGGAAGAGATGCTCAATTTCTACACTGGCGATGTGAAGACATTAAAAATTATCCTGCTTTTTAAAAAAAATTAACAAGCTATTCCTCTTCCTCTTTACTCCTCAAATTTTTGAGCTAATACCCCATCAGACTGCAGTTAGCTCTGCTGCCATCTGGGCAGTGGCAGAGGTGAGTTTCCCTTCCACCTGCAGACACATGACCAAGTAGGGGCAGGAGTGACACCCAGGAGGGAAAAGTGAGGAGGGACAATGGCAGGGCATCCCCTCCTTGGCGACCAGTCTCTGGGGGGTGACAGGGAAAGCTCCTCTCTTCCTTGGTCCTGGGTAAAGCTAGAAACACTACTCTTATTGTGGGCTCAGAACGAGGGTGGAGAGGGCCTGGAAGGATCTCTGCTGTGGCCCTTGTGGAGAAGCAGGACTCAGAGTCCCCTTGTGCTGTCTCCAGGCTCACCTGCTGGCATACTTATTGAGGGCTTCTCCACCCTTTTCTTACAGGGAACTTTAAATGCCTCTCTTCTGTATGTGGGTCCCAGGTACATTTCTAAACACGATGTGTGACTGCCAAAGTGAGAGGCAAGAGCTAAGCACCCTGCTGCTCCTTGGCTTGCTCTAGCAGCAATCTGGGTAACTGCAAAATGCTTACAGATGAAAATATATCATTAAAATGTTCTTCAGCATCAGTCTTTCTTTCCCCTATCACCAACAAGCCAGCAACATCAAGACAAACAGGGTGACCGTGACAAAGAGCTGACTATTGGCTTGTGTGTGCCAGCTATCAGGTTTTATTACTGCTGTTTTCTGTCTTAGCAGAGCTATTCTTAACTGTGTGTCAAGAACATTTCCTGCCTCAGAAAGCAATAATCTATATTGCAAAGAAATAGGCCACCTAAGGTACCTCCATGAGCCAGAGTCTCTTTGTTCCCTAGTAACACTTTGAGAGCTCAGCATCCACTTTGTGTGTTGTCTGCACAAGCCCCAAATCCACAAACATCTGGAAACCAAAAAAGGAGAAAAAAGCATTTTGCTGAAATACTTCAGATTCAGCAAAAACTGCAGGATTCCACTTATAGCCTTTACTTGAAACGCTTGACATTATAAAGGGCAGGATGCAAACAAACACACTTGGGAAACAGAGGAACTTTGGCAAGAAAATCCTCTGGTAATACTCATTGATTTAGATCATTTATGTATGTGCAGCATGCAAAGCAGCACTTTGGAAAAATAAAAACCTGCATATACTTCTTCTGTGAAGCAATTACCAGGACTGGCCTGCATTTTGTAATAAGTGCCTTATGTTTCTTCAACTATAACATTTTGATATTTCATTTAGTACTATATTTCCCTTATAGACTCCATGGCAAGAACAATTTCAGCTCAGAACTCATGTTGAGAAACAGACTTGCCTGTCTGCCTTAATGCATTCCTAAAAACAGCAAAAGGATGCTTCTGAATGCCATCAGAGTTTATACGTATTTTTTTGAGCATGTTGGTATTTTCCAGGAAAGTCTGAATTATTTGGTAGTGCAATTTCCACATCCAAACTGTTTATTCTGATTTTTTTTGACACCTGTTAGCTATTTATACCTGGAAGATATGAACTTTTGTAGTTCTAAGAAAGCAGCATTATGTTTTTCAGCCTCACAAACTGTTTTCTTCTGCTTCCTCATTATGTCTTTTTAAAGTCATTTCAGCCTTTTTTATTTTATTGAGAAATGAGACATATAACATCTTATGTTACTCCTATAGATCATAAATTTTCTCTTTAGAATTTTATGCTTCATGCAGTTTGCAGTATGTTCTTGTATGCAAGACATTGAGTACTCCAATTTCTACATATATCTTAACTGTCAAAAATATATATAATATTTCAATGCTTACTACCTCTGGGGGTAAAAAAAAAGGTATTTTTTATTTTAATTAACCATCAGGTGGCAAAATTATTTTCACTATTTTTTTTATATATTCCACAGATTAAAAGTCCTGAAAAAAAGACCCCTTGTTAGGTCATAAAAGGCCTTTTAAAGAAAAGAAACATAAAAATTTAATGTAGTATACATGCATTTCTGAGTGGTATGTTCTTCAGCTAAAAGGAATGATGTAGATATCCTCATTTTTCAGTTACTATTGTTATATTCAGAAAAAAATAAACTTATCAAAATTGAAGCAGAACTAAAAGTTTCCCATCTAACTCCATTTCCCCAACTGTTATTTTTTTTCTGAAAAACACTTCAACAAAGGGTCAACAGATTATTTTATAGCAAAAAATGGAATACCTGAATGATAATGTTGTATGATAACAAATGTACTTGTTCTGTTTTGTTACTGTGCAATAAGGAGGGGGGAATATATATATAACCTTGATGGATAACATTTCTCTTTTATGTGATATTTCTATTTGCTGGATTAAAATAATCATATTGTAATAATACAGAAAAAATAGTTCAACTTTTTTTCTCTTGCATGTGTAACTTCCTCCTAAATGAAATCTGGAGATCTGTTTATTACAGCCCCTCAACTTGCTCAGTAAGAAAAGTACATTGTGTATTTAAGTCTGTATAGGAGGGAAACCTGCTTCTTAAATAATCTTGAACTAGAACTTTAAATGCAAATTACCTTCCCACACAAATATAAAAAGAAGAAAATAGAAGCATCATAAGTGCTTGTTTAAATCAAAGTCAAAAGGAGTAATTTTTCAAAATTTTTACCCAAATTTGGCACTGACAATAGCTTTGTTTACAAGAATTTCTATAATAAATTAAATCCATGTCTCCCTCCTCACTCTCATAATAAAGTTAGCCAGTAAAATGGGCTATTGCTGAATGAAGCAAAGCCAAAGTGCAACAGCCTTTGCCAGTGGAAGCAACTCTCCTGCATTTTGTCAGTGTGCTTCTATTTGCACTTTCCTTCTGCAGCTTCCTATCCATGGGAACGTTTAATCTACATTTCAGTCATATCCCATTTTCTTATCCTACTCTTCCATTAGTATGGGATCTGAGTGCAGACAAGCATTATATATGGCCCAGGCAGTGCCAACAGATTGTTTGTTTGTGCTGTGTTGTCATCACTGATTTATCACAACCACTCCCTTAAAGTAAGACATTAAATTTACCTTATTGTCCATCAAGGACCAAGTTTCAGAGCTTATAGTGGAGAGCAGAGGAGAGTAGATGAAGGCTGTATGGTTTCCCACAGTCACCAAATTGATTTTTTATGTCCCTGTGGTGCTGAACCACAGATTCATAGACAGATTGAAAGCAATGTTTTCATGAGGACATTTTAAAAACACTTGCCCACAGTGACATGTCCTCCTTTGTAACCACAAAAATGCCAAGTGCTGATCCTAAGACTCTGACATAAGACATGTTACTGTTACTAAGGTACAGTAACACAGGAGCTCTATTAACTAATATTTTCTTTGCTGTATAAACCACAATAGGGAGTCATTTCAGAGTCAGAATATTAGCACAGTAGTCATGTCGCTAAGATCAACTTCAGATCTTCCTTCAACTGCACAAAGGATATATCTGGAAGAAATGCTCATTTTAAATATTTCTGAGTAACTTCTACTTTCTGTCAAATATTTCTTACAGGAAAGGTTTCTGCTTATCCTGCCATGACACCAGGTGTCTGTCAATCCTGCCGTGACACCAGGTGTCTGTCATCTGCTTCAGGAAAGTGCATTCTGCTGAGATGTTCATGCTTGTTGGTGGGAGTAGTGACTCAGTCAGAAAGAGGCAGCCACCCACATCTGCACCTAAGATAGGATTGTTCTTATTTTAAGGAAACAACACAATGTGATCAAAACAAACAAACAAACCAACCAATCGTTCCCTTTACTAAAGGAGTTATGACAGTGCAGTGTTGACTCACTTGTAACCTTTTGGATAGCATGTCTATTTCATCATTCTTTTAAGGGGTGTTTTTCCGCAAGGAGGTATGCAGTGAAGCTGTGAACTAGCAGAGAATGTTAGGTACATTGCACAAAACCTCTGCAGGAGCAAAGAGATGAAACATGAATCCCTTTAGAACAACGCAAAGTTCTGTGGTTTTGCCTTTCTTTTGTATTGCACATACCAGAGAAGTCAAACTCAGTTTGCTCTGCTGTGCTTACCTTTTTCATGACATTTTTCCATGTCCTGCAGTCCCAGACCACTGGACCTCCAGGTTTAATATGTTTTGGAGTTAGATACACCTCAGCCAATAAATTTATAAACCAAGCCAAACTTCAGCCTCTAGTGCATATTGAAGGAATCAAGGAATGTAGTTTTTACTTGTAGGTGGGATTTCTGACACAATTGGGTTGCTGTGAGTAATGATAGCACTGTACACACTTAGGGAACAGTAAATTGAAATTTCTTGTCACCTCCATTTCTAAAAGTGAGTTTTTTAATACCAGAAAGCTAAAATATAGACAATTTAGTAATTTAGGTGAAGATTCATGCTACAGAGCATAGCACTTGTTTTTGTTAGCAAATCATACAAAGATATTTAAAAGGTACTTCATATTGAGATTTGAAAATAGAGGAGATTTTGGTATAGAGGAAAGACTGTAGGAGCAGTTGATTAAATCATTTATTTGTGGCCACAAAAGACTGTGAACATGAACTAAGACTGAAAAAAAGAAAATAAAGATACAAAAGACATGACATTGAGCTTAGAGCACAACTGCACAAGGTAATGGACAGCAGCTATCCCCACACGAAGACATGAGGAAGTCTGAGGTCTGTTTGTATGGGCTGTCACACAGCATTAACCCATCCTTATACTCTCCTGTTTGGCATGCATAAAAACAAACTTTCAGCAGCACCTTGCACAAGAGCTCTTAGCTTACCATGTCCATCAGCCAACTACTGGATGTTAGCACTGCCATGGAGACACAATGAAGTCCTTTCACTGTTCATGAATCTCATTTGAAATGTGTATCTCAGCCACACAGAACCTGTCACCTCTGGCAAGGTCCCACCCCCCAGCCAGCTTCAAGGATGGTTGGTTCTAACCCCCACTCTGTGTTAGCAAGTGTGCTCACTTGTTGGTCAACTCCAACAGGAGGGTGTCCAGAGCTGACATGGGATACTCCTGTGGGGCAAGCATTTGTCATGCTACTGAGGGGTTTAAGAGGGTTGCAAGCTGGGGATATGGAAGATTCACAGGTCATTTATGGTAAATGTAAAAAAGGGGTAGTGTGGCCTACCCTGGTTCTGGGTAGTTTGATGGGGAGATCCAGTCCCTGGGAAATCTGTACAGGGAAAATATTTTAAAAATGTAAACATCAAACCAATAACAGAAAGAAAGTGAGAAAGGAAATGCATTCAATATGGGTAACATTAAGGCTCCAGCTTGATATACAGCATGGGCATGCTCTATGTGATGCTGGACAACCACTTGAAAGAGGAAAGCTGATCACAAATTTGTAAAAGAGGGTACAGCGTTGCAAACAACAAAAACACACAAACATAATTTAACATTATGACTGGAGATATATACAGTAGATTTAAAACAACTTCTCTTTATTTAAGAGCTGGTCTGTATTGTTCATCCCATAAATACCAAGATAGCTTCCACAAATACGTTCAGCATTCTGAAAAACAGGAATTTCAAAAAAATAGCTAAAGTCCTTCTTTGGTCTTAACAATCATAAAACTTGGCCATGTGTCCATGGCAACAAGGATATGATAACATTATCTGCCTTATGAACTCCTGATTTCCTCCAGCATGTATCTGAATAATGTGCCCTAATTTCAGCAATTTTTTCTATATCCAG
>VYZT01032647.1:37429-116537 GCA_013400735.1 Pomatostomus ruficeps | reverse complement strand
TTGAAGTTTGTATTCAGAGAGCAATAACATTAATATGTCAAGAGACAAAGTGTTTAAGAAAGTAGAAATGATACATAAATCATTCCTTAAACAAAGTTATGCCTTGCTTGCTCAATGCAGCAATTATATTGTTTCGATTTTGTATGGATAATTGGAAACTTCTTTATCCAGTCTAATAACAAGCTGAGTCCTGAGGTTTCTGAAAGTTCTATCTTGCTCTTCTATTTGTATAATTAAGAGGTAGAAGATGTCAAAGAGAGAGAAAGAAAGAGGGGAGGGAGAGAGAGATAGGCTTAAAGGCTTCTTCCAGCAGTAGGTACTAGAGTCCATCAGGAATGCTGCTCCTGCTGAGCTGGCAGCTGCTTCCCTAAGTTCAGAGAGGTCACCGTGGTTTCTTTCCTGTTCCTCCTCCAGGCATTGAATTGCTGGGGGAGTTGAAAAAAAAAGGCATCTTCCTTTCTCGCCCTGCAACATAAAGACAAAATCCTTCCTCCCTATCTAAGTGTGTTCTGGTGAGGCCTATAAAAGTTCAGACGTGATGAAAATTATTTGGGTTCCTGTGATACTTTTACCCAGAAAAATCTGAAAGACATTACAGACTAATTGACATACGACATATGCATATGACATCTGAGGATGTGCCCTCCTGTGCATGATAAATTTGAAAATGCAAGGATTTTCTTCACCATTGACTTGCTGCTTTCTCAGGAGATAAAACAGATTATTTGGTAAATACTTCAAAATACTGTTGCTGTAATTTAGGACAATGCAGACTAATGTATCCAGTTAAGACTCAAGAAGAAGAAAATATGTCTTTAAAGAAACAGAACACAAGCTGAGCTGACTGTAGATAAAAAAAAGAAAGTAAGAAAATTCAATGTTTATAGTAAAAACTCCAAGAGTCTATCACTCACCATACATGTTGTTCTTCACAGTGCAGTACACAGATGGGTCTGGTCCAGGAAAATCAGCCTGGATAAAATAGTACAGTAAATCAATTCAGTTGCATTAAACCCCGATGTGGGCTTGTATTCAGGACCAGAGAGTTCTGAATTTAGGTAGATGAAAAAGGAGGACTCTACTTGTGACAAAGGATGTGTTTAAAGAATGTATAAGTAGATTTATTGAGATCACATCTTTAGTCTCTTTGGGTTAATTTTCCTATTTGCACCTTCCCAGGAAGCCCTACAATAAAGACAAAAGCCTATAGCTATAAAGTCTCCTTCCTTGTGGTTCTGATTCAAATATTTGAAGTTAGTTTGATTATTTTTTTGGACACAAATATGAATTTTTATCCCTTGTTTTGGCATTTAAAAGGGGTTAGAATCTTACTTAGCACTCTTTCTCTGCCAGCTAATCATGTATTTCACATGCTTATTTTTCCCTAATTATTCACTTACCAGACTGCAGCAGCTTTGAACTGTTTATATATAAAGTCTGGTGTTTGAAAGAGAGTAAGTTATATTTAAAATTTCCCTCTGTTTTTTAAGTACATAAACTCACATGCAGTGCCAAATATGCCTTTCCAGTATATAATAATAGGGATCTAATTGCACCAGTTTCCCAAGGGGCACGAAAGTAGAAAAGCAGAGCCTGCGTGGAAAACACCCTTTTTTTTTGCCTTTGGCCGTGACAGGCTCCTACATATGGAATGAAATTCCATCCTCACAGAAGTCTATAGCAAAGATTTGACTGACTCCAGGGGGACTGGATTTGGGCCCACATGCCTGATTTCAGGGTGTGATTTTGGTGATGAAGCAAGCTTTAAGGAGTGGGTAAGAATATTCACTGTGGAAGGAAGTTATTTTCAGGCGTTTTCTCCAGTCTCTCTCCCATGCAGGAATAACTTTCTCCTTTGGCATATCATTTTATCTTTCTGAGGACGACTAGGAAAAGCACTTACTAAACTCACTCAGTGTTTCTGGAAAAGCCCAGTGGGAAAATTTGCTTTTTAACTGCGTGTGTACAAACTCAGGAGTACCCATGGCAAAGCAGCAGCCCTTCTGTGAAAAAGAGACAATTATGACAGGAGTAAGAAGCCTGGTTTAGCCTGCTGGTGCCCCAAGATCTGCCGACTTGAAATCATGTTTCCCAGCAGATCACTGCCCTCAGAGTGTAGCTAAGGGGCCATGCTAATATTTCCTTCCTGAAGGGAGAGAGCACATTGGGTTGTCCTTAATGTGAACTGCATGAACTTTTGTACCTTTTCCTTTTCTTCTTGTCTTCTGAGAAGGAGGAGGGTTTGTCCCAATATAGCCAAAGCATGCTGTTATGCAGGACTGGCTTATAAACAACATTTAATAAAGATTGCCCTTTCTAATCTCATGTTTGTAAGAATAATGTGGTTTTCATTCATATTGTACTGAGTTAGGTGGTCTGATTTTATTACTACCAATGTATTTAACAACACTGAATTGTGAATTTCTGGGTCTCACCAGCTCAGTTTTTCCAATAGATGAAACTCAGGCAATGAGGTGTTTTTGGGTACATTTTTATTTCTTCTCCTGTTTCCCTGGAGTCAGCTGTTTCAACCTCAGCCCAAGTGAAAAATCTCTAATTTGCTCCCCATCCTGTTTGTATATAGACAATCAAATTCTTGTTCTGGAGCTTTTTGCTGTGATGTTTGCTGGGATCACCTCACTGCTGGAAGATGAGGTGGGATATTGCCGGGTGTGCTGATCTACCTTTGTGTCTTGCCCTGCCCTTGAGTTGCATGGGAAACACTATTGCAGAACAGGGTGCAGACATTGCCATTCCCTCTTCTCCAAGTTATCTTTTTTTCCATCACCCACTGAAGGAACCTAAATAAAACTCAGTGTACACATGTCATTAAAAAAACCCCAAAATGCAAGTTTGGGACTTGGTGTATTTGTTCAGCCTACATACATATGCATTATAGTAGTGTTGCATGTTAAACTGTTCATGTTTCTTGATTAAAAAGCTCATCTAAAGAGTAAAGTACATCAGTGCTTATCTTTTACCATTCACTCAGTGCCCTACGTAGTCACACACGAACAGGCAAAACAGTAACTAATCAGACCTTTTAGAGCTGCCTAACCCACTTTTTGTCTTTATTATGAAACTAAGATTTGGTCAACTGAGGTCAAGTTGTGCACTTAACACAGCTTCCATTATAGTCAGTGAACTCTGTAACAGAGAGTAAAGTCAAAATATAAACAGAGAACATTTCTGCAGCAGCTCTGGGCTGGGATTAACTTGGATCACCTAGTCTTCTGCTTTTAATGAAATTCTCTCCCTTGTATTTTCTTGTTTGGAAGAGAGTCCAAAGTTATCTCATGCTAATTTAGTTAGGCAGTGCCCTCCAGGGATGTCACAGGCCTCCATGACCTCTCCAGAGAGACTCAGCAAAGGGATGAGGAGAATTAAACATTCCTGAGAAATTGCAAAGCAGCAGCCCCCAGAGATTTTGCATAGAAATGAGCTCCAGACTAGCTGCCAGAGACCCAAGTCACCTTTTCAGCACTTCCTTGACATGTCTCTGCCAGTCCCATCTGGCTTGATTCAGGGGGTCAGTGTGGGGACTGAGGAGAGGTGGCAGCTAGAGAGGGCAGGATTCGAGGGAGGTCTGACTACGGTAGTCTCAGGCTTTAGATGCTTCTCCAAGATGTGCAGCAAGATGGTTTTATTTCCTTTCCTTCCCACATGGTCTCATGTTTTGGTATGTTCTTTGTGCTGAAAAGGGGAAGAATACTAAGTGAGGAGGTTTAATAATAAGTTAAGTTATTATTTCACCATGTGATGCAACAGTTTGTTTCATGCCTGGTTTTACAACTACCTCTTGAGTCAAATGCAGAAAATACTGTGGCATCAGAGAGCTACTTACAGTGACATGAACTGCATGCCCCACTTTCCCCTCTATTATGTTGGTAGGCTGTCAAAATGAATGAAATTAATTTCACATGAAGCCAGAATTAAGCGTGGTTTGCAGGACAGAATATTTCTCTGGGAAAATATTCAAAGAGTTGATTTCTGAGTTTCCTTCAATTATTTCGCAAAAAGGGAGGAAATAAATTTGCTGAAGTTTAGGCAAGAGAGAAAAAGACACAAGGAAACCACTGGAGCTTGGTTAAGAGTATCTTGGTCACCTCAGCAGTTAACTCACTTTTTTCTTGCATCGTAACAAAAATGTGTGCTATCTCAAGAAATGTCTATTTTGTTGAGTTTTGGAGTGTGTATTCTAACAATGACTTCTGTGTGCTCTCATCCTTACATTTCCTTGCCCCTTTAATTTGTCTTTAATTAGTCAGGAGCTAGTTGGTATTAAGGAAGAATGTTTGAATTCCCACCTTTCGCTATAAAAGTGCAAAGACAAATCTAATTCTATAACAAATAATGCACTTCATCGTGAAATGTCTGTGCTACTCTTAACTTTTTTACAGCACTCTAGTTGCATAGATATTATTACTCCAGCTTCTCAGACAGCAGAATTTGGGCTGTAAGATTAAATGCTTTAGTGAAGGCTCTGAAGAGAGTCATTAACACTGCTGAGATTGGGACACTGCTCATCATTTGGTTGGACCAAACTGAATCAGTAAGCAGGCTGGACCTAAAGCTGGTTCCTTGTAATTAGAATATGGTTTATGGTATAGCTGTTACAGAAAAGATACAGAACAGAGAATTGTGTTCATGTGAAATATGTTTCAGCAGTTGAGTTATAAATCTCCGAGAAGAAGAATAAAAAACATGGAATGAGACTTGCATATGGAAACCAGCATATAAGGGATGATGGTGTCATTGTGGTGATAAATCCAATGCATTCTGCAATGACTCATGCCTGTGCCACTGTTATTTGCCTGAGAACAGACCTCTGGCCCTTGCCAAGTAATGCGTGTGGGAACGTTGTTCCCGGTGTCTGACCTGCGGGAGTTATTCCAGCCTTAATGGCAGGATACCTAGTGTGTGTGGAGCCTTGTTCATGTCCATTGTGGGGGGAGGGCCCTCACTTTGTCTGGATGTGATATGAGCAATGACTCCTGACATGCATGTAGCAGAGATTTATTGCAAGCAAAAGCTGAAGTGTGATAATGCTACTGGGGTATTCTGTAATAATATGGTAAAACACTTGTCATCACTTCATCGCAGGCAGTGAAAGTCAATTGTATATGCTACACAGAGACAGATAAAAAACATAAGTATACTTAAAACTTCATATGGTTTGCATTTTTCGTAACAGCTCTCCTGACTCTAATATAAGACAGGTTTTAATTTTGTTTTGGGTAAGTGGATGTGCTTACAGTCTCACACCCACAATTCCATGGCTTTAAATAGAATCGCTCCCAGGGTGCATAAAAGAACACATGCTGTTATGTGAAGGATTTATCCAGGATGCCAGGATTGTATTTATTGCTGGGAACAAACTGAATAAAATTTTCTATTCCATTCTGACACTAGCCCATGGAGAGCAGCCGTATCTATGGTTTCAATGCAGATCCTTCCCTTTCCCTAACGCAGGATTTGATGTGACTGTTCCTGCTGTTGCAGGAACGGTAATTACTAATGACGGTGGAATCAGAATGGCCAGAGCAAGCCAAGGGAAGGTCAATGCAAAATGCCCTCCAAATGTATTTTTGAGCATGCTCAAATCTTCGCACTGCCTCTTCACATCTGCCCTGCACAGCCAGACTGCTCTGCTAAAACACATCCTTTGGTTTCTGGGATCATTTCACTGCTGCCTTTTTCTAGCTGAAATTTCCATGCCCTGGTTTGGGATGGCAGAAACCATGAGCTGGTACCCAACCTGAGCACGGAGGAGCTCGGTCAGAGCAACAGGAGTGTTAACACTGTGGCAGCAAGTCTGTGAGGCAGATTCCTCTGTCCTAGGGCTTGGGTTAAAACCGCCAGACTCTGCATAAGCTGCTATGTCACATGGTGGCTGTTTTGGGTACTGTTGGCCTAAAATTGAACTTGTGACATGAGGTAAAAATAAAAAAGAAAATAAATCCCTCTGTATTGCATTACCGTCTCCCCGAGGCATCAAAGTCATGCTCTTGTCTCAGTCTGTACTCAGCCAAGAGAACTTAGCATCAAATTCCAAAATGTTGTCACCTGAAAGGTTCTGGTAAAGGAAAAGAAAAAATCCATTGTACCAGGAATGAGATTGCTTTAGCATCCTTTTTTTTTTTCAAGTGACTTCTTGCTTTTTATAGTTAGTAAAATTGCCTGATGTGCAATTCTATCACTGTCTCATAAGTAACAATGACTTAAGGGTGAAAATCTTCCTTACTTCCAACTCCAGTGCACTGAAAACTGGAATAAAATCAGAAAGTGAAGCTCAGTGATGTGTTTAAGAGAGCAGGCTCTTTATTTACACAGATTATTCAGTCAAGGATTACTCCAATTTTTAAGAACCCAATTGATAGTAAATATTTTTCTCAAGAGGAGTAAATTAACATTTCAACGCAATTTTTTTAGATAAATATTCAGGAATGTAGCATCATTTGGAAACTCATAGCAGTCTGAGGAAAAAATGTTCATAAGCATGAAGCAAGAACTTTGAAAATTTGAGGGGGGAATGTAAATGATAAAATAAGTTTCAGATAAATTTTATGTTATTAACTCAGTCTTTGTCCCTGTGTTGTTTTTTTTTTCAATAACACTGTCCATAAATTTTATCCCAGTGCTCTTGCTTTGTTACTCTTAACTATCTTAAAGGATTGCTCTTCTTCCTTCCCAATTATACCCTCAAACGTGTACAAACATAATGAAGTGCTGATTTATTATCTCTGAGTCTATCTGCCTGTGCTCTGGCAGTTCTCTGCTGCTCTTGGCAATTTTTTTACAGTTTGACTAGTGGTTTAACCCAAGTTAGGGCCCGTTACTGGATAGGCACAGGACAGACCTACAAATCCAAAGTAGAGAAGCTAGCAAGCTTCAAAGGCAGTTTTTACAGATGGGAGGAAAGGAAAAGAAGATTTGGAGAGAGAAAGTAATTTTCTGAATCACGGTATGGATAACAGCATTTTTGTTTCTGTGGAGATCTGTAGTACTTTGACCCATAGATCATGCTGTTCCTCTGACCCCCATCAAAAGGAGCATGTCAGCTTGTGCTTAGCTGTATGTGTTTAAGCAATCCAGGAAAGAAATAGGCAAACAGGTGTCAGAAACAGGAACCAGGATCTTTTTATAGTTAAATTGTTACACTGTAAACATTTTGTGATCGATATCTACATTGTGATCATTATTCTGGGGCTGATAGTTTTGCTCCAGTGAACACGCCAGTACTTGACTTGAAAGCCTGGTCTGTTTTCTTGTGGTTAGATCATGGCCCCAACCAGCCCTTCCTGGCACGAGTCCCTAAGACTCCTCTGCCCTCGCCGCAACCTGGGTACAACCCTTTACTTTAGCGGTGAGTAATCCTGTCAAATGGGAGTCTGCTTCTTTGTGAAGAGGCATTTTGTCTTACATTCATGTAAAAATAGCAGGGAAAATTAATTCTGGAAGGGTATAAAGGGAGGGGGAAGCAAGTCAAATATCTCTCCGAATTGTCTGCTAGGTGGAGCCTGGGAAACATATATTTGTTCTATAGTACTATGTAATTCAAATCTGAGTGGTTAAAACTCATACATGCTTTCTTCAATTCAGATTTTCCTTTTTTTTTTTTATTTTCCTCTCTTTAGCTTTGAATTTCTTTCCCTTTTCTCTTAAACAGAATTTAAGGAAGCTCTTTGTTAGCAATTGCAACAATATCCTCCAAAATTAAAATGAAAGAAACAGAGCATATGTGCATCCTTTCTGTATTTTTTCATTAATTTACTTTGTGTCACACATGTCACTTCCAATCTAGCCATTTGAAGAATAAACAAACCATTATGGACCTAAAAATCTGTTCAAAATTTTTTGGCAGGAAAAGAGGACTATATTAATTTTCATTGTTGGTTGAGGTTTCCCAACAAGCAGCTTTACTGTTTCTTTTTTGCCTCCAGCTAGCAACTAAAGATCAGTTATAAAACTATATACAAATACTTCCATGTATTGAAAGAACAATATTTTGACATTCAGTGACACAAGGGGAAAAAAAGGAGTAATCTAGTTTTTGATAACACAATGAGAACTTTGTGTTCACCCGAGGTCCATGTGAGAAACATCATGTTGCGTTAACAGGGAAGGTTGACCTTTAAGGTTTATCTGGATTATAATTCTTGTGGTTTTTATTAATAAAACTGCCTACTAAAGTTTCATGAGTCCTCCCTGAGATCTGTAAAACAATTGGCCTATCAGCTTACAAGAGAGAAGTTAGACAGTATTTCCCAGTATTTCCTACAGATGTGAGGGCTTTTGTTTCAGAAGACATTGATATTGTTTTCATTTGAGATGGTCCACAAAGATTATCAGGTATTTTATTATCTTAGTAACTTTATAATTGTTGGATTATTATCTTTCAATGTATCAACTATACTCATTCAACTTGAAAGAAAAAATCATGGACCTAAACACAGTTTAGCTCTGAACAAGTTCACCTCTAGAGCCAAACCATAGGATTTGACTAAATCAGCAATCATGCTTCAAATTGCTTCTGTGGCAACTTCTCAACTGTAACTTCGAAAATCTCTGAGAAAGTTTATAAAATGAGCCTCTATATCATACTATCTCTGTAACTATATCCTGGGAGACTTGCTGTTTGTTTACTTTCTTGGGATTCTTAAGGTAAATTTTCCATTGTTTCTTATCAAATGATGCATTTTTTCTCTCAGAGAAAAGTGTTTTCATCTCAAATCTGTTCCCATTTTGTATTTTTTGTGTCAGCGATGTCTATGGTTTGCAAATGTCTCTCTTCTGAATGGAAGCAGCTGCCATGTCATAAGTACTCAGTGTCTCCTCTGCATGAGTAGAAAAGACAATGCTAAAGGAAAAACTTTGTACACAGACTTTGGAGTCCTTATGTTCAGCATTACACAGTTAAGGAAGAAGCATATCAAAATGCATTTAAACTGATGAGATCTGATAGATGCTTAAATGGTGTTCAGAAGAGTTTTTCCATGAATGGGGGTTCCTTGAGCAACAGATCTTGCACCAATGCTGTGATTTTTGGTAATCTGAGAAAATACGATGATGGCTCTTTAGAGGAAAGGAAGAGGCGTGTATCCTGCCCTTCTTGGGAAGCACCTCTTTTGCTGGAGGTTTTGAGAAAGGGTTTAACATGTGAACAGTCACCAATTACAATGATAGACAATGACCTTAATCCTGAACTTCAGTACAAACTGTAACAGCCTAGTAAGATTACTTATTGGGTGTGCACCCTTGTTTTTTGAGTTGCTGAGCAAGAAGAGTTGTAATTTAGGGTGAAAAAAACATAGCAGTACATTGATTATGCATACTCCCATATTCCTGCTGTCAGTGGCTTCTTGGGAGTATTGGCATGCCTGGCAGCACATCCCTGTGGTTTTCTTTGGCAAGAGCCTCCCTGCTGCGCTTGCCTTGACCTACAACATTGTCAGAAACAAGTAGTAAGGCAATAGTCATTACTCTAGACTGAACTCCCATTGTGGCGGGGAGCATGGGATCATGCCCAACACTGTTGTGTGTTGGCTGTCAGGCAGAAGCATCTTACAATTTACCCTGATCACAACACTTTCATGCTGCACTTCAGCTTCATTGGTGTTTTTCAGCCATGTGTGCTATGCCACTGTTGCACACAAAACATGTGTAAGGAGATTTTTGTTTTCCGCCTCTGGTGTGTATTATATGGATGTCTCACTGTGTCTTTATATAATCTCCTTATATAACACACTCTGATGCCTGCTGGGTACGCCCAGGACACACCTACTCTTTTAACAGTCGCAGAAGACAATCAGATGTGGGTGACTCAGCCCTCAGTGTAGCACCTTTTCTTCCTTCTCTGCCCCTCCAGAAGTGAGTAAACAGATAAACTGGGAGTCAGTTTGGGTTCAGAGCTCTGAGTCAGTGTCCTGTCTCACTTTTCTAAGGCACGATCATCAGTTATGGTCATTTCTGTAGCAGCCTGAGAAACCACAGCCAGTCAGCTGGGTTGTGTCAGGAGGAGTCGGGTGCTGGCATCTGGAACTGCTTCGCATCCCAGGCAGGCAGGAAGTGCGTGGGCATGACATCTCCACACATCGCACAGCACGGGAGATGCCAAGCAGCCTCTTTCCATGCCAGTGCAGTTGAGTTGGGACAATGCAGAGAGGGAGGTGGTACAATAGCTCTGTCATTTGTGGCACAAATGGAACAGTCCCTCATGATGCACACAGGAACAGCACTCACGCCAGGCCTTTGTGCTCACCATATGGGAAGAAGACTCTCCTTTGCTCCCACATCCCTGTAAAAGCTCATCATGCTTTGGCCCAAAATGCTCAATTCTCCTTCTCAGTGGTGACCCCAGCAGGATAGCTATGTTTGGATCACTAGAGTATCATATCCAACCCACTGAATGCTTCTGCCCACTTCTAGACAATAGAGCATGGAATACCATAAAGACAGAATTTCTATAAATGGTGATAATGTACTGTTGGGTCTCTCCAGGTGGTGATGTTTTCTGACTTAGTCAGAAATTGCCCCCTGATTGTTGACAGCCTTGAGGTAACCCATTCCTTCTGCAGTGATAAGTAAGCTGAGCAAGACATTCACCAGCCTCTGCTTCTTTGCCTCTGAAACTCACAGACAATGCACCATGCATCAGGCTGCAATTATCTGTTCCATCGCCTAAGGTAAACAGTACTGATTTGGTTTGATTTTTTTTTCTCCATGTGTGGCAAAAAACAAAGATCCTAGAATTTCTCTGCATAACACCTAGAAATACATATGATTTTTTTTTTTTTTATAGCATAGGGCTTGGAAAAAACTGCTATGTGGCAGTGCAGGGCAATAGTAACTAGTAGCAACAGGAATATTCCTGTTTATCCCATTGTGAGACCTGTTCAGTCAGATCTGTTTTGGGTTTTGAATTGGATGAGACATATGAAAAGGCTTTACTTATCTTTGGAAAAACCTGCCTTTTATTTCTGGAGCAGAAACCATCATCTGTACTTTAAAATCTTAAAAAGTTGGATTTATTTTTGAATAAATCCTTGGATAGGCTCTTGAATAGGAAGATACCTGATTATGAGCCCATTTTAACAATACACAGTGCTAGAGCAGACAATGAAACAAAAGTCTCAAATATATAGAGTTAAACATAACCTCAACTACCGGGTCTTTGTTATCCATGGATGACAGCCCAGTTAATAAATGTTTTCTTACGGAGATGCTAGACTGGAAGCTAGACTGGAAGTTAATGGTGAAACACATCCACAACATACTCTAGATTCTCTAGGCAAGCAGACACATCACAACCATAATGACAGTGGCATGCACAAAATGTATCTGTATGGGGATTGTGTTAGTCAGACTTGGGTTTTCCCGCTCACTAGCCCAGGTGCAAACACTGTGTAAGCAAAGAAATTTGGGCAGGGAGAAGACTGCTTCATGGTTTGGATATGTGGCTTGAAAATGCTGCTTACTACTGGCAGGGGTTTATATTGAGAAAAGGGTAGAGGGGAAAGATGAAAGAGGAAAGATTTTGGCAGAGGCTGGAGTTCAGGCATGCAGAACAGATATCCTAGTCCACATAATCATAAAAGTGTGTTTGCTTGCTAGACTAGCTACGTATCTCCTGTTAGGTCTCTGTCTTTAAAAGTAAATGACATAGAATTGCCTTTAGACTTCGTGACTCACTAGACCACAGAGCCAAAAAGAATTGAAGTATGAAAAATGCATTTTGTCACTTTTGCCATTAAGGGAACAGTCTAACTCTAAGAGAGTCAAAACCTGAATTGTTTCTGTGGTAGTTTTCTCCTCCTTTTCAGCATCTGCCCATAGTTTGTTACTTGTACTGAGCAAAAATTAGGAAGAGGGTGTCAGAACAGAACACAAGTAATTTCTTTACTTGCTGTCATCCCATCCAAAAAAGCCTTTACAAAGAAATACAGGAAAATCCACAATTCTGAGTTACTGCACCCGAAAAATTCCTAAAATATATGACCTTGCGATTGTTAAAAGACAGCCAAGAGCCAAAGCTGGGCAATGTTTTTATCCCAGTTCAGCCATGTCATGGGTCATGTGGTTCAGCATGTGAACAGGAAGGTAAGAATGGGTGAACTTTTGCCTCAGTTGTGCAGTCCATCAGAGAATAAATGGAGCAAATCACTCTGCAGCTGGATCAGGAGGTGAACGGCTGAATACCTCTCACACAGAGGCCTTTGTGTTCTGGACATGATCTAGCATTATGATGGGACGCACTAGTCTGAGGCTTTGTAGCAATTACTAACCCATTATCACGCTAGAACATGAGATCATTTATCTTCTAATTCAGAGTGTCACCTGTTCTTCATTTGCCAGTCAATAACCATTAATTACTTTCAGTGGAAATTTAAACAAAGCTTTTCCCCTCTGTTAAAACCAGTAAGCCATTCAGTAATGACAAATAAACCTGGAGCTGTATCACCCCCTTTCCTCTCGTTCTCAGCCTGGAGTCTGGTACAATATGAATTCTTAAAGGAAATGCCTAGAAATTCATAGGTCAAGGACCTTTATTAGTCTGATGTGAGGAGAATCACATTCCTGGCGCTTGGTGGAGGGAAAGGATATAGCTACTGCATGTACATGGATGTCTTATTGGTTGTCATGGCCTGTACCTGAGGAAATATAGTTTTGAATGTGAAACTTGTTCAAAGTTTTTTCTCTCTTCTGGCTTGCCTTGGTGCTTTTTTACAGACTGTTCATGCAGACCCATTCAAAGCAGCAGCATTTGGTCGCCTTCCTCAAAGCAAAACAGAGCTATCACTTACTTTGTAATTTTTAGCATGTTAATTTTTTTCATACCTGATTGGATTGAGGTAACTCTAAGTGCCAACAATTGTGAATGCCAGAAAAAATAAAAGAACCCGCAGTGATAGACTCTCAAGTAACCATTAATCTAAACATTCTTTCCTGGTAGAATTTGAAGCAAAAATTGCTTTTAGCAACTCTATCTGCATTGTTTGATCATTTCTAAGTTGATCCTTCTGAAATGTACTGCATTTTAAGTCACATTTCTAAGACAGTGATTGCGTGCTTTTGAAATGGTAGACAAGAGTTGATACATCCAAATGCATAAAACCTCGTTGGGCCCACTGTCAAAGGCTGGTTTTTTGTTAGTATTTTGCAGCTATCTCCTTCCACGTACAGTACGTTTTAGAGTAAAGAGAAACTTTCAACTCTATTTCATATTAATATGAAAAGTAATGTGTAAATATTTTAAATACTCACTGGATTGTTGAATGCCTTGGTGTAAGTGCCAGCACTTAAACTGTGTCAAAGGAATTACAATAGTGAGGTGTTTAAAAATGGAGGGGTGGCAAAAAAAATTTTGGAAGTCTGATCCTGCTTCTTCTTAGACATATTGATATTACTTTACCAAAGGTCATATAGCAGGTGCTTATGCTGATATTGCGTATTCAGCCAATCAATGTAGCATTTTTGGGTAAGGGGTGATTTTTACCAATAAATGAAGTTTTGTTGTCACATCTCTCTCCAATGTAACTGACACTACAGTGTCAAGGCACGAAAAGGAGTTCATTACATACAGAAAACATCCACTAAACTCAGGAGGAGAACCACTGTATATTCTGCCCCAACTGACTGATTGTCTAATGTTGGAAATCCTTATCTGCTCAAATAGTGCCCTCTCATATGAGGAAGCGTGTTGTTTTCAGCTGGACTGCTTGAGGAAACCTGAAGGTTGGTGAAATCAGGGACTAGGCTGAGAGAACCAAAACTATCAACCACTTATTTTAGATACTCCTGTTACCCTTCTGTGCAGCTGCAACTACTGTGAATCTTGCAAGCATGTCCAGTCACGAAGAAACAGGAGTTGGTGATTTACAGTGACCTCTCAAATCAGCAGGGAAACCCCAGTGTTCCAAAAAAGCTCATATGAGAGATACAAGTTAAGACATCTCCTCCCCACAAGCTGAGTTTCATCAGCCAGTTGGGCATTTCTGCGTCATTGGCTAGGGTGTTCAATCCTGGAAAGGAAAAATTAAGTTGCTGCCATTGTACTGCCCAGCAGGTCATCTCCCTAAAGCACAATTAATAATTTATGTCAAGGACTTACACAGCAGTTGCCCAAAACCCAGCCTTCCATGCACGTTCAAGAAGTAAAAAGGTTCAAAAGGAACATGTTCATAAAATCTTGTCAAAACTTTGGAAGATGCATAAAATAATAACTGTAAAGAAAAATGGCTCGCAAATAGAACCATTTAAGTGGAATGTATTGCCTTGCTATGCAGGACACTGATTTATTGAGAATAGAGGGGAAAAATTGAATATTTCAGGTGGTATTTACCAAGAGAAACTGAGCTATCCCAAAGCTTTTATTAATCTGATTTGCAGAATATCCACTACCATCAAGGGACCTACTAAAGTTGTTTTCTTTAAAGCTGATGTGAAGAGGTCACTGCAAATAGCATCATGGATTACAATGTGAGAGGATGACAGTCCTTTTTACCATATGGAGAGAGAGTTGAATTATTTTGTTTCCTTTTTCTGGTTATTTATTAAACGAGGATCATGCCATACAGGTATTCCCTTTTCCTCTCCAAAGGAAATGAAGCGTTTGCATCATTTTGATTGATCTAAAGTAATAATTATTCTGTCCGCCTACAGCTCCTATACAGTCAAACAGTCCAGTCACGGGAGCAGTGCCTTGCACATCAGAAAATTGAAACATACCTGTGGTGATATCTCAGACAAGTCACACATGTCTTTGAGTACCTCTTTTCCATCTGCTTTCCAGCTTTCATGCTGACTTAGCTGGCCAGCCCTCTGAGACGGCGCCCACCCATCTTTACTTGCTTCTGGGACAGGACTCTGTGAAAGACATTGCTGTGGGAATTAAAAGCTGCTCCCATGAAATTCAAATATGTTGACAATCTGGACAAGTTTTGCTTCAAAAGACACTGCGAAACTCTAGCTGCATGAACAGTCTTCTGAAAGCGATGTTAATGGTAGTGTCACTTTTCTGCCAGTGTTTTCTCTATTCCAGTGTCAAAAGGAAAGGTTTCTTATATGTAACATTCAGCAGGGAAACTGGATTAACTTGGTTAAATACCTTTTAAAATGCTTACTCTTAATTAAAATCTCAGCTTAGGCAAAACAAACGTGACAGAAGAAACAGCCAAAAGGATCCATATTTTCATGCTTCAGTTGTGTTTGACATCATTCTGTAGCAGACAGACAACAGCACTCTGGACTGAGACATTACAAAATTGTGCTCTTTTCCCCATATCGATGTCAATTCATGCAGTGCTTTAAACAAGTGAATCCACGCTCTTGAGCACTAAACCAAGTCTCAGTGTTCAAAAGTAAACATATTAACGTCTCCCCTGCAGAAACTCCTGCTGTGAAACAAATTGAAAATCAAATACAGCATTGTTTTCTGTAATAAGAAATAATTTAACTCTTTTCAGAGTTGCACTGAACTGGTTAATAGCCACTGTGTAAAGAAAGTGCTAATTTCCCCAGCTTGTGGTATGTGTGTGTACGTGTGGTTATTTCCAAATCAAAAATGCAGTAATACAATATCGTGTACCAAAGAGGCCACTTACATGTGCACTGAATCTGACTTTTGTTTTTCTTTCTGCAGGCCATGTGGTTGATGTTGCAAACGGATGAGCCTGAGGACTTTGTCATAGCCACTGGGGAGGTCCACAGTGTCCGTGAATTTGTGGAGAAGTCATTTAAGCACATTGGGAAAACCATTGTGTAAGTACGAAGATGAGGGAGTAGCCACAGGTTGAACATTTTTAGCCTCTCACATTTGCTGTGACAAAGCAGAGTATTGTTTGTCTACATTCTTCTTCCCCCCCTCACTTTCTACTTGTGACATGTGAGACCTTTGAGGCATGAATGACTGACACAGCAGATACATCTAGTGTTGCCCTCTACATCCTAAGTTAAAAATGTAGATGGGTTAGTCTTAATTTTTTAATCAAAGTCTTCATTCTCTGTTCTCCCATTCACTCCCTGTCTTGAGGCAGAGAAACCCCTCCAAAGATGTTAGTACCAGGTGCTGATCATTACCTTCCTGCAAAAGGGGCTTTTCTGCCCAGTTCCCTATTTTGTGCCCCAGATCCCCACAGTCCTGCTCCTATCCGTTCCGATCTGAAGAGGTGTCACCCGCCAGCCCTGTTCTTTCCAGGGGACAGCCCATCACACAACAAGGTTTATGCAGCAAACCGCTCTACATTCCTATCAACTCTTCTCCTACTAAGCCATAGAAATGTTGAGCAGTGGGTGCAGAATGTTTACAATGCATATTCCACATAGTTTGATTGAAAATACAAAATTCCTTCTCAAGGCCATATAATAAAACCAGGATGGCTTGGTGAGCGCTTTCTGTAATTTATATTTTTATTGTTTATTATTTTTTCAATTTCCCTCCTTCTGTATCTTCTCTGGGCCCCATGCATCAACATACCAATCTCAGCTGGAAAAGGGAGAGGAAAGCCACAGGCTCTTCCATGACGCTAGCGCCAGGGCTGTTCCTCAGGCCATCAAAGTCACTTGTGCAGCTGGTGAACTTTTGACAGGGCCAATAAGTTTTACTTGGGAACAAAAACTTGACAAATTCAATAAATACGCAGAAGTGCACAGATATATACAATATTATTTGAACAGCCAGTGGGTGGCTGGGGAGGTAATAACATTTTCTCCTCAATGAGTTCTTAGTCTGGTTTCAATTTTTGGCATCAACTTCCAGAAAAAAAATTCTGATGAGAGAGGGAGAGACCGTATAAATAGTATTTCTAGCCCAAAAGCTTAGTTTGGGGAATAAGCTTCTCTCCGTATTTTTAGCATTTCTTGATTGCAAGATGTCTCTGTGGTCGCACATTGTCCCATATACCTTAACAGCAGTGAGGTTTCAGAGGCTGAAAGGGAGATAGTAGGAGCTCTAGTAATTGCTTTGTCTTTCTTAATTTTTCTTCTCTTTTTATACTTTTGTTTCTTGTGTTTATCAGCTAATTCTCCCTAGTAAGAATGGATAGGAAAATGCTGCAGATTTAATTGCTCCATATAAGTAAAAGTTTTAGTGATTTTGAGAGCTACTTTGTCCCTGTCTAATATTGTTTACCAAAACCACTGTGATTGCTTTGATGAGGCAATGTTGGTGAACAACTTTGTCATTTTTAAAATTTTGATTACTTACAATTAGAGACTGATATGTAAAGGTCAGTACCTAGCTGAAAGTCTTTATTTACAGATGTTCCCCACATCACAGTTTCTTTTGATGTCACTAAATTTATCCATTAGTTTAAAACTGAACTCCCTGCTTTGGTGTTGGTCTAAGAAGTCTCAGCATTTCCTAAGAGTGACAAATCAGCATGTGTTTTTCAGAAAGCAAATTAAGCCCTCAAGAAAACCTAAAGAAAATAACAAGTCCAGAAATAAAAGTGAAAGTACTTTCATGAATAGCTTCTGTTATAGAGGGGATATTAAAGGATTACTTTAGATTTAGTTGTTCCTAACACTCTAAATTTGTGTCCTGTTCATTTAATTTTTTGCTCACATATGGCTCCATATGGTGGACTGCATATCATTTATGTTGATGTTTAATGCAGTCAGTATTTAGATTGAATCAGTCAGTCACAAGCTGCTTTCTCAGAAAAATTTCACAGTATAACTCCAAATGTGAGGTAGAGGAGGTACTTTGTGTGTACAAAGGCATAGCTGCCTTTTTTAATTACTAATCAATAAAAGTAATTTGTAATATTTGTATAAGAACTCACATGGCACCTAGTGACATGGATTTTTAGGCACATAAATTGCTTTAGAAATGGGGGCTTGGGTTTCTAGTCCCCCTCGCTCTTCTGAAATTTTTCTTCCCTGTGAATAAATTTTTAATTCCTTAAGCCATTACAGGTGGTATACAATAACTATACATATGGGGACTGAAGTGACATTTTAAGTGCTAATGGTAATTTTGTTGCTGATCATTTTGACGATGGTGTAACTCTGAACATTTTGCATGTAGCCTGTTCAGATAAACCAGCCATTCTTTCCCCCTGCTCCCAAGGTGAGAATAATATTACAACGGACCCACTACTCATCCTGTAGCCATTGCTCATCTTTCAAATTGCACTAGATGTAAAATATTTCTCAGGATTTGGGAAGTTTTGTTAAGAACCTCCATAATTTTTCCAGGTGTCAGCCTGACCCATGCTTTTGCAGCACACACACACACACACTCCTTGGCCAGTTGTCTGGTAACCTCTGGCTTTCCTAGAAAGCCCCAATGAATTTCAATTCCCACCTCTTCCAGTTTGAATATATCCTCTTCAGGAAGTAGCCTGGCAGAAAAATCCTCCCTTTTAGCATTGTGAGACCCCACTGGTGAGTCCCATTGATCTGTTACTTTACAATTTATGAGGCACCTAAGAACCAGTGCACCAGAGTGCAATGACCAAACAAGTTCCTACAAAGACGGCTGCTCTCTTTCTACTACTCTTCCTCAAAGTTTGGTTGAGTTATCTGAGGGTTCTGAGACTTTTTGGCAGGATTGCGGGTATTTGAATTTTTCAACCTCAAAAACTTATCTGGGAGATTTCTAGCCTTTTCCACTGCTATAATCAGTGGCACAGCTTCCCAGTACTGCTGTAAAATCTGCCTTTCGCAAGTGATGAAATGATGGAGCACATGTCCAGGATAGATGTGATGGCAAACAGAGGTTGGCAGAGCTCATACCACGTCTGGGAACACTGGGCACATGTGCAGGGGCTCTTAAGCATCCCTACTTTGTGCTTTGTCAGGGAAAGATGCAAATGTAAAATCTTAGCTGTCACATCATGATATTGCAGTAGAGAACAGGAAGAAAAGAGACCCTGGCTGCCTCATCAACCAACAGAAAATATAAATTTTTTTTTTTTTAGGGTTTTTTGTCTTCCTAACAATTCACATTAACTTGTACAGCTGAAAATCCAGGACAGCCTAAAAAGTCTTTCCAAGAACATATCATAATATTCTGTCCTAGCCAGTCATTAGCACATATCAAGACTATGTCTTCTAGCCAAAATAAGAGAGAGAGAAACTTTACTACATTTTTGTAACTAATGAAATGTACAGCTGCAATAAGACTGATTCTGTCTCTTCAGTGGACTGTAAAGTGTTCATGGATGTTTATCTACCTTGTGTGGCTTTTTTCCTCTTACATTTCTTTTTCAAGGGAGAAATTTCAAATTATATTTATATAGTCCTCTGAATCATTCAAATTCAGTCCTTTGTACTAACAGGAAAGCCTCAGAGCTACAAATATTTTTCCCCTGTAAGGATCACATTTTTTTTGCTTTTACTTTCCCTTCTACTTATTACTAATTAAGTAGTACTTGGGGGAAACACTTCCCACCTATAATTTGAACTACAGCAGGGTAAACGAAACAGGCAAACGCTTGTCTTGACTAATTTTCTGCCATTAATCTTATTAAATTAGAACAGGATTGCAAAGATAGCCTGAAACCACTACAGCACGCAGAGTTCTTTGCAGACTGCTACTAAGACTGCTGTCTGCAAATGTGGAAAGTAAAAAAAAAAAATAGAAAAAGAAAAAAAAAGCCTGTTCAAGCTGCAGAAAGATTTATTGTGCTTTTTATTAATATAAAAATGCATGCACATTTGTTACAGAAATATTCATTGCTTCCAGAATCAGAATGAATTCAGAAAAAATGAATATTTTATTCTAGTCATTTGGTTCTACGTACAAATTTTATCTTAACTAACGTGATAGTTTGTCTTATAAAAGATCAGCCTAAAACTGGTAAGTTTTCAGGTAAGCTGTAAGGTCTTCTGAGGTGACTTTGTAGCAGAAGTGGAGCAGTAGCCTCTTCAGTGACAGTGAAGGTTGAACTGAGATTGAACCAAGGGAGAAGAGTTTTTCTGGTTTGTTTGTTGGGGGTTTTTTTGTTTGTTTATTTTTTTTCTTTTTATCTTAAAATGGAAGGCTGGGTTACAGAAACACATGAGATTTGAAGGATTGCTGTGAGAATGGAAAGCATGTGGGGATATGGAGGAGGAGCCATCAGAAGTCATCAGCAAAACAGCTGCTATTTCTAGATCTGTCTTTTGCCCACCAAAAATTGCTGGCTGGCCAGTGCTATGTGTTGTATTTAAATGTGAAAAGAAAATGAGAAACTTTCAGATGAAGAGGAAGGGATCAGAATATAAAAACCTCTCTTTCAATATAATTTTATATCAGCCTGACACTAAAGGAACTTACTTGAAACTAAAACTTTTCTTTCCATAATGCTTTCATTTTCATGGAAGCATTAATATTCTTTGAGAAAA
Organism: Pomatostomus ruficeps; assembly: GCA_013400735.1. Classification (NCBI taxonomy): domain Eukaryota; kingdom Metazoa; phylum Chordata; class Aves; order Passeriformes; family Timaliidae; genus Pomatostomus; species Pomatostomus ruficeps. The sequence continues at coordinate 96,206 of VYZT01032647.1, read as the reverse complement.
CATTTTCTTCCCAACACCAACTTTCACAAATTGGAGTAAAGGGATAAAGCTTCAAAAGCTTTCCAATGAATTGGAAAGAAGATTTTAAAAAACAGGAACAAAAAATAGGAAGCCTAGCATGTATACTTTTTTAGCATCTTGTACTATGGGGAGTCACAATTAAATTTTTTAAATCTGAGCTTGACAATGCTTGCAGTATTGAACTAGTGAAAAACTTAAGACCTGATTTGTCAGAGCTTTTGAAAAAAGAAATTAATACATTTCTTTATGGTAGCATGCTTTTGATTTAAGCACAAGGTCATGGTTAAGCAATCCCTGTATCTGTGATTGCTTTCAAGTTTCAGAGCTGCTGGCAAGGTTGGTGGTTGAGTTAGTGGCAAAGGAACATAGAGTCATATTTAAAGTTTCCCTACAGAAGATTACTTGCAAAAGATATTAATGGTCTGTTATATGGTGTCAGTTTTGCTGTTTATAAAGTGCCAGGACAGAATGAAGTGCTTTGGCTTGATTTTGTGTGTAGCAGAAATCAGGCCACAGATCTGAGAAATCTACACAAATGGTATATCATATTACCTGTGGAGGAAAAGCAAAATCTTTATACAATTTTATTTTTATTTAATATATTTTTCATTTTCAAATGTGAAAATATGTTGTATTGGCCTTTATTTCATTATAAAGGTGTACATGATAGTTTTGTTTTTCATAAAGAAGCTGAGCAGCTGTAGCCTCTAGTGGTTTCGAATATTTTTTTAAATGCTATGGGTTCTGTTTCTGGGTAAAGATCAAGCAAGGAAATGAAATGCATATACTTGTTCAGTTTATCTCTGCTTGTGTGAAAATTTTCATTTTTATTTGATTTCTTCACCACCTCAAAAATATACGTACGTTGACTTGTTTGCTCCTTGACTACAGCCAGACCATTTGGTCCCTTGCAGTGCTATTCCCACCCCTTCTCAATTATCCTGGCTCCCGTTTCCTTCCATGCCTACCTCACACCCCATCAGGCTGGGTACCCCAGCTTTTCATCCTCATAAAATCCTCTGTACCTGTGGGAGTTTTCATTGCTTGAAACTTACCCTCTTACTGAATAGTTACAGGAGATGAAAAATAATTGGAAGCTCCAAAGATAAAAAGCCAAAAGAGCATTCATCAACACTGATAATAAGTATTGTAACAATAGTGATCTCCACACACAAAATTAGTCTTAAATTAAATGCAGTCCATCCTACTGTAAATCCAGAATTTAAAAGTTCTTGCTGTGAAGAACTTTCCAAGCAGTAAACTTGCTCATGCATTTGAATCTATGGAAAATTGTGAGGTCATTGATAGCAGTGGAATCCACCAGAGCTGACAATTGACTGCTGTCCTGAGCAATCCCAAAGCACCCGTCTCCAACAGTGAGGCACTCAGCATGGAAGTGCAGATGCAAAGAGCATCAACCCTGCTTTGTCAGGAGCAGTAACGTGGTCTCACCCACCCCGTGCAGAACACGCTGGCACACGGCTGATGCCATCAGCTGTGACAGCAAACCCATCCCTGGCTCTGGTGGGAGGGTGAAGCTCACAGCGTGGGGCAGGCAGGCCTTGCTGTAGGTGCTCGTTGTCTGCAGGCTCAGGGAGCAGCATTTCGTGCAAAACCCACAGAAGGCCAGCAGGTGCCTGTGTGGAACCTCTGGGCTTTGACTCCAGCTGGGGTTGGGGGGATCCACTCCCCATCCTCTATAAATTTATCCCAGTCCTGATGAGCCAAATTTTCTGTAGCCAGGGATCCTTTGTGTTTCCCCCAAGTTGCACAAGGCTGTTTTCTTGCCTATGTGGGCATTTTCCCTGCAGAGCAGAAAGCAGGGCAGTCTTTGTGGCTGGAGCTATCTGAAACCACACCACAACATGAGGGTTCCCTGTGCCACTTCTACCACACTCGTGCTTCAGATAATCTGGCATGACATTTTCCAGTTAACAATTCTGACTGCAATTTGACTATAAATTAAGGATGGTTTTGGTGGGGTTTTTTTGTCTTTCCTTGTGGTTTGAGGGAGATGGGAGGGGGAGTTGTTTGGCAAAATGGATATCTTGGTCCTGGTGTCAGGCTGGCCCCCCGCACAGTCCCTTTTATCAGCAGTATGATGATCCCAGCTGTGAGCATGGAGGTGCCAGGAGTAATTAGAAGTGCAGCTATCAAATGTTACTTTGTTCACAATGAGAAGTACTTCTCTTTTTTTTTTTCCCTTGTGAACTTTTCACATTACTGGGCTGAACAAAACGGGTGGAGATTTCTTCTTAAGCTATTTCTATTGTTATATAACTTCGATAGCGACATTAAGTGAGTCTTTACTGGCTCGGCTGAGCCTTCTGGAGCCTGTTGGGTGTTAAATGGGGTTCTCTGCTCAGTGACCTCCAACAACAGCTGACGTCTCCTGATCTAAGCGCTTCCTGTTGTTTTACTGGTGATGGTTAGTTTTCTATTAAGCTCATTTGAGTCCTGCACATTTTTACCCTCTGCCCTTTAGAGGGAGGGACTAATGTTAGTTTTGGCTTCTGAATGAAAACTTTGCTGTTCAGGCTCACAACAGAGCAACTGCAAAAAAAAAAAAAAAAAGAAAGAAAATTTAAATTATAAATCATCTTTAGCATCATGACATGACCATTAACAGCTGACTTCACTGTCACTATTATCCATAGGAAATTACTTCAATGCAAAATGTTCCCAGTATCAAGCATCCTACAGGCTTTGCTAGTCATTCAAAAGTCATGAGTTGTGCTTAAAAATTTGTGAGATTTAAAAACTTGCAGTAATGCATATTTGTTATTTCCTTCTGCCTTTCAGTGTTTTAACTTTCATGGGTACACAGAGGTCACATTTTCAGACTTTTCTCCTTAGCCCTCAGGGCCAGAAACTCAAAAATGAAGGCTGAGATTGTCAAAGAATTAAATTCTTCTAGGAGCTTGAGGGGGCAGGGGAGCAAGGAGAAATCATATCTGTGACAAAATCCCAAGAGCTGGCAGGAAAATTAGTAAGTGGGAGGCCAGGGGTGCTTTTCTTTCCTTTGTGATGACTGAGGCTAAATAGTCTAAATCACAGTGCTGACTTAATTTATATAGATTTTATTTAAACATTAAAACGAGCAGATTTCATCATCAGGTTTTTATGCCAAACTGGTTCAGAGCCCCATGGTATATACTTAAAAGCAAAAAGCAGAGAGAGGATAGAATTTCAATCATAACTCTGGATTTTGTATAGTCAGTGGATGAAGTTTGATGCACCAACGTACGTTCCTACACGTATCATCTGAAGCTTCCATTTTGAGTGGGAGTGTTGTCTCCAGGCTTCCAGGCTGCAGCCTGACCTTCCCGAAGGCAGAGTTAGTAACCCACCAAACCATGCCTCTTCTGCTGCTCCTGAAACCAGGACAGTCTCTAAGAAAATAGTTCACAGTGCAACCAGATCACATAAATTGCAGCAAATTGCAGGCTGTTCAACACATATGAAACTAATTTGGAGGAAGGTAGCTGGCTTTCAGCTCACAGGTAGTAAGTGGTGTTTACAGTACATGTATGTGGAGTGCCATGTCGAGGTAGGACAGAAAACCCAACAACTGTTTTTGTTTTGTTTTTTCCTAGTTAAGCACAAATTAAATTATGCAGCTTGATGCTATTCAAACAGTGCTTCACGTCTATAAAATTAACAGATTAAAGAGATCCTGAAAGTACTGGCCAAAATACAAGTATTAAAAATATTTTAGGAAAACAGCTTTGAACCAATTGACAAATGAAAAACCTCACTGTCATATTTATTTGCAGATAAATGAGACATTCTGAAATCAGGGCATTTTATTTTCCCTTAGCATTATGTGTTTAATTTGGAAGTCCTGTATTTTAGACCTTCCACTGAATCAAAAACCAAAACAAAGAGACTTCAAAAGCCATTGTTACTCCATTCAAGTCTAAACTCTCCCTTTGTTCCTATAGTTAATGAGTTTATACTGTCCTGCAGGGAGAATTGACACCAGCCTCAAGTAAATGAAAGCAGGCCAAATGTTGGTAAGATCAGAGCACTAAAGTAATTATGGGTTGATTAAATGTTTATCTTCTTTACAGGTGGGAAGGGAAGAATGAAAATGAAGTGGGACGATGCAAAGAGACTGGCAAGATTCATGTGACAGTCAATCACAAGTACTACAGGCCAACTGAAGTGGTAGGAAAATGCCCTCTCTTAGCTTTGCAAATGAATAATCCAATCACTCAGCCAATAAATTGCTGCATTTGGCCAGCAGTCTGTGAAAACGGCTTAATTGCACTCCCGCTGTCAGCTTTTAGAGCTCTAAATTAGCCTGCTTGTTGGCCCCTCAGAGCCAGCTACCTGCGAAGAGACAAGGAGCAGGCGGGAGGGAGGAGCGGGTGGCCGTCTCACAGAGACGCTGCTCCGCTTTGGTCACCCTCCCTGAGTGGGAGAGGCGGTGCTGGGGGGACTAAAGCATCATGTGGGAAACAAAACAGAGCGTGAAACAGCTCCTTGTGAATGGGAATATGGTCATCGCTTCTCCAGCTGAGAGAAGGGAAAGCAGAAGGAGGTGGGCACTGATGGGCTCGATTATTAAAGTACCACCTTCTGTGTTTCACGGTAGTGTTCCAGCCCCAGGCACTGAATATCCCCTGTCCAGCTTAGATCTTTGTGGTTAGAGTGAGTACCCCCTGTTCAGCTTACATTTTTGTAATTGTGGGTGCTGCAAAATTCTGGTTCAGATGTGCTTGCATGCTTTGCAGGGTCCCACTCAGCACATGCTCATTTGCAGAACGCATCTTTACTCCCAGGAATGCTTCAGTGCAATCTACCAGGGGTGCTAAACCAGCACATGCTGCTGGCAGGACCAAATCACTGACCCCTGTGTTCCAATCACCTAAGGAGAGTTCTAGGAGAGGGAAAAAACCAACAGGATTTCCAGGTCAGGCAGGATGGTGGTAATGCATAGAGATGGTACAGGATGAAGCCTGGTTTCTGGACACAGGGAACAGTAGCCTCTGTTGTGCTATGTGGGAGTGGGTGTACACAGGAGAGGATTTCTGGGGAAAGTGTTACCAACCCCAGTGGCTGCTGACACAGCATCGTCTGTCAGTGTGTCCATTCAGAAGAGCTGATTCAAGCAAGGGCGTGACAAGAGCACCTTTGTGTTGTTGACACAGATTGCAGGGTGGGCGTGGGGCGCTGCATGTGTGGAAGTGGGCATGGGTTCTGAAACTGGAATTCAGAGGGGGATAGAGACTTTCATTTTACGTTAAAAAGGGCTGGACCTGTGCATCGGAATCAAATGCTAGGAAGTCATTAAGAGCTGTCTGTCATTCTGTGCTGTGGTAAGGTGTCAGGATGATAAGGAGGACAGAGACAAAAGGACTTGCCAAACAGGAAAAGGACACTTGACCCAACAAGTCTGTGCTTTGTGAGACCCACTTTCCTGCTTTGTCATACCTCTTACTAACAAGTACATATTCACTCCTCAAAATTCGTGGCTAGTATGTAGCTCTTTGGAAGTCCTTGCTGTTGTTTCACGTTATTTATGTGCTCAGACATTTGCCGCTGAAATAATGCTGCCCATGGTCTTCTTCCTCTCTGTCCCTATTGGTCTCCTTTTGGGAACACAGTTTCTGGATTTTAAATTCAGTTCATTATACATACTGGTTTGAAACAATGCATAAGCACACACCCCTCAGGAATAATTATAACTTGTAGTGGGTCCATACATGAATAGGGAGGTATTCAAATACAGAGTGGAATGTGGCCTTGAAATAGCACTGTATATAACCACAATAGATGTCCGATGCTTATCTGAAATTACCTAGTTTGTCACAGGCCACCTTCCCTTGAATGAGGGCTCCATATCTATCTTCCAGTAGCCCCAACTTGCCTTGTTTTTAATACAGTCCGATCTTGGTTCCTGTGAAACCCAGGAAGGCTGTGAAGTTGCTCAAGTACGATCAAGGTAGAAGCACAAAATGAAGCACCTTTGTCTTAAGGAGCATGCAGAGGAGCTGTGAGGGAGCTCTTCTATGAAGAGATGTGATATCCTTTTTCTACAATCAGTTTCCTTTTTAGATCATCTCAGGATGGATACCCAGAATCACTTTCTCCATGTTTATTAATTCTAATTTGATTTCCATTCCTTGTCAAAGGCAGGAAAACTACTGTTTGTTTCATTCAGGGGGATCGTAATTCAAAATACTAGACCAAAACCCAGTCCATTGCAAGAAAGTAAGGAAAAGCAATGAAATAACTAAAATGGACTCATGACACGTGTCCCCCTCCTGCCACCCATACCAATACTGCTGAAGGCAAGAAAGCCTCAGGCTGACATTTTGGGAGGGGGCTTAGCCAGATCAGTTAACAGGAATTCTGCTGTTGAATCACAGCTGACACAGAAAATCTGATGCTCAGATTCTCCTGTCTTATTTGGAAACATTTCTGTCTGTCTCTCTCTCTAAAATTTAACATGGTATTCTGGAAATTGAAAATAAACATAATTTAATCTTGTGTACAGTCAGTTCTGACAGTGCCAATACATTCATTTGAAAACACATTTGTTTTCTTCAGTTAGTGATCCCTGGGGTCAAGGCCTCCCATTGAAAAGCTTAGCTGTACTGAAGAAGAAACCTTGAAATGTGAGACAGTCTTCTGGTCAAACTAAGTAGACCCTTTGAATGCCTTGGCTCTAAATCTCTTCACTCTGCTTTTGACTGCTTTGGGGCCCCTTGATATTTACTGGCCTTGGGAATTGTTCCCGCTAATGCTTCTAATGCCTGTCTCTCTCCTTCCTTCCTTGTGTGTTGCCAAATGCAAACCTATCAGTATCGTTTCTTTCAGCTTTTATCGAATTCCTATCAGTATCTTTTCTGACCCTTTTTTAAATGTTTCTGGAGGCTAACCTGCTGTGAGGATTGGGGAAAAAATTTTGTTTCTGCCTTTCCTAAAATCAACAGTTTTCACAGGAGCTTCATGGCAAGTTTGCTTTCTATACTGAACTTGATACACTATGAAAGATGCTTTCACTTGTTTTGCAAGCGTTTTAAGCACATGGCTAGAAAAGAGTCATGCTTTACATTCATCTTCTGCTCTAGGCATGTAAAGATCAGTTTCCACCATGGTTTACTCACTTGTGAAATGTAAGTACTTCAGAAATTATATCACTAGTCTTTTCTACTTACAATCAGAATGTTCATATTTTAGGTAGGCAACTTAGTTTATACTTGGATTTAAATAATCTATTTGGCATTCACAAAAATAATGTTACAATAATTTTAACTTTCTTTCAAAAGTTAAAACTGAAATTCAATGAGCTGCCTCAGTGAGTTGGAAACAAGCAGCCCTGCAGCACATAATGTCGCAGGCATCAGATCTCTCAAACCCTGAAGTTGGGTAATTTTTACAGAGTTAAGGTCTGTCTTTAATTTTCTTATCTTTCAGCAGGACAATTACTATTAATTTGTGAGCATGAATTTCCCCCCAAGATTTGCACAATTGCTTCTAATTAAATTTTGCCCATTAAGGTGTTTGAGTAGAAGTGCTTCTATTATTTTTGTATGGCAGATATTAAGCTAAGTTTTACAGAAGGTTGCTTAATTTCATTGCCTTTTCCTGCAACAATGAAGATTAACTCCAGGTCTCACTGGTCTGCCCTTAGACAGAGCTTAGATGTCTATATCTTTCAGTTAGGAGTTTATGTCACTTTTTGAAAGTAGAAAATAAAAGAAGCCTTCCAACCATATGTAAATGTTGGTTTTTCTCCAAATCTAATGTTCTACATGTGTTACAGAGAATTCTTCCCCTTTCCTCCCACCTGTTTCTGCCGTTGTCCTACAGCTTGCCTAGCGTAGGAATTACAGGTTGTATCCATGCATCAGATTTGTTATGGGTTGGCGTGGCTGTAACTGAGGATGTGCATACATCATCAATGCAAATTTCCTTCCTTTAAGCAAGCCTGGAAACTCTGTCACAATGTGATGCTAATATTTAAGTAGTCATCTGGCCTCTTATTATTCTTCTTCAAAGGAAAAAGAGCATGCTAACTTGCTAACTTCTTGCTTTTGTTATATGCCTTAAGCAATTAAACATTTTTCTCCAGTTCTAGCATTTATATAAATTATATATATGTGTATATATATATATANNNNTATATATATATATGATTTTTCAAGTCTTAAGTGTGTTGCTTAAACTAAACTTTGCATTTTTGCTTAACTGTGTTTGGCCTCAGTTACCCTTTTTCCTCCTTGGAATTAAGCAGGATGGCTTTAAATTTCAGTCTCTTCAGATGTTTTTTAAAAATTCAGCTCTGTGTTTCCCATGTTTCATAGGATTCCACTAAAAATTCCTTGGGGCATATCACATTCTCCCAAAGTCAGCTTTCCTAAAGTCAAAAACATTTCTGAACTCCTCTAAGTGTTCCTGCCCTAAAGAGCATTTAGAGTCTAATGAAACCATGATCACAAACCCCTAAATGCCTCACACTTCCACTTTAGTTTTCATACAAGCTTCATTTCCTACTCTTAAGTTCAGAGCTGCCTGTGACTGTAAACTGTTCAGATATCTGCACGAGGAAACATGTGCTTCCCTTCCTCAAGGATCTTTTTGCTCATCAATGTCAATATGTGGCCTTTATTAATACTCATGAAAATTAAATGGGAGCATTCAAGGAAGAATAATCTTTAAATGATTTTCCTGTCTATTTTCCTCTAGCAGTCAGGTAAAGAAGTTGTGAATTGTCATAAAACTGACAGTCTTCTCTTATCTGTTTTCTTTCCTCATTGTTCTGAAAATGTATGTCAACATCTGAAAACTATTGCCTCTGTTGTCCTTAATTCTCCTCCAAGCTAACTTTGCTTCTGTCTCAACCAAAATGTTTATATTGTTCCTTACTTTAAACTCAACATTATCTCTGCATTGCTTTGCCATCCTCTTCCTTTTATTTGACCCTCCTGCTAATAAAACCTGCAGTAGATTGTTTGTTTGTTTTAGTTAAGGCTTTACATATTAGGCATTTCAGAGGCATCTCTGCAAATATACATGTCAAATTCAGCCAAATAAAATAATGATTAGTAGTAACTTGTCTCTGTATAGCATCTAAGAGGCACTTAACATACTTTAAATATTTCTCAACAAGCATGTGAAAAAGGGTTTTTAAAAAAATAGCATCACTGTGTTTCTGCCCCTGAAACATGTGTGTGACAGAGCAGACAGACTGCACAGCTTGAGCGGTATCATGAAGCAGCAGCAAAGGTGGGGGAAAGCCTGATGGCATTGTATTCTGCTGTTGTTCCTGGGGATGCAACCATCCTTGCACAGGTAGCTTTCTTAATTTCATCCTGATTTTGTTCATCTTGGTTCTTCCTTAGAAGAAAGGAAGATCATTACTGTTATCAAGTTTTCTTCTCAATGTGTCCCCAAAGCGGAGAAGCTTCAGCGGGCTCATGTCCAGTCTTGCTCTGTGTCTTGTTTAATCCTCTTAACAGACTCTTAGCAGGAGCCCTAGCTTACCTCTTTTGTAGTGGGAGCAGATACCTCCAGCCCTCCCACACAAACTCTGACTTTTTGCTTCATAATTAGTTCATTACATCAGTATTAGACCGGCACATCCAGTAAAGGAATCCCTCTGGACACCACTGCTCATACGCTGTGCTTTACTCAGTTGCTTCTCTGCGTCATCCTGCTCCTCCTCTGCTGTGCCTCCAACAAAACATTTCTCTGGCAGCTTCTACAGCTGGCTCTGCTCCCCTTCCTCCTTCACCACCTCTTTCCCTGCTGTCATTCCTGAGGTTTTGAAACCAGCCATGTGTCATCTGTGACCTTCACATCTTCATTGATCTTCCTGAGACTCTCTGAGTCTGCTTTCCCATCTCCTAATGCCAGAACCATCTGACAAGACTAGCCAGAGGAAGAGAGTGTCCTTACCTCCTGGGGTCTGGGTTGGAGTGCTTTTGCACCTTGGGTGTCACACCGTATGTTCATTTATGAGACAAGTAGTTTTTCTTTGGAAATCTTCAGACTGGCTGAAGAAATCTCTGACTGACTTTGGGCAATGCAATTTTCCATGCTGGGTGGGTAAAGAGATTGCAACCCCATTGAAAATCTGGTGTGTAAAGATAAAGTTGTCATCCAGGCAGAAGGGTTGGTGGTTTTGATTCACTGCTTATTTTTCTAAACACTGTTGACACCTGGCAATTAGTGGCAATCTTGGATGTGACAGATCTGGGCTCAACTCCTGAAAACAGATTTTTAAATTAAACTTAGGTGACTGGAGGGTTAAGGCTGAGGGAGAGGTGAATGAGGATAGAAGGCTGTCTACCTCCTTAATTAGACCCTACCTGATTCAGCCAGGTATCCAAGCAAGTGCTTCACTTCAAGGGCATGAATAGTTAATAGGGACAGTTTCCATGCTGGTAGCTAAAAGTGTGCTTATGTGCATTGCTGCATCTTAATATGAAAGAGAGCAATTTATCTGTAATGGGAACTGAGAAGGCCAGCCCAAACACTGTGGGAGCTCAGGAGGTGCCAGCTGATTATTCTTGTTTGCCTGCCCCATTGTACAGCGCCTGGGAGCAGAGATGCTGAAATAGCTCAAGACACTTTCTTTAGTCAGGTTCTCTTAGGGTAGCTTCGTAGGCAAGAAGGAATTATACCAAGTTCATGCAGTTCGTAGTTTTAATCAGCTGCTCCAGCCCATAATTCTCTTCTGCCTTCCTGGCAGTGGGGGGTCTTACTGCCACCTCTTCACTTATTCATGTTTATTCATGCACAGAAAGTCTCTTTTTATCTCACGTCTTATCCCCTTGCCTCCCCCTTCTCCTGGCCTGCCATTTGGCCTCCTCCTCCCTCTTGTTATCTCTCTCTCTCTGTTGTCTCACCCTCATTTGGACCATCCCTTGTTTTCTTATCGCTGCCTGTCCTATGCCTGTCCTATACAAACACTCCAGCAGATGTGGTGGGAAATGCAAAGCCTCTGAAGAGAAGTCACGAGGGTGGGAGAGAGCCTGGAGCAGGCAAAAGCCACGACAGAAGTCCAGGCTCCGGCAGCACCAAGATGCATTTGTCACAACTGCTAAGTGTTTCCCTCCTGCCAGCAGTCTCCACCACCTACAGCCCCATTTTCTACATGAGATCAGACATTCAAAAGAGCCAAATTGTGGTTCAGACCACATTTTGGAGTGTCCAGTGAGACTGCCAGAGTGGCTCAGCACAAATCTGTTCCCATCAGGGTTTTCTGAAGACCTTGGTGTCAGGGGTGGTTGAGGTCACTTACACACCTGATTACTGTTCACATTCAAAAGTGGGAGCGTGTCTGAGGATCTGTTTCATTTTCAGATGCAGTTTGTTTTATTTTACAATGGGTTTTTAAAAGTCAAGCAATATGTTAACAATACTGCTCTCATTTTGACTGCGTTTCCCACGTTGTTGTAACCTTTTCTTTTGAGTGTGCTGTGCCAATTCAACCCTTGCAACGGTTTTAGAATGGCAGCAGAGAACTGCAAATGACATGATTTATATGAAAAGAAAAATGGCTTTTGAATACAGAGGATATGAGACAGAGGTAAGGTTTCCTTCAGCAAATCTGGAATTAAGGACTAGACTCATGTCAAACTTCTCCAGTCTTAGCCAGAGCTGGCTTGCCTTCAGCTGTTTGTATTTTATTTTATGAGTGAGTGGGTGTACAAAGGAAGATGACAGCCCCAGCATGTTCATGTGTTTCATCTGAGAAGCCCTGAGATAGCTGTAGTGATGGCAAAAGCAGTTTGAGCTGAGTTTGGGTCAGCAGATGCCTTGGCATCAGCCTTTTCAGCATGGAGCCTCCAGTTGGGGGTTTGCTGGGGAAATAGGTCTCCACCCTGGGTATGCCATGGCACCTAATATTTTTCTGCTTGAAAAATAGTACTTCAAGCTGCTGATTCTCAAAATCCTATGCCACCTCTTGCAAAATATTTATTATTGTTGCTTTGGTGCTGCTGGAGATGTTACGAGAGTGAGTGCAGTTGTCCCTCTGAGGGACACTCCAGGGCCGTGTGAAAGGGCCATTTGGACCAGGTTAGGAGAAAAGCATAAAGGCATAGCAAGTTCTTAGGAAGGAGGAGGGTGTGGGGGTTTGTCTCCAAAAGCTTTCATTTCATGATTTTTCAGGTGTTTCACAGTCCGAAAATAACAGCACGCATCTATCAAATTATTTTATTTCTTTAGTTATCTGAAGTTTATTCCCCTAGAAAATGTGGGATGTTTTGACTTCACCTATGGGGAAAAGAAAAGTCAACAAATATTCTGCTAAAAAAAAAAATATCAAAATTGTTCCTTCAGTTTTTCTAAGGAAAGCCTAATTAGGAGGGAGGAAGGTACTTTTCTGGAGGAGTCAGACTTTCTTTTAATTTAGTCCTAGAGGTCTTCTGTCTCCCTCAAACAGACAACAAGGTATTTTTCTTCAGACTGAAGAAAACATCCCTGTCCTTCACCGTTTGCAGTTTCTCTCAAAAGGGAAAATAGTTGAAGGGAGGTGGAAGTTTGGCAGCGGTTGTTTAAAAACATAAACATTCGCCTTTCCCCTCTATCACCTTTAGAGTCATCATTTGTAAATTAACAACTTCATGATGAAGGCATGAATAGGTGGGACCTTTGCTATTATTGCTACCCAGTCATGATGATGATGTTGAGGAGTGCTTGTTGAGTGATGTTGAGGATCACCTTCCATATCTTCTTGTCTCATGTTTGTACCCCAGGAAAAAAACCACAGCAATGGTTCAGACTGTATCAGAACTTAAAAATCAAAATCTTTTACATTGTTAGTTATTTTTTAGTATCCTTAATACTTCCCTTGTGTTCAAGAAGAACTCGTATGGTTGAATAGCAGGGGAAATTGAGCCTTGTATATATAAACAACTTTTTTTAAATGGGGGTAGGGGGGCAGGGGGGAAGGAGAAGTGTTGTTGCTGAATAAAACCTGAGAAGAATTATCTCTTTGTCAAAAACATCTACAGTATTTGTCATGAACCAGGAAATGGTTCTTCATGCCCATCTTGGATGTTCCCCAAATTGTCTGATGTCCCAGCTGGGTGGCTGGAAGAGGAGACAGTAATTATCTGCAGGGCAGGAGAGACTTGAACATTAAGAGCTTTATGCCTAGGATCAGCTGGAATTTTTGCTCATTCCTCACATATAGTGTCTGAGCTCACCAAAGCAGACAATATGAAAAATATTAACAGGATTCAAGAAGACATTAGTAATAGATTAAGAGTGCATGCCTCTCTTGTGAGACTTTTTCTTTCTTGATTTCTTTTTTTTCTTTCAGTCAGAAAATTCTAAAGGTGAGTAGGTGAAGTCAATTTCAATAATTCACAGACGATAATACATCTATTTCTTGTTTGACAGAGCTAGTGTTTAAACTATTAGCATTGTCTGGCATAACATGAAACAGGATCAGTCACTCATCCCTTTGAAACCTCTAACCTGGCCTCATTTGAATTTCTTCCTTCCAGCTTTGCCAGTACATTTTAATAGTCTTCAGAGAGCTCTCAGCTGCCTTGTGACTTCAGACTTTATCTACCATGTTGTGGTTAGGAGTAGAGGAAGACAGCGCCATTCCTCGTAAACTTTTCTGTATTCAGTGACACAGAAACCTCAGTGCTACAGATAGCCATTGAAATTCGAAACAGATCACTCGACTGCTGAACAGAAAAGGGTTTTTTTAATCAGATTTTCTTTTTGGAACACTGTTCTGTAATTTTTGAAAGCACTCCTACTTTTTTTTACTTCCTCCAAATTGCTGAACTGGTATTACTTTGCAGCCATGCTTTGTATTGATTAGCTGTAAGGGGGAAGGTGGAATAACAATAATGAAAACAAAAAAAAAACACGGTTTAAAATAGGTCACCTGCCTGGTTTCTTTACAGTGTTCTGTGACAAGTTTATAATTCACTACATCTCTTACTGAGTTAGTGGTTGCAGACCTTAGTTTTTAAAATTTCTAGATTGGGTAACTAGGAGTTGAATTGCTTTTGTTCTTATTTTTAATTCTGCTTGACCAATAAATACTACACTTCTATCTTCCGATTTTGAAAGAGAAATCATATATTGAAGCTTCTTTACAATAACAAAGCCTTCTGACTAAAGTAATTGGCTGCCACTATAGTTTTTCCTTAGATAACAGTTGTAAATTTCCGAACCTCTAATCTTTGGCAGCTTTTTCCTCTTGATCCAAATTTCTCTTTCAATGTGTTGGTGAAGATTAAAATGTGGGTAATGAAGGTGAAATTGGAAACAGAGAAAATGTGAGGTTTTAGGAAAAGCTCAGGTAGGGCCAAGTTTGCTCTGTCCACTGTTTTCATAGCTATGAAACAAAGCCTACTGGGGCCTCTTCTTATATTGCAGTGTCACCACTGATCACACATTGTGACATTTGCTCCTCACTCAAAACAATCCTTCTGTAGTACTAATCCTATAAGATTACCACAGTCTTTTATCCTGCACATAGTTGGCTGAAAGGGCTTGCAGATGAGTATCCAAGGTAGTATTTAGGTGTTTTTCCTGACCTTCCTTTCTCTGTCTCCTCCCCAAGGTGCTTATTGGTATTATCTTTGTATTTTACATATTTGTTAGATGTCTTCTGGACGGCTTCTGGGCTTAAAATAAAGGCCAAAATTAATCTTGACTGATGAAGTGAATCCCAAGAGTGAGATAGGTCAGGTATTATGAACAAAAAGTTGTTACAATTAGAATGTGACTAGCCCTATAGGTAAGCCACCCATCTCCATAATAATTCAATAGCTGTGTGGCATAAATAAATGCAAGGGGAAGGGAGACACGAGTGAAAATAAAAACACAGGAAGGTGCATTATTCACCACAATAGAGATCCACGGCAGCGAAGACTTATGAGCACTTGAAGAACAGCCAAAGGGAGTTGGTGATGGATGACAGGCAGTTTGTGTGCTGGAAAGCTCACAAGAAGTATTCTTACTTTTGCCTCCTAGTATTAGCAACCACAATTAATTCTCCTTTGGCTTAACTGCTGAACAGAATTAAGAAAAAAAATGATTGACTTCATTAAGATCTTAAATATGGCTTTGTGAAGGATTTCCCACTCCAGAGTAATGCCTGGACAATTATCTTTGATACCCTTGATAACATAGCTTGCTATGACTGACAATACCATGGATGCAAACATCTGCATCCAGCAGCCACTTCAGCTGGGATATACTTTCAGAGAAAGCAGGTTTTGAGGCCATGCTTGCTGGGTGAAAAACTTCTGGGGAAAACCCCTCCTGTGTGCAGGTACGTGACAGTTTGTGTACTTGCTGTGGGTCTTGTGAGGATCAGCATTATGTACCAGAGTTCATCAGCTGGGCATTTTGTACACTGATGTGCAGACAACTTACGGCTTACCAGGACTTTGAGCTGGGAGGGACCATTTAGAAATGTGACAAAGTGGTTGGAGTCATTGTTGCTTTTGGCTGAAACTACCAAGTATGGTCCTATTTGTCATGGAGAGAGGAAAGGGCCTGCTGAAGTGGTCAGAGGAATGTAATCAATAACTCTTTTTCCACACACCAACCAATGAATGCCAATGATGGCTACAGACAGAAAGAACTAAGTGCACATTAGATGCGAAGTGCCTCCTTGGTTTGTATACCAATGGTCCCCTTATTGCCGTCTCCCTTTTTTTCTGTAATACCTGCAGAATCTGAGTTGTCCCTCAATGTCTTTTTTAACTGCCAAGAGCTCAGGGAGACACTGTTTGCAGAGCAAAACCTCTGGAGTGTCCTCAAACACTGAGTGATGTGAAGGCTTTCTCAGGGTTCGTGTGTAACCTGTAAAAGACAGTTCAGGAGGCTGGCATGCTCCAGTACATGTATCACACCTGTGTGTCACTTCCAAAAGCCATAAGGAGATTCTGAAGACAGAGAAATGAACTTTATATCAAGTTCCTCTACAGGAAAATATTCACTTTGGATCAGGGTTCAAAGTGAATGAATATCCAACTAGAATTTTTTGCATTTCCCTTTTATTCATTGCTATCATCTCGACAGATTTTTACCTTCTCATAATAAGTACCATCTAACCAATTACAGTGATCTCTGTGGAAATGCACAGTGAAGAAAAGCATTCTGTTGATGTAAATTATTTTAACATGAACTTTGGATATTAGAGAAATTCCTGGATAAGGAAAAGGAGGGTTAGAAATTTTGGTGAGGATACTAAATGAAACCGTAATGCTAATAGGAAGAGATGACTTGACAATGCACTGGTGGAGGTAAACAGACTCATTTCTGTGAAAAGGGTGTTGACAAGCAGTGATTTTTGGGAAGCCTCCAGACAGAGTCCAGACTCTGACTTTAGGGATTTAGGCAATATAAAAATTATTATTAAAAAAGAAAAAAGCAACTCAAACATTTACATCAGCTGTGCCGGCAGCTTTCTCGTTTTTCTTTTTTTTCCACATACTTTTGTTCTATTAAACATTTCCAGAAACATTGTACAGTTAAGCCTAGCACTGTGAAAAGGACTAATTTCCTCTTTTGATAAACTCTGCCGGTGTTGCTATTGTGTCAAAGTGTGTATATTTCAGCTTCAAATTTAGGCTTCTTCAAAAGAATAGAATATGTAGGGCCTTGAGCCTGATAGACCTCATGTGGATCTGAACTGAAATAATCCCAGTGAGTATCGTGTTGTTGAATATGAAGTGGCCTTGAATATTCTCATGGCCTTAGGCATAGATACAGAGATGGCTCCCTCCAAAACCAAGTTCCAGGCATGCTGAAAAAATCATTTCCTCATGTCCCATGCAGTGTTTTGCTTTGGTTTGTTCACATACCCCAAATTAACTTTTATTTTGCCTAAAAAGATGGTGCTTTGTGAAGAGGGAGCTTACAAACATCCTGTTTTGTTGCTCCTTTTTTTGCCCCTGCTACAAAACATCCCACCAATTGCTGCTGCAACAAAAGCAGATTCCTCTTTCTGTACCCTCAGATCCCTCCTGAAAACTCTCATTGCCCTCAAAAATCACTGCACACTGGTGATGTGCTGTGACTTCTTGAGCATCTGTTGTTCTTTGTTGTCTTCTTGCGCTGTGTCTCTACCTATTTGTGCTCCATTTCATGTACTGTGGGCATGGGAATGCAACTTGACCTAATGATTTAGGCTGAGCAAAGGAGAAAAATCTAGTCACAACAGTGTGAAATGCTTCCGTGCAGCAGAAGCAGGGTAAATTAGCTCATGTAAAAGCCTGTTTGTCGTGGTAGCAGTATGACTTCATGTTATTAACTGGTTCAGTAATATGCAGGATGGCCTTGGATTATGAACATTTTGTGCAGGAAAATTTCTTTTGGTTCTGATTTGCAGCACAGCTAGAGCAGGAAGATCCTGGGTGATGGCAGAGGTTTTCAGACACAGGCTGTAATAATCACCATTATATCATTGTAAAGATTTTAGAGAAACATATGTGGGAAACTATTACATCTGTTAAGATTCTGCCCCATAAACGCTGACTTTCACCTGCATGCAAAAGCTGAAGGAAGCATACCAAGTCTAGATCAGTGTCTGGGTAACAAGACAGCTTTTCAGTGCCCCGAGACCGAAGGAGCTCGTCCTCTTGCTGGAAATTCCTTGGATACCATCTTTAAATATTTTACAGTATTTTTATTAGTACTTTCCACTCTTTGGTGGATCAATGGAAGTCTGTTCTGAAATTTTAGGCACTTCTTTCTTTGCATTAGCGTTTCAAATTAATGGTCTGCAACTGTAAACTTACATATTTGTACTGACACATTTTTTAAATATAAAGCTCTCTCATGTTCCTGCAGTTAAAGGAAGATCCAAAGAAAATGAGAATATCTGGCACTCCAGTCTCCACTATCAGCTCATTAGCCAATTCTGCAAATTTATTCTTCATGTGGAAAAAATGTTGTGACATAGCGGCTTGTTGGCTGTATCATACAAGTGTTGCACTGGTAACTGGGTTACTATAAATTTCAAACCAGTGCATATTTTCAGCAGTTGCAAGGTATCTTCATGAACACTCCTGGTGGTGTACTTTAGTAAGATGTATTTTAGATTCAAAATGCTGGAAACATTGTAGGCAGTAGATGTGATTTCATCCAGCCCTTGGATTGTATAGTACCTTGCTTTTTCCTCTTTCGAAAAGATGCAGTTAGAATCATAGAATAGAATCATAGAATATCCAGAGTTGGGAGGGACCTGCGAGACTCATCAAAGTCCAAGTCCTGGCCCTTGCACAGGACACTCCCAAGATCCACACAGTGTGCCTGAGGGCATTTTCCAAACACTTCTTGAATTCTGGCAGGTTTGGTAATGTGACCACTACCCTGGGGCACCTGTTCCAGTACCCAGCCACCCTCTGAGTGAAGAAACCTTTTGTAATATCCAACCTAAACTTCCCCTAATACAACTTCAGGTCATTCCCTCGAGTGCTGTCACTGGGCACCACAGAGAAGAGATCAGTAGCTGCCACTCCACTTTCCTATGTGGGAAAGTTGCAGCCTGCAATGAGGTCTCCCCTCAATCTCTATTTCTCGAGGCTGAACAAGTAAAGTGACCTTAGCTGCTCCTCACACAGCTTCCCCTCCAGACCCTTCACCATCCTCGTGGCCGTCCTTTGGGTGCTCTCTAATAACTTTATCTCTTTCTTGTATTCTGGCACCCAGAACTGCCCCCAGCACTTGAGGTGAGGCCGCCCCAGTGCAGAGCAGAGTGGGACAATCCCCTCCCTTGCCAGGCTGGCGATGCTGGGCCTGATGCCCCCCAGGACAGGGTTGGCCTCCTGACTGCCAAGGCACTGCTGGCTCATGTTCAACTTGCCATCGACCAGGACCCCAAGGTCCCTTTCCACAGGGGAAGCTATTTCCACCAGAAGCTATTCTCCAGCTTCTGGTTCCCCAATTTGTACATCAAGTACCTAATAGATCCAAATACACCTATCCTGTAGTTTTTCTGCTAAAACTTGAAAATTCAATTAAGGATCAGTTTGTCATTGATTTTCTGTGACTCTTGTGGAGTTTTATACAATTTCTGATGCTACAGACTCAGAAGGTTTTGTGCAGAAAGTTTGGGAACTCATTTTCATTTAGACTGTGACCTTCCTATAGTTCTACAAAAAAATAGGCTTTACAGGGGAAGTTTATTACTATCAAACCACTTGAGTGAAGGCTTAGGCATCAGATTATTTCTGCTAATGGCAATGTCATGTGGTGGCTGTACAGCATTTTTGAAGGGCTGAGGCTTGTCTCCCATCCTGTTTCTTTACAGTATGTGTTGGTGCACTGGGTGACTTATACCTCTCTGTTGAGACAGAGAATCCCAGAGCAAAAACAAAAAAAGCACATGCCTGGAAATATTCTACTGGCAAAAAGAAGGGAAAGAGTGCAGCTTCTTGGTGTAGCTTGTTGTTGAGGTTTTTTCCCCAGATATTGGTAAGTAAGTGAAACAGAACTTGATTTGGTGTTCATTCTTGATGAAATGCATGTGTCATGCACATACATGTGCTTTCTCTCTGTTTCTTCTCTTGTTTAAATCCCATTTAAACAGTGCTCAGTGACTGCTGGGAGCTGTAATCCATGTACAACTCTGTCATGAGGCAAACACCAGCTGGAGGGACAGCTCTACAGTCTGCAACCAGTTGAGCTGCTGAGGAGTCATAAAAGAGGGAAAAAGGAGTTCATGAGAACTCAAACAGTGCCTTTTGGAAAGTGTTTCTTACACTCTCTTAAGAGTTACAAAGTCTGTATCTTTTACAGTTTCTTGTGCTTAGCCAGGGACAAGATTATATAACAGAAAATGATAGAACTTCACAGCCAAATTGGTACTTTCTCAGATTTGTTTGACAAGGTATTTCACACAGCTTGAGAGTAGACTGAAGGCACCTACAAAAAACTGCTGTTTACTACATAGAAAGAAAAACAATTTGTATTTTTTTTTCTTTTTACTGGAGGAAACTTTTTTCCCCCCTGACAGAATTACGAACAGTAGTGAATATTTCTGTTTGGCCCTTTACTCCTGATAGATGTTTTCATTTGCCATCTCTAAAGTCCCTGCTTGGGTGTATTTGTAGAAGGTTATCTGAAGAAACACAGATGTTTGGAAATTTACCATTCTTTTAATTAAATAACGTGTTAGGGTATATTTATAGCTTTGCTGATTCAGAGCCATAGGTTAACAACTCTTGTAGTCCAATGCTATTGAGTAATTGCCCAGAGCACTATCCTAACACTTCTGTAAAACAAAGCACTAGGGACTGTTAGTGTAGAAGACTGCAGAATTTTATAAGGGAATTTTACCAGGGAGTACTATTAAAAATAAATACCTCTGTTTATGGGTGTTGGCTAATGAGTGGAACATTAGAAAAAGATGCTAAGTAGTGATGGCTTGAGTAATAGAAATTACAAATGACAACAGATATCCCTGAGTGGTGAAGATATCATAATTGCTATTACTGAGCTTCCTGCCTGGTTTCCTTGGTGTTATGCTCAAAAATAGCAAAATAATTTATGCCTGTGTTGTAGAAGAGCAGATCTGGAGAATGTTTGATGATGGTGTTAGTTAGAACAAATATTCTGGCTACAAGGACACTTGGACTTGCGCATCTTCAAATTAAGTACATCCCTCCCTTCCTGCCAAGAGTAATTGTAATTGTCTGCCAAGGCAGCACACTAAAAAGTTAGTGAAATGAGAACCTTAGGAACTATTGTAAGTGGAGAACGAGAAGGTAGCCTTACAAACAGTGTACATCCTCTTAGGAAAATATGTTGAACTGAAGTGGTTTTAAGCTGTGAGCTGTGAAACAGAACTCTTAACACTTGACATACACTACAAATGGAGCCATTCATTCTTCAGGTGGAATTGATTTTAATGTACTGTGGTGCTGGTGCCTGTTGCAGGCCATCTTGCAGCATACAGTGGCCAAAGAGGTAAAGTATGGAAATAATCTGTCAGGTGGAGGTGAAGTCCTGATTACAGCCTTCAGTGGAGCCCAGGTCTTATTTGCATGGTGTGTTTTCACAAAAGGGATCCTTCATCCCTGGAGAGTGAATGCATTCAATAAAATGCTTTATGGCCCTCAGTGAGGGGTTTTGGTGGGATGACTGCAAGGGAAGGGAGTGGTAATCCCACCCTAAGACTGAGCAGTGTAGGAATGGGAATTGCAGTTACAATTATTTTCTTTTGTTTTGCTAATTTGAAGAAACACACATGCACACATGTACACAAACACTCTCCTGTCCTGTCATGTTGGGAAACTTTGCCTCTTTTCCTCTGATTTTCTCTGATGAAATGCTGCAATTAGAAGGCTTTGTGCTGCAGCTCCATTGCCATTCAGATGCTTTCACTTAGTTGCTCTGATCGTGAAGAAAGTCAGCTTTGGAGAAAAAAAAAAACAATGATGCCCTGCTTAATTCACTCCCAAATTCAGTCTCAACTAACAGCTGACAATAACCACAATACTGTTAGATACAGGCTTAGAGGGACACTGCAGGCAGTTCCCTGGGATCCTGAGTCCTGCCTCAGGGTAGAATTTGTGAGTGAGGCATCCCCTCCAGGGTTACTCACAGAGGAAGGAAGGGATGGCCAGTGTCTTGGCCCGTAGGCTTGAAATTCTTGCCAGCAAAGCTGGAGCTCTATGAAAAGGTCTGCAGTTCAGCAGCGTTGTGGTATAAATACACCTCTGCAGCCAGGAGCAGTGGAAAGACAGAGACACTGAGTGAAGGCTTACTTTAGCTGTAAATGTTCATCCTTTGGAAAACAAGTATTTTATTTCACCAGTCATACCCAATTCAAGGGTTCTTAATATAAGCATCTCAGAAATTACCTCAGTTTTCCAAATCAGCTAACACTGACTGACAGGCGTTGTTGACATGATAAAGAAAAGTAGTATATTTACTGCAAGTAACCTTGCCCAAGCATAATTGTCTTCAATAGTGGCTGAGGTGGCAACCAAGTGGTGTTTTCTGTTGGTTTCCTTATTCAATTTCCTTCAGATAAAATGCTGGTCTTTTGTTTGGGAGTGCTATGACCTGAGAATAACAAATTTTACTTACCTGACACAAGATAGTACAAGTACAATATTTTGCATGTGTTCAATGACAATTCTGACCATAGGCTGGAGAAATGTGACATCATGTGCAGACAAGCAGAAGAGCCATTGTACACTTTCAGATTAAATTGAAGATTTCTAGTGTCCAAGTTACTTGCATTTTGAGGTAAAAGGGTTAATAGTTCTCCAAAATAAAAGTTTCAAAATAGAAGTTTTTCTTTGGAAAAACAAAACAATAATTGTAGCTTCGGCAAGATTGTCAACTTGAGAAGCTTTTTGTGATTTTAAATTCTCTCTGTGTTTTCAGTCCTAAGCTCTTGATCTAGGATTGGTGTAATATAACACACATTATACTTGGCTTCCTAAACAAGTTTTTATTAAGTTACTGTGCTCTTTGCAATTTTGGAAACTTTTTAATTCTCACTTTACACTTCAGAGTCCACAGCTATCTCCATGTGCGATGCAAACACTGGCTGTAAAATGAGCAAGTGAAACACCTCCCTGCAATTAAGAGAGGAGGTGGTTTCCTCAGTGGAAATAATCTGCACTGGCCATAGCAAGAGCTACAACTCAGCATCTCATTTAACACTTCAGATTGTCTTTGCATATGTGGGCTGGAGTCCAACAGCTTTAGGAAATCCTTGGTGGATATAATCTGGAACACAAAAAGCAGAAGTCATACTTCAACACAACTGATAGCCTCTACTTACTAGCAGTCTTTGGGCTAAATTATGATGAAGATGCAATTAACTGTCTTTCACGGAGAGGGTGGGTCCTTTCAGATCCAGGAGGAGAGGTCACACATGGGGCGGTGTGGTTATGTGGTTAAGGGTAATTTGGCTTGCTCAGAAAAAGGTCCAGACTCCAGGCACTTAGGCTGAACACATGCAAAGCCAGACAGCAAGAAATGCCATGTACCACCAGCCCACCACATCTGCCACCAGGCGTGACCCAGCCAGACTGCAAATTCAGGCTTTTTTTGCTTTTTTTTTTTCTTTCTTCCTGTGTTTTCTGTCAAGCAAGTAACTTTGACTTGCATCTCTGACTCGCCCTGAGGAAAGGGACACAATCAAGAGGGCAGTCTTTAGTCTTGTTGACTCTATGGAAAGGAAATAGATTATAATCTTTCCTCCAGGTATTTGTTGTGCTGAATTCCCTCAATTAGCTCTCAAGTATTTTATTATGCATTTCGTGGGGCTCCTCAAGCTATAAGCTCCAAAGTGGGAAGGAGTTTAATATCAAAGTTGTGATTAGTGCCATGTCCAAAATGTGAAATAGTCGAGTTAATAATTTGTTTACATGTCTGAGACAAAGCAAATAGAGAGAGTAACTTCTTTTTGAGAAAACACGCTTTCTTGGCAGAGCTTAACATAGATGTTTCCAGCAGAATCTTCTCCCTTTTGAGTCTGTCTAGTGTAGGAAGAGAAGTGTTAGCTTCCCAGTTCAGTTTGAGAGTTGACAATGCCCAAGGGAAGGGATGCGTCAGTTTTAAGGAATCCCCCACGCCCCACAAAACTTGGAAATTTTACATTTATAACATCATGTCTGCCTTGAGGAGGCAAAATGTTGTTATCAGTATTAACCTTTAGCTAGTTCTCTGTATTATTTTCAGATGGGCATATTTAACTCAAAAGCCAGCCTGGCTACCACTCTACATCAATTCTCAACATTATGTGGACATCAGTGTTTAAGTATCACCTTAGGTATTAATAAGCAAGGTACAATCAAGATTTGAAGAGATCTGAGGATCTTTAACTGGTATTAATAGCTGTACCTTCTTTGACTTGTTTTTCAATGCAGTTTTAAAGGCAGGCATACGGATTTGGGACAGTTTTGTTGACCCAGCCCACTCAGAGCTTCTCTTCCTGGAAAATATCCACAGACTGAGCAAGCTTTGTGAACCTTGTCATTAAACACTTTATGCCTCCTCCCAGCTGCACTAATGTCACTTGGTTGTATTGGCTGTTCTGTCCTTGCAATTCAGACATCAATTTCTTCCACATTTATTACAATTTATACTTTTTTTCTCTTTTTGTATGATGTAGAAAAATCAAACTAGTACACGTGGGATCCAAAGTAGCCATGAAGTGACGGAGATTGCCACAGCTGCAGTCACAGGCATTTGCTTTTCATACTTTCTGAAATGCCTTCTGAGCACAGCAGTGAGAGCTCAGCCTGTTCCCCCGTTATTCATTGTGTTGTGTTGCATCCACCTTGTCCTTCGTGTCCTGTGAGTGCTTCTCTTGAATTCCTGGCCTGCAGAGAGACATGCAGAGCTGCACCCTCCCTCTGCATAGTTTAATTTCTCCCTGGTGCAAAGCAGGCAGGACTCAGATAGAGTCTTAATGAAATTGCAGTGCTCCTATTCTGTGGAGGCAGTGCTTTTCCAATGCTGGATTAAGCACCAAGTAGAACTGTATTAATAGGGAAAAAATGGAATAGCTTTACCTCCTCTTCTGTCCTTCAAAAGCCATTGGATTCTGAGTGGTACAGGCATTGTAGACTTGCAGAAGCTACAAGTAATTTTGAATATAAGGAGCAGAGCAGCATAGCTGTTACTTGATTTTGGAGGAGCATGTTCTCAGCCTTTCTAGATGCAGAAAATTCCTTGAAAAATCCCAGCAGATTAATATTTTCCTGTCTGATGAATCTGGCACAGAAACTAAGATCTGGGAATTAGGATCAGTTTTAAAATTTTACAGATCATGAGAAATCAAACTAGAGGAATGTCACTAATTCATTTCATGAGGTGTTCATCTCTGCACTGCCAGGAGAATAACTGCTATATTTAACTGAGCAGCAGCTCTTCAGCCAAAAACAGCAGATAGTCCCAACTCATTAGTTAGCTAAGCTTCATTTCTCCCTCCCACTCCCTTCTATCATATCTCTGGTGGCGTAAAGCCCATTGTAAAATTGAAAGTTGCCTTTCATACGGCCCGGCTGCACTGAAGGAGTAGCATTAAATGTTTTTCACACATTTTGCTTTTGTCACTAAATGATAGATAATTTCCATCCCTACTGGCCCTTGCTGCTTTAATCCAATTATTTCTCTAAATGTGCTAATAGGCTCAGATTTCCAGTTTACAGAATGCATTTTCAGCCTGAAGTGCTGCTCAAGGGGCAACACAAATTTCAAGAATGAAAATTAAGGCTGTGCTTTACTTGTGCTGCAGAGTGCTGGTGAATTCAGATCTGACTGCAGCAGAGGGCTCTGACTTTGAAGGCTGGCTGTGTTTAACACACCATCAGCATTCAGAAGCTGCAACCAAACACGTCTGCTTCTGAGTGCCATGCTTGCCATTCACTTTCCAGATATGCAAGCCATTCGTCTCTCCCACATCTTTGCTGTCATTTTTAGTGCAATGTGGCCTTTCCCTGGCAGCTTCACTTTATCACTTGAAGAACCAGAACCTTAAAAAAAACCCTGTGAAAAATTTGTGTAAAGAGATGACTTCATAAACTAACCTGGCAGTACTTCTCTACATGAGCAGCCTTGCTGAACTCAAAGTAGGTTGTGGCTATCCCAAAGGATGGAAGAGCTGTAGAGCTTGAAGCAGCAAGGTTGACCAAAATTGAGACTTACAGGTAAGGGATTCCTTTCTCCAGCACCATTTTCCAGCCATCTTGAGATGGTATCATGAGCACACTGAAAAACTGTGGCTTGCAAAATTGTGTAATAGCTGTTCACCTCTGCAGACTAATGGAGAAAATTTGTTTTATGACAAGGTAGAAAAAACCAAACCCAGCCAGTGGATGGGGAGAATGCATCTCTGCTGGTGCTTATCATTGAAAGTCATATTAGTTTAGGAGCTGCTTAGGTTACACCCTCAGAAAGTCTGTCCTGAATGTCCCAAGTAAGTAGAATCATAGAATCATTTAGGTTGGAAAGAACTCGTAAGATCATCCAGTCCAGCCATTAACCTGATACTACAAACTCCATCACGGAAAACAAGATCTTAGATACATAAATTCTGTTGAAAAAGTTTTTGGAATCAGGAACTTCCATGAGTGGTGAGGACCACTGTGTGAACACAGCGTTCATTCCAAAGATGCATTCTAAGCACTGGACTTTGGTCTGTGCTTAAGCCAAGACATATCCATTGAAGTGCACATACTGTTGCCAGGATGAAATGGTTGGTTGAGAAGAATGATATTTCACTTACTGGCTGAGCTTAGGGAAGCATCTGAAGGAAGTGGGAGCAGAGTGACTATCTGCTAATAAGAGACTGATAGACTTGAGCTCAAGCTTCTCTGTCCTTTCCTTTTCTTGTTCTGTACCAGTGCATCTGATGCTATTAATGTTAAATGTTCTCACACTATGTGGCTACTTCTTACCAAAATATATTGTGCACGTATATATGTATGGTATATGTAGGTATTTCACCTACCAAAATTGTTTGCTATTTTTGATAGCAGTGCTTCATGTGCAGATATTTACCCCCAAGGAATTCTGGTTGCATTTGGTGTTGTAAAGTCAGAGGAACTCCAGCTTTTTATAGACTTGGCTTGCATTTATTGATGTTAAAGAGTACTTGTTTCCCATAATCTCTTTCCTCTTTTATCTGTACCTCTCCACTGTATTTCTTTTCTGGTGTGTGTGTGTGTCCTTCACAACTTTTCCACCTTTGCTGATCCTAGCATAGAAGTACTTCTGCTGTTTGCTGTTTCTTTCCAGCAGATACGCTAGCATGGCTTCTTCAGTGTACTACTTTACAGGTCTGAATCTTGGTCTTGGAATTTCAAGCACTTAAAGGCTTTTATTCCCTCCTTCTGTCTCATTTGTATCCACCTAAAACAGGGCATGATCAAACTCCACCTATTTCCCTCTTACTATCTGACTCACTGGTATATATTTATACCTGAGTTTCTCAGTAGATTTAAAATAACTGCTCTTATTTATGGACATCCCGTCCTTACCTTTTTTTTTTTTTCCCCAAAATGATGCAATAGTAAGTATTGGCAGTTTTAGCATTTCACTTGTATGAAGGTTCCTTCAGGTTTGTTTGTATCTTTTAAGCACCAGCATACATGCATTGTACAGATCCATTTAGTTTTCAAGGTACATTAATTTACCCTGATAATGAAGAGATGTCACATAAACCTGGAGTGCAAACCCTAATTCCTGGCAACTATAGGTGTATAGGCATATATGCCTATATTTTTACACTCCTAATGAGTTATCATTTGCTAGCCAAGATGTTTTGTTCTTTATTTCAGAAACATTATTGTTGTTTTACCCTGGAGTAAGTAAGTGCTGTTTATGTCCCAGTAAATCTTCTACTGGTCACAGTCCACAAGAGTTTGTTTATGGCCCACAAAATTTGGATTACTTTCTCTCGTCTTTTCCCTTGCTAAGTATGTCTGCCCAGACTAATTTAAACTTACAGAGGATCATCAAGTGAACCGCATTTACCAATATGGCCATCCCCATGGGGAAATCTGGTAAATGTTGCAGTGCCTCAAGAAATGCTGAACAAACTAGTCAGTAAGCAACATCTTCAGGGTCTGTCCTGCTTACTTCAGGCACATTTGCTCAATGATTCCACAAAAACATGGTCTGTTGCTTTGGTTGCCATGGATCTCTGAGCCTTCGGGCTTTATGACAATTTTGATCCAGTTCATATGGTATGGAAGAGCAACACTACTGGTGACTGGCCAGGTCTGAGCCTCAGCCCCAGCATTCCCTGGGGAAAGGAGACAGAGGTCTCTGAGAGTGGTTGTGTCCATTGAGGTGCAGAGGAGCAGGGGGCAGCTACTGAAGTCAAATACCATCTCTGCTTGGGCTCACATCTATTAGTGTTTTTCCATCCAGGGACTATTTCCTCTCTGCAAAAGATGTCCTACATGTCATATTTATAAATGTGTCTAAACACAATATGTGTATCAGTAGAGGGAGAGAGAGACATAAATATATACATATGTATGTGTGTCTATATATGTAAATATATGTATGTATAATACACACAAAACTTAAGTATACATTAACCAAGATAAGCTGTGTTTGCCAGTTCTTTAATCTCAGTGGGAGACTGTTATTGCTGGAGTCAGACTCTTGAGCACCAGCTGAGGGTAGGAAACGAGATTCTGGCATGCAGGGTGTGGGAGGAATCTCTCTTTGTCTATTGCCCCTTATTTTGTTTCAGAGTACATACACAAATAACATTCACATGTGGCCATGAGTGATGTAATGCATGCAACTGACTCCAAAAGAAGCTTCTCTTGTGAGCATAGCCCCTTCAGAGCATTTATCACTTTATACTGCTATTAAATAATATGTTGCCATGCCACAAGGTAATATGAATCATTTCAGAATGCATTTTTTTTCCTGTGAGAAGTTGGAAACCTATTTGTATTTTTATCATCCGTATTAGTTTATATATATAGAAGAGCCTACTTCTGTCTGTATGTGGCTGTACATGTGCATGTCAACGGAGAGGCATGAGACAATTTTCTTCTGGCTTGCCGGATTTTTGTGTTTTAATCTGTTTTCATTGCCTTTGCCTTTTACTTAGAATACCAGAAGTCTGTGGCACATAGATGCTGCTGGCTGCAGCTTGATCATCAGGTTAATGCTGTGATTTCCTGTCTCAGGAGTCTGTGGCTGCAGGGCACAGAAAGCACTGTAAAGCCTGTTTTCTTGCAAACATGTTTGTGCTCCAGCACAATCCACACAGCACAGACCCATTTCCAGTTGTTTAAATTAAATACCATGAAGGCAAAATTTGCCTAAATTGCTAATGTACTGGGTAGGAAACAGAATAATAGAAAACTGCAAATTTCTTCAGGCCTCAGGGGAAATATGAAGCTGGTGTTTGGAAAGTAATCACAAAACTGCAGCATCTATTATTAAAAAAAATATTTAAAAATAAAGTCACATAAGGTTTGTTCACATTCGCTCAAGAAATAATGGTTCTCATCTCCCCTCTGGCTCACAGAGGATCACTGGTAGAAGGTTCTGTATGAAGTGTAACTGTACTGAAGACAACAGTTACATCAGTGTGAAACGGGGTATGTGAAATCAGATTCGGAGCCAGCATGAAAACCTTCTTAGCAAGGGCTGTTTTCACACACATGGAAGGTATTAGCACAATCCCTCCCCAGATAGCACAGATAGTGTCAGGAAAAAAACTAGCTTTCCTGGATCAAGTATAGATTGCCAGGGCTTAAATTGCATGATAATAAGCCTGTATTACTGCTATTTATTTTAAGTACTGGCAACGTATTTGGCACCACACAAGGCAAAAATAAATAATGTCTTCATCCTAAAGAACCTGGGGTGGTGTGAAAGCAGACAAAGGTAATGTGACATATGAAGGGGCATATGGGAGGTGTTGTAGTCAAATGTAAATTATTTTCCTTAAGGGGAAAATGACAATCTGTGTGCGTAAATTCTCTATGGCCCCAGATAGGCTTGATCTCCCAATAATCCAATTCTATAATACATTCTAATTGGTTTGAAAATAGAAATTCAGTGCTTTAACTCAACCACCCACCCCCCCAATATTTGAAAGGGGCTGGATGTTGGAAGCAACCTTAAAAGACCCTGCCTCAGACTGATCAACCTAAGGAAAAAAATCCAACTCACTCTTTTCATTTCTTTTCTATGACTTTAAACAAGTCAAATAACAGGTCTCCATTACCTCTAATTTCCAAATAATTAAATAATTCTGAAGAGAACTGGAAAGTGTAAAACCCCAAGGATCCTCATGACATTTTGCTGCTAGAAAGCATCTTGTGCTTAGATTTTCCTCTTTTTCCTTTGTAATGTGCCCTTTCTAATTGCTTCAGGTAGAGTTCAAGTTGGTCTTAACACACAACCAGTCTAATTATTACCATTTAGATTGCAATTTAAAAATGAAAGCTAGTTTTACAGGGCCCTGTGAACTCCTGTCCCGTGAACCCTGTCATCGTCTGCAATGGGCATGGGAAGAGATCTTCAACACTCAATACATTATTTTCTCATTTTCTTGCAAGTGTGTCTCATGTATAGCAGGCAGGGTATACCTGCTACGAGAGCAGAGAGAGACAGCTGTTGGAAAGGAAGTGATGGTGGCAAGAGAAGATCTGTGAAGCACTGCCTGTCGGTGTGCTGCCCTGGAAGATGGGGTGCATGAAAGGTGCCTGTACCTCCTTGGGCTTGGCTGGGAGCCACCTCCAGCGGGCCGTTCCCAAGAATCACACCCTGCATAAAAATTAATTGTCTGCATAAAAAGGATAGTTGTGGGCAAGAGCTGGGCCTTTGTACTATTTTGTTGACTTAGCTTTCTACCCTGCATAGGAATGTTCTCCATCTAGAGCAAATAAATCCTATCTCTTGGCTAGAATCTGGTTCTTTGATTGACTAAGTGGCATCCTGACTCATGTGTGATTAGGGGAGGGTGTAGGTTGGAAGAGGATTTACTGAAGAAGTTGTATTATCTTAAAATAGATCTATACAAAGAAGTATTTGAGCAATTACTCTGCTTTTGTGTAGAGTATCAACCTACAAACAAGTTTCAAATGGGGCTTTACAAAACTCACTCCAGTACTTTCAGAGTGATGGGACAGGCAGCATACTTGTTGAATCTGAACAGCATTAGATGAGATTATCTTAACATTCAAGCACAGAAAGCCACCTGATCATGAGGTGGGAGGAAGGGCTCAGAGTTCAAAGTGATCTTGACTATTGAAGAAATAGTCTGACATGAATAGGGTATGACTCAATGAGAACACATGCAGAGTACTGAACTCAAGGAGGAGATTCCAAATCTGCCATATGGGATGGAAAACAAGAGATACAAAGCCATTTTCCAGAAAGTAGTTTAGAGACATCATAAGGGATCACCATCTAAAAGTTGTCCGTGTTGTCAGGGTGCTGTGGAAAAGCAGGTATCTTACTGGAACCGATAAACAGGAACATTGTGTCTAAAACACGAAGTGTTTCTTCTAACTCAGTGCTGCCAAGGCACAGGATGGTGTCTGGTTTTGCAACAACAGGATGGTGTCTGGTTTTGCACACCACATTGCAAAAGGGTGTAGGTTTTGACTCAGGGAAAAGCAACAAAAACAATTGAAAGTTTAGAAAACATAGTTTTTAAAGAAATATGTGGTTAGTGATATGTTTAGTACAGAGAGGAAGCATGATAAGTCTTTCAATAGGTAGAAGGATGCTGCAAGGGAGAAGGGAGTGGCCTATTCTCTGTGTTGATTGAATGGGACAAAAAATAAGAGCCTAAATTGCAGGAAAAAATGGTATAAATTAGATATGAAAAAAATGTTGCCCACCACAAGGTTGACTGGGAAACTAAGGGAGCTGAACCCAGTTTTCCCATGTCTTTTAATGTATGTTGTTACTGTTCAGCTGTTGCACAAAATCTGAATATCATCTCTTGTGGCCACAGCACCTACTATGTGCTGGTTTCAAGTTAGGCAGCATGTGCCCACAGCATGCAAAAGCTGTAGGGCATGAGGGTCTTTGTGTTTAGGCATTTACCTGTCTTGAAATGGAGTTTCATTTTGGATTGGATGTGTTCCAGCCCACAGAATTGCAACTGGGCTCAGACACATCCGCAGTGGCCCAGATTAATTTAGAACTCTGGAAAACAGACACCCTGAATCACTGCTTGAGGTATTACTGCCTACAACAAACAGTCTGAATCTTGTCTTCAACAGAGGCAGCAAAGTACCCAAACAGTGAGGTATTCATAAAGCTGTACCATTACTTAATAATTTTATGCCACTGAATTGCCCGGGAGAGGTCATCAGAAAATGAGATACTAATAAATAGGCAGTACTGCAAGACAGAGTCCTAAGTAATAACGCATTTGTGCACAAACTGTCAACTTTGCACTTCTCTTCATATATTGGAAAGATTTGGATCAACAACTCTTGCCTTTTGAAGTCGTTTGTTTCACCATAGTATATTTTTTTCTCATAATATATTCTAGATGAATACAGACTGAATTACTGAGATACCACTAGAACTTTAGAGGAAGTAGATTTATAACTAAAACAAGAAAAAGCAACCTAGTTTGGAAAACCAAAATCTGTTCCCCAAATATGACATACTCTAGGCCAGTTAAGGTGAACTATTTCCTCCCATTCTCCCTACGCGTTTTTTTTCCCTAAGAGAGATAGAATATTAATTAAGAAGCATAAAGCTCTTAGGCACTTTAGATTAAAGCTAAAACATAGTAATAATAGCTTGATGATTGAATGACATCTGCCAAACTTCCTCAGGGACTTCAATAATATGAGGGTAATAGATCCTTAGAAGTGTTGAACACTGTGTCTGACGTGTTTAAATTTATGTATCACATTCCTCCAAAATAATAACTAGTAATGGGTTAAAAGCTTTAGAGGGATGTGGGATATGCATGCAAAACCACAGAATAGGTGATAGTCTGAACTGGTGGTACCAGTTAAGTAACCCAAGATTGCCTGCCTAATATATTTTAAATATGTTAAAAGGGAACTTAATTATAGCAACTTTAATAGCGTTTCCTTTGCAATTCCTTTCTAGAATGCAAAAGTGCTTTAGGTGAATGTATTTCAGTTCAGCTGCTGATGGGGGTTAGGATCCATTATTCATAACCACTGCTCAGCTTTGTCGATGGCTACCCATGAACTACTTTAAATCCATCAGTTTGGGTCATGTCTTGAGATCTGTACAGTCAAAAATTATATAATGGCTTGGTTGGTTTATGTCAGCTGTAAGAAAATCAATAATCTTGGCACTGGGTGCCAAGAATGTTACAGTTCATCCCCTGATGGAGTTCTTTGAAGGAAAAGACACCTCAAAGTAAAATACAGCTTTGTTTCCAATAAGGTGACCACCTTACCCTTAGGTAAGGTGCAGCAGATCTCTGCAGAAGCAGTGCTGACAGCTCTTGGGGAATTAAACAGAAACATCCCTTGTTCAAAACATGGAAGATAAGTTCTTGCAGTTTTCCCTCCCTTAACTGGGAAAACGAGCTATGAAGTTATGAGTACCTTGTGGAGCAAGGATTAAAATAAGCCAAATAGCAGAGATCTGCAAAGTAACCCAGCTGACATATATGTCATAGTTTGTGGAAGTGTACATAAAAGAATATCTGCACTGGACTGATGATATTTTTGATCGTGATATTTTTGAAATGTAGTTCATGCTTGACACAGTGGTTGATGGACTTGAAATATGAGCACTACCAAAAAAAGTCAGATAAATGCAATAATTCATACTAAGGTGAGGCCACTCAGGTGCCGTGTGTTGTTCATGCCCTTGCATTGTACTGTCACATAGTGATAATTTAACAATGGCCAATGGCCCTGAAGTATCACAGTGTAGATCCAAAGATCTGGCTGTAATTTTGGTAGATTGATGATAGGTGTATCCTGACCTGTTCTGCCCAGAAGAATCCCTTTCCTCTCCTCCCCAAACTTATTAAATCCCCTCTTTCCTTCTTGTGACAGGCCTGCACTTCCCTCTCTGAGTCCCTGTCAAGGCTGTTGTATGGCATACTCCAGCCATGGTCATGGCTCTGCCGTACATCTCAGGCCAGGCTGCTGTTTCCTCCCAACAACAACCCTGTGTTGTGGGTTTTTCCAGGAAATGACTCTCGGCTCCCTAGAAAAGCTCAAGTGCCTTTGTGAATCCCAGAATTTCTGCTCTTCATGAAGTGGAAGGGTGGATATTACCTAGACTTGTGCTCATATTTCATGTGAACTATGTGGTGTGAACCCTCCTCAGGTTAGTTTTTGGCCATGGAGCTACGCAGTAATAACAGATGATGCTGTACATTACTCTAACAAACGTAGCAAAACGTTGAGTTTTCTTTCTGTCAGACTGCTTTCATAATGTAGTGTCATGTAACTTCTCTTCATTTAACATCTAAAGGTCATAAAGTATATGAGCGTTTATTTTTTACTGTAACTTTGATCAGTGACAGCAGTCATTATACTGGAAAATAATACTGAGAGACAGAGGACAGAAAGATAAATAATGATGGTTTTGAGAAAATAAGGATTTCAGGAATAATACAGTCATAGTTGCTACTACTCATACTTGAAATATGGTGATTAGCTTCAGAGTGACACCTCAGAGACCCTGAGATTAGCTAGAGTTAGGTCGCCCACTGTTTATTTGAATGGGATTTTTATTTTAAAAGGAAATGTGCACTCTTATTAAAGTCCTTTTTTCTTTTCTTTTCCTTCTTTTTTCTCTTTTCTTTTCTCTTCCATCTTTTTCTCTTTCTTCCTTTTCCTTTTTTCTTTTTTCTTCTTGTTTTCCTTTTTTTCCTCTTTTTCCTTATTCATATGGATTTACAACAGAGCTCAGTGATGGCCTGGTTCCCCTTCCTTGTCCTCACACTGGTCTCTGTGCTCTGGGAGCCTGCACACCACTAGCAGCAGCCGCCACCTGAGTGTGTAATTGTGGCCTCGGAGCAGGGAGCGGCAGGCGGCTGCATACCATGGGGGAGCTGTCTGGCAAGGGGCCTCCTCCTGCTTCACTCAGACGTGTCAGGACAGCGGCTTGAAATGCTTTGTGAAAACACAAAGTGAAATGAAAAGCTTCTCCCACTGCTTTCCAGAGGCTGCAGGAGAGATGTCTCCAGAAGGTGATACCAGGAATTACTCCAGTGCTGTTCAAAAGTTCAAGGGGCACAGACAATGCTCTGTTTGCAGCTGTGTGGATATTCAGAGGTCCACATGGTAAAATGAAGGAAAAATAGTATCTAAGTAGGTTTTCTACCATACTGAGAGTCAACAAGGAAGTTAGGAAGGCCAAGTTGAAGAAGGAAGAGGGATTTTCTTGTTCCTGAATGTTTTGTCAAAAATCCTATTGCTGTATGACAGCAGCCAAAGGCTTATTGTAAAGGTGAATGAAAGCCTAAAGCAGTGGAACAAGAATTCATGAGATAACATTTTTAACATAGACAATCATTGTTCTGACAGGGACTGAGTTACCCCTGACATCTCCAGAGACAGACACGGGGATTTTGAATTCTCCTTTCTTTCCTTCACTTAAGAAAGTCACCAAAGTCAACAGTACTTCATTGCACCAAAAAAGAGACTAGAATTTAGCATCTCTTGTAGGAGCAGAAAACTGAAAATCTGAGTCCCATGTTCTTGTGTAGCACTGGCTTTCTTGTTCAGGTGTAAAGTTCTTATTTTACTACTTTTTTTCAATCTAGTTTTTATTTAATAAATACTATAAGTTAATTACCAGGATACACATTTCTTTTTTGCCTTCTTCTTTTAAATTGAAAATAAAGCTATTATATATTTCCCTGGAATTTTCCCTTCCACTCCTTCTGAGCCAAGAGGTAGAAAGTCATTCCCATCCTTGGCTTCAGAAAGCAATGTGTGGCATCTTCTCAGGGTATGAAATCACTGGATGGAAGAGGAGGTGTTTACATTCTCAAATGATAGGGGATATTTTCAATAATGTTCATTAGTTCAGCCCTGATTAAAATTACTGAGATTATGTTTAATGTTTATTAAATGAGAGTATAGTTATTTAAAAGTGTAATTCTTTTGCAAATCTCTGTTCCAGAGCATACCTGCTGATTTAAAGGCATCCTGCAGAAGGTTTGCATTTCTAAAGCTCCTATGAATTTGAGGCGTGGCTAGTGGGATGTCAGAAGAATGAAAATTTTAGCTTATGTTGATGGCTGGCAAGAGACAGGATTCTATCTGCATATTTTAGGACTAATGAGAAGTTGTGTGAGTATTTTCTTTCAGACAGCTCTCTGAAAAGTCCATGGATAAGAAGAACTTTTCACATTATTAAAAATAGTGCTGTGTAAAAATTTAGTCAATATCCTCTTTTGGAGGCAATACATGAGATTTTAAATAAAATGAAAATGTTAATTTAAAATGGGGAAGCAGGTTCATAGTATATGAAGGAAGCTATGAAACAGGTTAGATGCTTTCTCTAGAAAGAGGACAAGTATTGTGCTTTTAGCCTCATTTATGTATTCTTCATATGCCACAAAATATTGTAGTCATGTCTGCTTTCTTTTGAGGTTTGGACATCTTTAGTCATAACAGCAATTGCGGCTTGCTTGAGAATCTTGCTGAGAATCTGTCTACTGGGTGTTTTACTTCTCTGTCTCATTAACCCCAGGACAATCCATTGTAGCATAAACTTTTGGTTCAGTTTTTGTGTTGTATTTGCAGTTTCTCACTTTGAGGAGAAATTATCCTATCACCATTTTGACTGTAGGGATTTAGGGATCTGTTTGATGTAGTAAAGCCTGAAAAAATTCCCAGAGGTATATTGAGCACAGGGAGCTGTTCACACATACATACCCAGTCTGGGGAAGCTGTACTAGTAGGTCTTACCTAAGTAAATGAAGAGATGTGTATTCTTCTGGTCCAGTTCCCAACTCTGAGACACACCATGAAAGTGCCTTTTCCCATCTCCTGTGTAGCTTTGTGAATACTCTCTAACTTTCCAACTCCAAAGTGATTGTTTCAGGAGGTCTTATCCAGAGAGATCTCTCTTATTTCCTCTGCTCTGGCCTTTTCATGTGTCGAAGAAAGAAGCTGCTAAACACTGCATGCTCAAGACTGTGTGCATATAGAGAGAGGAGGAACAGCTTCTTCTCACTTGACTACTTACATGCCCCTTACACTTTTGAAATTGCCAGGGCTCAAAAAAGTTTTGGACTGGCCCCCTTCACAAGGATGAATTTCATCCACACAGATCTCTAGCAGTTCAGGAGTTAAATTCTGTACTTTCCAAGAGAGTAGAATTTCCTCCTCCCTCGTGTCTAATTGAAGGGTACATATCTACGATCTACTTTGAACAGATTTTGCATTTGCTGCACCCAATGTAATATGTCAGATTAAAGCCTAATTGATATTAATTGTCAGTTTGACAGGTCTTTACGTAATACACCTGTGATTTGTCCATGCTGCAACATCAAAGAACAATGTAGTCCATTGTCAATCTTGTCATTTTTTTTCCGTCTCGAAGACCAGATCATTGTTCAAGAGGAAATATGAAGTATCTTTCAGGTGGTTTGCATTGGCATGTTTCCTCCCCAGTTGTGATCTGACTAACAATAGAACAAACCTATGCTGATTTTGTAATGGCAATTCCAAAATGATCAGGAATCACTTTGAAGCACATGTTTTCTGATAAGCAAGTTCCAAATTCTCGTCATCCTGCTATGAAATGGTCCTCTTACATTTTGTAGCATGTGGGTTCTGACTCACCTTTGCATTATGCTCTTCAGCTTTATCTGGATGTAACCCCTATTGACTTAATTACACTGGCATAAAGATGGAATGGGGAAATGGTGAACCACGCCCACTAACAAGTCCATCGTGAAAATATGGGAGTTGTTCTTTTGTCTTCAGGGAGGTTTCGCCAGAATGGGGTGTCTCTTCTAGACAGAGTCTTTGCTATTTTTAGCAACTTGCAAGAAAACTGAAGTGTATTCTCCGAATCATACCACAGTGCAAAAAGCAGATATGCATCAGAAGGCTGTAACTAGAAATGGGAAATTACGAAGTAGGAACTTGATGTCTTTGATAAGGCAGGACATGGTGCTTCAATCAAAGCAGTATTGAATAAAATTCTGACATTATGTTTATTTTTAGCTGGTGTGCAGCATATGCAGTCTACAGTTACCTAAAGAAGAGATGAGGAAGGAGAAAATAAGTCAGGATGGTAACTTAGGGCCACACTAAAATACAATGGAGGGAATGAAAAAATAAATGTTATTTACACATCAAAGTGCTAGGGGAAGCTACAGTCCCTGTACTACAAAGGGCGTAAGATCTTGAGGCTTCCGAAAGATTTAGATTGTGGTGTTCTTGAAACAAGCACTGCAGCATGAATTCAGAAAGAAAGTGCAGCAGAGAATATGAGTTTCCCTCACCAGCCCTGGCATCTCTGAGGGCTGGTTGGGCTGGTTGTTTTCTCTGAGACATGTAACACGATTCTCCAAACCCCAAGTTATGTCTAGCAGGCAGGATTTAACTTTTAACTGGCATGATTTCAGTTATATCAACAAAAGATCTTGGTCTCCTGCCACAAACAAACAACTCTAAATTAACTGGCCTGAATAATTGAACAAGGGGTTGTTTGTTTGTTTACTTCAATTACTGTTTGTGGTAGCAGTGGGTGGAAATGAAATCTTGCCACTGCTTTCTAACACCTATCAGATTTGGAACTTTGTTCGTCTCTGAACCTTTGTATTGCATGCAATTCTTCATGATATTTTTCCACTACTACTTGCATCTCCCTTTATTTTTCATTCCTGAGATTCTAATACATTACACTGGGCGTTGTAGTACTCTTGATCCAAGAACACTATTGTTTTTTCAAATCTGTGAAACTGGTTTGGGTTTTTTTTCCCTAGTTCTTCCTTTATTTATTAATTCTTTTTCCTACCTTTTTGAATCCTCTGTATTTCTCTGAATTATTTTTTTCAGGCGATGTCTTTTCATTTTATCGTGTTCCAGCCTCCTGAACTCTAAAATTATTGGCATGTCAGATGCACTAGTTTTGTTTCTTAAGATGTCCTTTGTTTAAAACTCCTCTGTTTTTCTCAAAGCACTACATTTGCATGTACAGTTGTGACTACAACTACCTTTTATTTAAATGTCATTGTCACCATTCAAAGGCTATTATATAAAATGTCATATAAGCCCAGCTTTTCTTCTGTTTATCTTTCCATGCAACTCTTCCAGGGTTTACTGTTTACTCCCTCAGTATCGTAATCAAGTATTTGTTCTTTTGCTTTGCCCTCTCATTTTGCATAAGCTAGTGATTCCTTTGCCTTATATTTTTAATTCCTGCACTATTTCTGTGCCCACTCCAGCCTATTCTGCTCCATGTTCAGTGCCTGTTTTACCCTACAAATTCAATATGCTGTTCGCTATTCTGCTTGTTGAACCGATGGAAACAGAGTCTTTCCGCCTTCTTCCTCCTTCCCAAGTAATAAATGCAGCCCTAGTTTACATAGGTAACAACTGAGCTTTGAGCCTCTGTTCCACTTTCCATTCTTAATTTGGTTTCTGTGACCTAGTATTTGTCCCATGCTCAGCCATCACCTCACAGCCCTGGAGCTGAGTCACGGTGCAGCTCAACTCGAGTTTTTCCAGTGTTCAGTATTGGCGCTGAGGTTGTATTTTGGATGCTGTTTCACTGGTTCAATGCAGGAGTCTGCAAGAGCTGGAAGTGTTTCTGCAGCTACCCAAAGTCCTGAAGGAGTTAGGGAGCCTGTAAAATGCCTGCCCGGTTGATGTCTCTGGTTCAGAGATGCTCTCTGATCCTGCTTCATCCAAGGCTCGTGCTGCGTGTTTAACAATTGGCACTCCATGTGTGCCTGTGTATCTGAGGAGGCAGAAACAGAGTGCTGAGCACCGTTTCATCGACTCTTGTGGGCCGAAAGTGTGAATAAGCTGTGTTTAATATGGTTGTCTAGGCTGTTTACATTGGCTTTTTGAACCGCAGCCAAACTATATTTCTGAAGAGGCTGCTATTGCTTTCTAAAGATGTAACCCCCTATCTTTGTTCATCAGCTCGAAGTTATTTACTAATCATTACCTGTGTTTGGCAGAAGAACAGCAAATAAAACAGGCGCTTTGTGTTTTACATGGTCTTGGTAAATGTGTATTAAAATACAACATCCTTTTATTTGAACAATATTCATAAGAGAGAATATTAATTATTATTAATGTTAGAATATTACTGTTTTGCTCTATGCCTTAGGAGATGACAGCCTCTGTGGTAGCACTAATTAATGTGTAGCTTGGCTGTGTAGGCAGAAAGCAAACAATCTCCTAGCAGGTTATTCCACATTAACATAAAACCTTCCATCTCGTACAGTACTTTCAAAGCAATTCTCATCCACTGTACTGCAACCTTGTACTAACCTTATGTTAACAAATTTATAACTTGGAAATTATTCTGCTGACATCAATGGTGTTACACCATGCAAAACCTGTTTAAAATTAGGTCCAAGGTATTTCAGTTTTAATTTTTAAAATGTGCTCTAAATAGTATTCACATGCTTCAGTAATTGATGGCTTGGGATTACTTTTCTGTTTCTAGTTCAAACTTAAGGTTTTGTCGAGATTTTTAGTCTGGTTTTCCCCTCTCTTCTTTTTATACTTAAGTTTCTCCCCTAGGCAAAATCACTGATTTCCTATCTTCCCCTTGCAATATTATGAACCAACAAACAGAGTTGTCTGCCAGTTCATTCTTGAATAAAGATTCTTTCTA
Source organism: Pomatostomus ruficeps (assembly GCA_013400735.1). NCBI lineage: Eukaryota > Metazoa > Chordata > Aves > Passeriformes > Timaliidae > Pomatostomus > Pomatostomus ruficeps. The sequence continues at coordinate 55,946 of VYZT01032647.1, read as the reverse complement.
ATGCAAGCAGAGCATGCAGGAATCTCCTGCTTTACAAAACAGAAACTGCCTGTCTGACTGTCTGTGTACACAGAGAAACAGAAATACACTAGAAAACACAAAAGAAAAACATTTTAACAATAGAAATCACACATGAGTTAAAGGAACCTTATTAAGGTACAAAGTTGAGTATCTTGAAGCTTGGTAATGCAAGCATTATAAGATCTTAGTTTTTCAGGGATTACGTGCTTGCTTTGTCCAGCCAATACCCAGAGCATGTGAGATGTTTCATGGATGTTGGACTGCCCAGAAGTTTAAGCTATCCACCCCTAGCAGATCTGTGCTGGGCACATGCAAACTGCCACATTTTTGTTTTGTCAAAGGCACATGAGTTGACCAGGCTGGGGTGAACTTTCACCAGAATGGCAGACCACATCCACATGGCAAAGGTGAAAAAACCTACTTGTTTTGAGTCCCAGCTATAAAATACAGTGCAACTAGACTGTTGACAGTTTTCTTTTGGAAGTAACTGAGACATGATGAGGAAATAACACCCAGGAGAGACACCCAGGAGCCAGGGATGGAGCCTCCAGGTCCCACTCTTCCTCTGTTCCACTCAGACTCGTATAAAAAGGGGCTGGGGCAAGAGGGACCTCTCCAACACACAAAGTTGCAGGATACAGCTTTGCAGCACTGTCCTGAGACGAAGAGGAAAAGGAGGTGCAGGTGGACACACATGATCCAGGGCTGCTGGAACACCACTGGCAAGCCTTCATTAAAGGCTGGATAAGGCCCTGGCAGCTCTGTAGTAGGAGAAAGCTGAGCCCACTAGCAGCCCAAAACAAGCAAGCATTTTTCCTGTGAGATGTTTTCTTGTTAATCTGCTCGGTGACATGGTTCGTAGGACCATCCCTATTGGTCTCCTGTCAACTATTGCTGCTTAGAAGGAAGCCCTTGTTGGATAGCTCAGGTGAGCTAGTGGCCTAGAGTCATCTTGGGGCATGTGTTCATGGGAGGAAAGCCTCCTGGAAAGGAGTGAGCTTGTCTAAAATTTCCCCAACCCCCCCCCAGCGGTTTCGTGAGAGCCAGACAGCTGAGCCCAGCCAGCCTGGGGAACGTGGGAGCCAGGAGGAGGAAGTGGATGGGAGGCTGGGGCGGCAATGGGAGGCTCAGATAACAACTGCTTGTGCAAATCCAACCTACATGGGTTGTGCGTGTCGCTGGTGTGAAGATACATTTTTAGAAAATGTTTAAGTAGCACCAGAGGCAGTGATGTGACCTGTGGATGACTTTCCCATTTGCAACTGTGGAATGTAGAAGAAAGAGGGAAAAAGAAAAAGAAAAAAGCCATGTAAGAGACACCTCTATGACTAATTCAACTCTTCTGTAGAGAAACTTTCATTCGTTACAATTAAAAGAGAATTTCCTAATTTGGTTTATTTTTAAAAAGTTTTTTCCAAGCTTGACACAACATTGATTTCTACTTACCTGGATTTCAGATTGCTCTGAACATTTAGGTATGATGAGTTTTTACTGAAAATCCTTCAAGAAGAGCTCATTTTGCAGCTTCTAGAGCAACAGACCTTGAGCCTATGATAACCAGTAATTTACCTGCTGGTCAGGTGTTACCAGTAGCAATATTCTTCTCTCTTCAGTTTCTATGTGTTACTCCAGCTTTAAAGCTGTAAAGAATCACAATCGCACTGGGATTTGTTTTTACAGAAAACTGACTTTAATATATCTATGTTCACTTATATGTGGTAGTGGGATGACCAGAGTACTCTCCTGATTATTTTCAAAAGCCAAACAGAACCTGATGATGTGAAGTTTCAACGCCTATACTGGTGCCCTTATAAGCTCAGATATTTCCTTGCAGTCACTTTTGGTGAAAGATAATCACAGGACAGTCCTTAAAAGTCATGGCTATATTTTACATAGTGTGATTATATGTCATGCCTTCAGTGGGGGAAAAAAAAAGATTTCTCAGTTTTTATTAAAACAGGCAAATCAAAAAATCAAAGCAATCCCAAAGTCAAGGTAGAAGGAACATAGCATCATTCTACTCATAAGCCATTATGCTGATTTTTGAAGATTTGGATTTGACAGCTGATCACCTTTGTATGTAGTCTGCAAAGGTCCATTCTGATTTTTTGGGGTTTTCATGCATTGCAGGGAAGGTAGCCTGAACTTGTCCCACCCATTGATGGATCCTGCACAAGCATACTTCAGTATCCACCTTGATTTAGAGGGATTAGTTTGAACAAGTCCTAATGAATCTCCCAAGATAATATCCCCTGAGGAAGGCAGGAAGCCCTTTAAAATAAGAAGGTAGTGATGACTTTGCAACATTACACATAGCAAATTTATTTTCATGGATAGTAGAAGCATGAACAGGGGAAATATTTTTGCCTTCAGTCTGCTAGGAGTGCTGCACCTTGGTCCCTCCATGACATCAATAGCAGAGCTCCTGCCTGGAGAAGAAAATAGAAAATACAGAGTACTTATATTTTTCCAGTGGAAATACTTTCTCCCCCAAAAGACCACTTTGGTCTTCCTATTATAAAATGTAAACACTTTTTTATAGTTGGAGTATAATCACGCTTTAAACAGCTGCTGCCTCTCACCTGTGCTGCAGCTCTGTTTCTGCAGTGAATTAAGCCCTCTCTTCATAGAGTGCACATCAATTGCAATTTTTTAAGTGCTTTGGGATCCTTTGGGTTGAAAAGTATGATATAAATTTAAGATATTAAATCGTTAAGAAGAATAAGAGCATTACCAGATGCTGATGCTCATGTTATAGCCATGCTGTTAACAGCAAGCTGGGAGATACTCGCACTTCCTCTCTGCAGCAGGTATCACATCACAAAAACCTTTTCATTAACTGCACATTAAAAGTCATGAGGATGTTTAGCTCTAGCTAATCCCACTGTACAGCAGTCCAGAACCAGCCTGATCTTACAGCTAGGAATTTTCTTCTAACCTCCCATTGTACTGGCATTTTTAGCATGCTTAAATCCCTCTGCTCTTCACACTGCAGTAGGTTCTTGTGATCCAAGGGCGGGACTCGGCACTTATTGAACCTCATACAGTTGGCTTTGGCCCATCAATCCAGCCTGTCTAGATCCCTCTGCAGTCTTCCTACCCTCCAGAAGATAAACACTCCTACCCAAGTTGGTGTCACCTGCAAACTGGCTGAGGGTGCACTCCATCCCCTCATCCAGATCACCAATAAAGATGTTAAACAGGACTGGCCCGAGACACTGACACCACTTGTGACCAGCTGCCAGCTGGATTTAACTCTACACTCTGGGCTTGGCTATCCAGTCAGATTTTTACCCAGTAAATAGTACATGCATCCGCTCCATGATAAACCAAATTAGTCTATATTGTTCCCTGTCATGCTACAGCTAGATCACGCTTACTAGCAAATGCAGGGTAAAAGCTACTCGGATGCTCCCATATTGTGCTGTAAGCTATGAGACAGAAGTACCTTTTGTAATGACAGGGCATGGCTAGGTAAATCAACATTAGTTTAGAAAGTTTGCAGTAAATAGTTGACACCTTTTATTTCTATTTTTTCCTCTCTGAATTCATAGTCAAGGTCACTGGGTTTGTTCTATCTCATCTGATCCCAAAAGGAGAGAAACAGAGGTGCCTTCTGCAAAGCAAGCAATTTGTGCAAGTCTTCTTTTAATGTTGAATTTAAGTTTTGTCATTTAAATGTGTTCTTTACTTATTTGCAAAGAAGGACCCTGCTTTAATTTGAACACAAAAGAACTTTACATTATATTCTAGGTTGCTTTCTGCATCTGTATTATGTAAAATTGTGCACCAGGGTGGTTTTTTTTTCCTTACCTACATTTCCTTCCTGCAGTTGCATTTGTTTAACACAAGTCAGATATTGCTGAGTAACCAAGGCAGGGACTCAGTTAAATTAGTTCTTAAATAAGCTTCTCCATAGTTATATAAGTAACAGTAGTTTTTGGCAGGATTGGGTTTTTATGTTCGTTTTGAGTGTTTTTGTTGTCGGAATTTTTCTTATATGCATATTCTTGTTTTATTAGATTTCAAAACAGTAGACCAATTTAATCTTTTGGTTGGCTTTTTGTGCTTTATGTTTCAGTGCTCTGAAGCATGTTCTCCATAAGCATGGAACCATCACATTTTGCTTAATGTGCTTCTTTTTTGCACAGTTCTTTATAGCAGCAGTTCCACTGCCTCGTTTGCTCCGGTACTATAACCAACAGACAGCACAAAACTTCTGTTTTAAAATTAGTCATGTCACTCCTGGTTATTTCTTTAATTTTTTTCCAATTCTGGATCAGTGGTTTAGTCTTGCAGAGCTTTGACTGCTTCTATACTTCTGCAAAAATGAGCAGGAATCTGCTCAACTTCAAGTGTGCTTTTCTGTGTCAGAGCACTTGTAACCTAGTGAGGTGAAGATCCATGTTCTGCTGGTTTATATCCCATTGTTTCACCAACATTTGCAGTATCAAACCAGTGATGTAGCATTCCATGGAGGCAATACAGCTGAGTCAAGCATGATGTTACTTCCATTCCTATCCTTACAGTTACATAAGCATGTCCCCCTTTACTCAGCCTAGCCAAGCTTTATTGGCCATATGCTGTACCATATGTTATAGCTCATGTGCTGCTACATAGAAACGTTTGATAGGATTATCTGAATTATCCTCAATGTGAAATAGACCAAACTTTATTAAAAATAAATCTGAAATGCCAGGGTAAAGATGCTCGTAGTTTATGGGAGATCTCAGAAAGGTGATATATCTGGAAGGGCTTTGGTTTGTGGAGTGCTGGAGAGTTCTTTTTAATGGGGTGAATTCAGTTTGAGATTTTTGTTTCGTTTTGTTTTTTAACTCTAAATCATAATATTCAGGAACAACAGTGTGAAACAAATACAAATCTGTTGTATTTTTTAAAACTATTTTAGTCCTGTGTCCAACTCCTTGTGCTGACATTCTACAAACTGATTTTCTAAAAGGACTGTCACCATTAATTTTGCCTTTTTAAAGGACTTTAATTCTTTCAGCATGTTCATATGGTTTTATAAAGCCCCAGATACATGGCAAATCCCCTTGGTGTTGTAAGACAAGATTGCTGTTAAAAAATGTTTAGGCTTAGTCAGCTTCTTCTCACTACTGAAGTCATGAGGGACTCTGGGAAATGGTGTTTATACTAAGCTTAAATTGATAGGGCAAGTTTAATGCAATCAGGTCAAAGGTACAACTGCTTAGCTAGTCTCATCAACCACTCGGGTTTCAGCATCAGTTTATAAGAAAAGGCCTGTAATGATAACATCTGGCTGCGAGCGCATGGGCTGCATTCTCCGTGCAGTGATTGAACGCAGTTTAATGGCGGGGAGGAGCAAATTGAAGGGCAGCTCCATTCCCGAATTATGATCCCCAATAGATAAGGTACAACTGCCAGACTTTGATCACTCCTTTTATCAATCCACTTGATGGAGAGCCTTTCTCCAATATAACCTGGACAGAGATGTCTTCCTTGGAGGAAGGAGCACAGTCCACTGCAAAGGCTCGGGAGGGGGGATGTCAAGTCCAGGACAAAACTCCGTGGTTTCCCAGTGCGTATGTGTGTGGCTGATTGCTGGCCAGGCGTTACTTTGAGCGAGTGCTGAGTGACCCAGGACAGCGCTGAGGAAATGTGCTAGACAGAATAACGGATTGGGCTGCCCTCCTAATGTGAGAAAGCATAATGCTCAATTGCGTGTTTCCTGCCTTGCACTATCCAAGTTGGTGTGTGGCAATTTAAATATTCAAGATTACTGCCAGGCAGACCCCAAAATACATGCTCATTAGGAGAACGTAGATACCGAAGACATCCTGAGGGATTTTAATCATAGGCAAGTCTGGTCTGCTGATCCTAATTCAGACCCTAAGAGGGGCTTTTTCATACAGAATATGTCTGGGTTTGCTGGCCAAACAGGGTTGTCAGCAAATAGGTATTGCCTTCTTTGCCTTATCTGTACTATATTTAAAATTTCCTATCATATAATTTAAATTTCTTTTGTAAAAAAGTTTTTACCTTTTGCTCCACCCTGGCTGGAATTTTGTTAAATGTCTGTCCTCAGCTGAAGAATTTGGGAAATTTCAGTCAAAATAATTTCCGATCATCCTTACACAAAAAGAAATTTAAATGGCTTGTTGCCAATTGATGTTGGTAACATCCTGGTTTGGGGCAGGGACTTTAAATGGGATGATGCTGTGTTTTGTATATCAGTGACATACTTGGTGTTTTGCTGTGAAAATGACTGCATGTTATGAGATTTAGGGAAAAAAAACCAGAATTTGCTCATGCTTAGTAAAAAGTCTTTAATTTTTCCATGTAAAATGGCAGAGTATTTAATTCATATTCAACATATTCAGCCTTCTGGTGGTGCTAAATGGGATGCATTGTTTCTGAGAATCATCAAGCATGCTCCCTCCATCCTCCATCCTACCGTCAAGTTGAACTGAATTAATCTGAGCCAACACATGGCATTTTTTGTGGTTAGAGGAACCACTTGGTACAGAAGATCAACATTGTCTCTCTTCCCAAGTTTGCTTACACTGTGTTGCTTACACTGAGGCAACACAGACCTCAAAGCCTGTGAGGTTAGTGATTATCTGACCTAACTGTTTTCAGCAAAGGTCCCATTAAGTTTCCTTGGGCTGCAAACAAAACAGGGAAGCAGGTTCTCAGTTACATCTGTCACCCAAAAAAGGAGTACACTCTCCTTTGTCTCAAAGAGCATGTGTGGGTGGGCTGTCTGTGACTGACAACATTAAGAAGATCCATAACAGCCAATGTGGGACACAAATGTTGAATATTCCCAGCCTCATTTCAGCCTACGAGTCTTTGTAATCACATATGGCACAAGCTTTACTCTAGATGGGGGCATGCATTTTTTCCATTTTCTCTGCACATGCATATGAACTGTTTCCATAAGGATGTTCCTTACGATGTGTTTACATTGAGTTTGCTGATATTCAGGTGGGGATGCCTGTCATTCATGTCAAATGAATATAGGACCATTCTTGGCAGTCAGCAGATCTCTGTGTTTATCCTACATTCATTAGGTAAGAAAATTCAACATACAGCTTAGGTTGGTAAGACATGCCACTCCTTTTGAGGAACCAAAACCCAGGGAGACCATTCAACTTGCCACAGATCAGTGACAGGACAGACCATGGGATCTACTCTCTAATCATGAGAAATCATAGTCCTGCTCCTGAGCCAAGGCACACCCTGTTGTAAGATCAGCTCTTGTACATGATAAAGTCTAGCATTTTGCATTCTTTTGTCCTGGTAAGTATATTTTACTGTGGGCAATGATAAATCAGGTAGTAAACCTCTTTCTAATGGCACAGAAAACACTCAGCCAAAGCACTGCTCACAGTTCTTCCACAGCTTTGAATTGTCTCAGTAGGTTTCAGTGCTCAGCTTAGCACGTGTAATATGTCTTCTCATATGGATGGGATGAGGCCCTACTTAAAGTGGTAATGATTATATACACCATACTTCTAAATGTATAAACTGCTTTTGAACATACTGGAAAAGCTAAAATACCAACTGCTAAACCAATGAATCATACTTTGTAAGGGAGTGTTTTTATACATAATGTATAAAATCCAACTGTATATGTATAGGCAGAGTGAATACTTACACATCACATGTGTAAGATATAAATGATCCTGATGAACGTGACTGAAGTAAATTATGTTAATACTCCAGTTAGAACTATTTCTACATTAATTTCAAAATGTTTTTGTTATAGTGTAGATTCAATGTCAGAAAGATGAAGGAATCTGGGCTTTTAACTGCAATCTCCACATTGCAGTGTGACTCTATGGGGATGTTGAAAATTAAACATTTGGTTTAAGCATTAAACACTTAAATTTTCTTTTTAATTCCTAGGCCTGTGTAAAAGCAAATTGGGAAATGGTTTACAGTACTTCCTATTGGGGGCTTCCACACAGACAATGTCAGAAATGACATCACTTTCTGCTAGTTACTTTTATTACTTTTCAAGAAAAAGTCTTTAAAAATGCCAGCATGTCATTTTCCTGGTGACAAGTGATAACCTTCATGAAAGGTCTGTTCTTCTTTTAAGAGAAAGATGCTTTCATCCCCATAAAGTCCAAGTTAGTGGACTTTATCAAGGGAAGTCACCATCCGACCCCAAATCTTGCCAACCCTGAAAGGTGTGGAAGCATTAATCACTAGAGCCAGTTGTTGTGTGCCTGGTTACCCTTCTTCTATTCAGAGCTTGTGATGAATGATCTTGCAGTTGGTCCCACAGTGAATGGACCTATCTGCTGGAAGGGTGGTCTAACCCATGGTGTCGGTTCCAAATAAGGAGGCCTCTTGATTCTTTTCTTATTTCATGCTCCAAGTATCTCTTCCCAGGTGAAGAACCAAGGTGAGACGGCATCCTTTGTGCTCTCTCTGCCACCACTGGCATTAGATCCCATCTGGAAGGCTTTGCACTTGGAAGATGGGAGTAGCTAGCACACAGTCTACAAGGGTGATGGGACAAAAAACAGAGTGGGAGGAGAAGCCCCAGTGGATAAGTGTGAAGGAAGAAACCCTTCAGAGAAGTGGGGAAAGGAAGAAACAGCAGAAGTCTGAAAGCCCCAGTAGGACAAACAGCATATGTGTTAAACAAAGGCCTGTGAGGGAGAGAGCTGGATAAATTGAGGTGATTTAGAGGGGAATATAGCAAGTGGAAAAGAAGTGTTCAATGAAGGAAGCAGAAACAGCCAAGGGGAAATGAAGAGAGATGATGACTACTTAAAAGGGAAGATATATGCCAAATTTAGGGAGAGTATAGGGAACATTTTTAAGAGTATTATGGCACTGAAGAACAAAGTTGTATTAATCCAAAATTTTCACTGTCCCTCAGTGAGAGCTGGAGCACTGTATTTACATCAGCTTTATATACCAAATTGAGGAATGCAATAATTGAGAACAAAATGGAGTTTGGAGGACCAGTTTAAATATGTGATAGACAAAGGAAACAACAAGACAGATAATCTGTTTAGGATTCATGTCATATTTACAGCAGACTCAGCCTTCCACTGGAGAGAGTAACCAGTATCCCTATGTATGGCTGGATACGTAGCAATATCTACAAGGGTGGGTTAATTCAGCTTTATGTTCCCTCAGTCTGAGCTGGGCATGTTGACGAAGATGACTGTAACACACAGTTCTTTTCTCCTCAAAGTGGCATGAGCTCTGTGAGAGGTTCATGATTGCTTTATCTCCTTGTGCTAGGTCCTTCTGTGGTCTCCAGGCTCTTGGAAAGGTACTGCTGTTGTAGGACACTCCTCTAATTTTTAGTTACTTGGGTGCACTGAAACATATAGTGTCAGATAGTCTATTACAGTGTTTCTGTGCATAAATTATATGGGAAATAAACAAAAGCATGTGGATTTGGTACAGGCTAATTCATATTTTTAAATAGAATGTAATTTGCTATTGGCAAATTAATCTCATTTATCCTAGTTTCATTTGTTTAAACGATATAAGTAGAGTTATTCATGTGCAAAGGAGTTGGCAAATGCTGCCAAATCCACTAATAAATCTGGCTGCTGAACATAGCATTTGGAAATGGAGTTACTTGCCATTCTCATTCTGCAGTATGCTAATTTCCACAAAAACCCACTATGATATTAGAGAAACTTCTGACTTCTCCTGGAGAAAAAGCAAAAAGAAATTATTAATCTGCCAGTATTGTACAAGAACTAGCAGAAAACTGCAGTGAGCAAGATAGATTTGCTGGACTGTACTCTTTTGTCAGCGGTGGAAACAGTCCCACTGACCTGTTGCAGAGTATATTTAAGATCCAATTCTGTGTATCTGTATTCATCTTCTCATTTTAGAGCCTTCAGTTAGAAGTTACTGACAATAACTCCTGATAATAAAGCCCTTTTGTGCATACATACATGTGGCTACAATAACTATATAAATCTTTGCCTTACTTAAGAATTCTGGATTAGGGAATCCCACATGCTTCTACACTGAAGTGGCTGCAGCATTTTAATTGATCTCTGTAGAATATCACAGTGGTATTATCTTCATAAGAGCGCTGTGGGCTGCCCTGGATGCCGGCCAGAAGCCCAATGGCTATGTCACATTTACCTGAAATGGACCATATTGCCACCCCTGGCATGACACAAAGTGTAGCACTGGGTCAGGCCAGCTAGGCCGAAGAGCCCAAAGGAGAGCTAAATAAAAGACCACACAGAGACAGCAAACGGAGAGAGCAAAAAGAAAGAGAGGGCAGAACCCTCTGCCTTTATTTATATGTTTTTACAAATCACCATAGATTAGAGGTAGAAATCACCACCTTTTAATTCTATTGGTCAAAGCATTTATCTATCATATTTCTCCACCCAAGATAATGAAATAATAAACAACACAGACAGTTAGCAAAACATAGATAGTTGTTAAGAAACTATGGCCATGTTTACAGAAGAAGTGTGAGAAAGTATTACAGCAAAGAGAAACACTGAGAAACTGCAAAACTCAAGACAACAACAAAGGCCACGTGTCCTACAGACTGTGCAGGTCCCAACATGCACTGAGCCACCTCAGTGCAAGCAGACGCACCAGGAGCTCTGTGTTTTCTGCATCAGAGGTACCTGTCTGCCTGCCGGGGTGACAGTGAGCAGCATTCCAGGTGCACCACTTGTGTGCTAAGCAAGCAGTTAAAAAAAAAAAAAAAAACAAAACCCAACAGTGCAGTCAGTGTCATTATCTTTCATCTCACCTGAGTTCAAAAGCAGGGCTTTCCCACTGCCACTCTGTTTTCTTAGCTGTCTGCTCCAGAACCACTTTGGCTGTTGGTCGTTTACATGGAAAATTAAAGGGGGAATGACTGTCACAGCTTCCTAATGACATCTAGGGATTCTTTTATATGCTAAGTCATTCATATCTTTTACAATTTAAAAGCATGATGACATCATATACATAATAGCCATACAGGACTGCCTGCATGTTTGCAAATAAATGTTAGAATTCATGACAATCTTTTTTTCGCATGCCAAAGATGATTAAATAATTCAGGTCCGTTTTCTCCAAGAACTTTCCCTATAAATAGAAATGCCTCTGACTCTATCTGTTAATTGCTAATAGACAAGAGTCCACAGATACCTGCATGTTGCAAGCTTCTATTTATTAATCATTTACTAATTACAATAGAAGCTTCATAAAAAGAATTATTATGGGAAAATATTTTCTATCAACTGTCTATACATTTCCAAATAGAAAGTAACGTTTCAGCTCTGCCTAAGGAGTCCTTGTAAGAATGGTATTGTGCTATTACAACTTCAGGTCAATAACATATCTTTTCTCAGTGCCACTTACTGTATAAATGTTGCCTAGTTATCTATTCCTGTCTTGATGCTGTGGCTTTTTGGCTTATTGATACTCTATGAAGTATCTGCATTTCACATTCCAACAGCTTTGTATCACTGTAGCATACTTCATTAGCTAACCAAGACTGAAGCCAGGCAATTCCTTTTCATTAGATATGGAGCTGATGTTAAGTAAACATGAAAAGTGAAACAGAAATATGTTAAAACATGCTTGTATCATTTTACTACTTTGATTATATCTCTGTGCATGACTGTATCCTCACCTGACACTGATACAGGGTGAATTTCTTCTTTCACTCACGTAAATGTACATGTAGTCTGCTAAAAGGAAGATCTACTGGTTTGTGGGTTGGGTATTTTTAAGGCTAACAAAAATTACATCAATTTAAACATGTTTAGGACTTCGAAAAGCCTATCTGTACCATGAAGTGTCTCTATATAATTTTGTTTCAGTTTTAGGGAAGGAAGTTAGGGCATCCATTCACTGCTAGCACTCATGAATTTGCCTGCCATGTAAGATCAGTGTAGAATATTTCTGGAATACCTGAAAGTGCACCAACCTTTGTATTTGAAATTAAACCAGCATCCTGACCTGATATACTCATGGTGTTCAGCTCTGGTTCTGTGGAGCACTGAGTTCTGTGTCAGACCTACGCAGTTGCATGAAGGTGACACAGCAAAAAGCACAAGTCTGGTAGGCGTTGACTTTGGACAAAAATGCCAACCTGCACCTCTTGGACGACCAGTCATGTCAGCAAAACAAGGCTAGCTCATCACATTCTTGAAAGCCTAATTTAAAAATCACACTGAAACAGACACCCCAGCGTTTACTTTTATTAGATGTACTTATGGTGTTTGGTGAAACATTATTCCCTGTCCATGACTGGTTGCATCATGGCTTGCTGTATCCGATAACAGAGCTATTAACTGTCCTGGGGCCTTCATGCTGTGTGCCTCTCAAAGTGTTCAGCAGTGGACACCCACGATGAAGCAGGAGTTTGCTTCCCTGCTCATGTGCAATATTCCACTTGCAGAGTAAGTGTTGTCAGTAATGATTTCGGCAAACATAAGGCGTAGTCAGAGTTGTCTTTGCAAAGAATGGGAAACACAATCCTCAGCTTCTAGCAGGTGAAATACAACCCACTTAGTCAAGGTGATCCACTGCACATTTCAGATTTGACATAATTTAAACTCATACATCTCCTGTTTCTGATTATGGTGCTATTCTGAGTGTTTGGATTTCAACACAGTAAGATGGCTGCAGTTGAAAGGGAATTATTTCATTTTTGCTTCCTGCGCAGCAGTGGTCCCATGGATGTACTTCAGCCCACTAGAAAACAGGCCCTATTTATCTGAAACAACCCAAGATAAAATACAGCCAGTTGGCAATCCATGTCTCAGCTTTTCAAGCACATTATGTTTTAAAGCAAGTAGGCCAAATTCCTTCCCAGTGTAGCTTCATAGAAACCCATGGGTTTCATTCAGCAGGTAGCCAAATATAAACACTGTTATAGAAAAGGTTCATTTGGAATTCAACATGGAAAACTTCTGCATTAGAATGATACCTGAAAATATTTGCTTGGTGAAATGAAGACTTTGAAATACTTGGCTCAATTCACCTTAGTTTTACTAGCTCTTGTGCAAACTTCATGGTGGATCAGAGCCGTGGATACCTACAGGACCAAGCAATGCAGGAGAACAGTGACCAAAGTCCAATTTGCTTCAGTGAATTGTCGGCAGATGACCCTCAAAATGGGACATGCTCACTGGGAGGATGAAATGGCTGTAAAGTGAGCAGTGACCTAACATATTGCCTTTCCTTCAGGACATGGCACCATTTTGAACATACATGGAACTCAGATGGGAATTAAACCTGCAGAAATCAAAGTCTTTTCTCCACCAGCTTCCATCTGCTAACAATTCTCATCTTAAAATAGGTTTCTCTAGAGGTCTAAGATTTCTTTTTTCCAGTTCATATTTAAATGATGCAATGACAGGAGACACCCTAGGGTGTTACCACACTTCAAGAGGTGACTTCAAGGCCAGCAACACTCCCTGCATGCAACACTATCTCGCAGTATTGTCTCACACCATTGTTCTTTGTTGCTTAAATATTTGGAGAGGTGTGTCATGCTTTGTTATTGCCCTTCAGCCTTTTGGAGAGCACAGAAGACAGGTCTCTAGTGGAATAGTTCAGCACTTGACAGTGATTTCAAAATTCTTCACCCAAGATTTGTCCAGACCAAAGCATTTAGCAGGACATACCAAATACCTTTCACACTTGTAGTAACTTTTTCAGTTTATATACAATTTATTTTGATTCATTGTTTCTTCAAACTGCATTTTAGGAAGAGTGACAACACTGAACTCATAGAAAGAGATCCTATTTTTTAGACCAATATAAACCGCTAGGAGCTCTGTTAAATGCAGAACTGCCAAAAATCAAAATCAAGTTTCTATGGTTCTTGGCATTGGGGAAGCTGCTTGAGTTCGGTTCCCATTAGTTATTTAGCACTTCTAGTATTTTTGTTGCTTCTGTTGCTTCATTCAGCTAATTGCCAGGATCTTGAAGAATTTTATTCCATGGAGACAAATGCTGTATTATTTTTTCCAAGCACTGTTAAATCAGCAGGAGTTACTTCTATGCAATATTTTAATAGCATTTGTAGTAATACGATACGTGTTTATTACTCAGTTAAAACTATGTCTGTGGCCAAGCCATGTCAAAATGATACCATGATTCTTCAATTGCCAATGAAAAGGCAATCATACGCTCCACTTTGTGTGAGCATTGTTCCCCACACACATACTCACCCACTCACAGCTCCTACTTATTAAATGCTGCCTTCTTTTTGGCTGCCAACAATGAAAGTAGAAATGCCTCCTTCCATTAGTGTCCTTTTCAGACACTTACTTGGCAGAAGTATTTCTCGTCTCCATTTGCAGGTGTTTGTAAGCATTGCCCATCACAATGCTCAGGGACAGAAATGGTCTCTGTGACAGCCAAAGCACGCTTTCAGGTCCAGGCCTCAAAACAAGTGTAGCAAGTTGTAAAAACGTGACCCTTGAGCATCATGAATAAGAGCAAGCAGGCTATGAAGCAGAGTAGCAGCAGCCATATGTTCTCTACCTTTGACTTTAGAATGCTTGGCAGAGATGTGTCAAGTGTCTCATTCAGCTCTTCACTGCTGTGCAAACATCTGGGCTAAAACTTAAACTTCCCTCATATAGAATTTAAAGAGAAAACAGCCCTCTCTTTAAAGGGGACTCAAATCTCAGCGATCTGGCATATGAATGGAATTTAGGGTTCAGAGTAACCTCCGAGTCATGTGGCAGATGGATCCAGTTAGTCTCAATTAAAGTATGAGAACATTGGGCTGGTTTGGCAGAGAGAGACTGCAGCAGGGGTGGGGACAGGGCCTTCAAGGAGAAAGTGTAGTAGTAAGCCCTAGTGCAGAATCTTGCAAAACTGAAATGCATGTCTTGATACTGAAATTAACTACCATGAAAGACATATTTTGAATGTTGTACTAAAAGAAAGGTGCAGGATGGACCCCCTGCCAGCTGCAAGCAGTATTAGGTAATATCCTGACTTAAAACACCAGAGTATGCAAATTTCGTGCCCTTTTCTTGGGCTTCATCAGAGAGTACCCAAACTTTTATTGTGTCAACAATTAAAAACATAAGCAGATAAATGGAGGCTAGCCCTTTAAAAGCATTGTAGAAAAACCATCAAATTTCAGTTTGATTATCTGGCAAAAGGAATTTCTCCTTACAAAACAGAAGCTTCTGTCTTTCCACATGTGAGGACACTACTTACATACTGTAGAGAACAACTGGAATAAAAGAAATTAATAATTGTATTGAAGAAAAAGAAAGTTGGCTCATTTTTTTCTTTTTTTTTTTTTTCTGAGAGCTGGTGCTTGCAGTAACATAAGCATCTAAAACCATGTGCTTCCCATGTATTTCCTGATTTTGTAGATGTAGGACTGCTTTTCAGAGGTCTTATATTTTTACAATGAAATAAGAATTTTTAAATAGAAATACTTCTTGATTTGAAATAGCAGCATCTCCTCTGCTGAATGAAATAACAGTCCTCTTAGATAATTTGAATATTGTAGGAATAGTGGCAACACTTGCATGCATCTGGCTGACTTTCTGTGGATGCAGGCAAGACATTCATTGCTTATTTTAAACTCCCAGTTTCTAATTACACCCCTTAGCTTAAATTCAGTAATTATGATAAAAAACAAAAGAGTGAAAGAAGATGTATTTCTTGTTGTCACCTTTCCATTCTGTAATTCAGGCCCTACTTCATCCCCACCAGTGCATTTGTTTCCATCCCATTAGTACTTTATTACATCCAGCATGATCTAGGTCTTGAAGGGGCATTGTTTTCACACAAACAAGCAGGTGTTAAAGTTCCTTTCATCATCTTAATGACACATAAGCGTCTCTAGGACCTTCAATGAGAACACCTACTTCTCAACAGAGAGACAACCCATCTATTTTTTAAGTGTAGTCCCTATTCCTGCCCATTTTGTCCTTATGGATGTAGAGCAGAGCACTTTCCTCCATCACTTATCTTTGTTTCTCTTCATCCATGCTGTTTCCCAATATCTGTAGCGTAAGATAGCAAAGTAAAAAGATAAGGTAAGTCCCTTCATCTCTGTGTCTTGCTACCCAGCCCATGTAGCCTACTGATTTGGCAGACACAGAGGTACAGCTGGCTTTGCTGACAGTTATCTGCCACTCAGAGACCCCTTGGGATCCAGCTGGATCTCTACAGGAACTACTGCAAAAGGAAAACACATTTGTGTAAGTGGGCAAAACACAATGGGAGGGTTTGGTGCTCAGTTCAGGGTGCATGGGTTCATTAGTCTCACGAAGGGACAGCTTGGATTCCCCATCAGCTGAGGCAGAAACAAGATTATAGATGCAGGTTAAGGAGATCTCTGCAGCCACTTGAAGGAAGGGTGAGATTTCAGGTGAAGGGCTGTTCAGACCAACATAATTTCAGTGGAGGAGGTCTGGACTGTACAATAAGGGGCTTAAGGGACTCATGGTCCATTAAGAAGGTAGGAGCTTGATAAGGTCTGTTGAACTGGCAAAAATGTGTTCCTTTACAACTCCCCTACCTCAGGCTGGTACACTCATAATTTTCCAAAACAATTGTTGTTTACGCTGAAGTTTTCCACGTTTGGTCTTTCTCCAAAACCAAATTTCATTGTCAGGTTTTAGCAGAAGGCCTGCTGTTGCTGCTTGGGTGGGCACATGTAGGGAAGAATGACATTTTTAAAACATCTGAATTTTATCTTGGAGCCAGAAAAAAAAATGACTGAAGTCTGGTACTTGGAATGAATGAAATTATTTGCTAATACCAAGCACAGATGAGCTTTTGCAGGGCGGTATGAAATATATATTGCTTTAACCTATTTGGTTAAGGTCAAGAATGAAGTGACTCAATGTCCTGGCTTATTACAGACAGGCTGTTCCTCCATGGAGAACTGATTTGAATACTGAGCTATGGTTCAGTGTTGTTGATTTCAACATGTGATGGATCAACCCCACAATTTAAGAGCAACCTCAATTGTCCAGAGAACTTGCAAGCTCTCCTGGCAGAGTTGTGCAAGGCCAGAGGGTTAGTTTGTTTTGTTTTGTTTAATGGGGTTGTAACCTTGCCAAGCAAAGAGACAGACTGCACTCCAGTAAGGACAACTTTTTTTCCAATTCTTACACTCTGCTGAGATCACAGCAATCTCCAAGAGCAGATCTATAAGTTTCTGCAAAAATTGGTTTTGGTGACATGTCTCTTTGGGGTGTTTGCTTACAACGCAGCTCACATTTCTACTATATACCCTTAGATAAATCAGGAATTTTATTTGTGGCTTGCTCTGCAACCTTAGAATAGTAGTTTCACCTTTTTTTCTGCCTCTAAAGGGACAAGAATTAGAAATTACCTGAAAACAAACACTGCGTAAAGATAAGAAATTACTGTTGTTATTATAGAAATATGGAACTATGTGTGTTCTATAAATACTGGCTTTGTTACTATCATTACTGTTATTAAATTAGTAGTTGTGGGAAGGATCTATAATGTAACAGGAAATAGACAACTGAAAGGAATAGTTTGTTAGACTGAAAAGGAAAAGTGTTGGACAATTAAGAATCCTCTATATGATCCAGTCCAAGAAGAATATTCAATAAAATTATATTGGTAGTAATAAAGTGATCTTCCTGATAGCAAAATTGGAGGTATTCCTGCTATCATTCCTTCTTATTCTTATTATCTACTACCACATAAGTAGCAAACCAGAAAGTTTCCTGAGTTAGTTTGTACCCAAAGCGAACATCAGTCCCTTCTTGAAAGCATTCCAGACGTAACCAGGGTCATAAAACAAAACAGAAGGTTGATGGTTTTACTGTGATGCACGTTACAATCAAGTAGTTATCTGATGGATCATCTGCTTTTTATGATCCGTGATGAGAAATATAGCTGTCATATGAGGAATAGATTTCTCATCGTAAAACTTACCTCTGTAATTTCAGCACCTGAAGAAGTGCTGCCTCAGGTGCTGATTGTGCTAGTAAACACTGTCTGAAGAGTGATTTCCCCATCTGCTTCTCCTCCTTCCAACTAAATTCACAGTTTGGCAACAAGTGTGTTTCTGCACTTCCCGCTCGTTCGGCAGCTACTGCTATTAAAGATCTCACTTGAGGAGGTTTCTGTTGGGTAGCTGCTGGTGCAGGAGTTCACCTGGGGAAAGAAAAGCCTTGTATGTAGGTCAGTGTTTCTGTAGATAGCTGGTGAAGCAATCTCTCCTGGGAATGTTAACTGTCCTGTGGCGCAGATTGCTTAAGTCAATCACTTGCTGCCACTGCAAGGGGCTGAACCCATGTACCGTGTTCAGCTCAGGTTTCCAGTGTAACAGGTGAGAGAAAAGCTCCTAGTTTATGTAGGTTTCTTATCTCTGCACTGGCTAGGCAATTAACTTGGCATTTGGGGTAGATGTCTGAAATTGGAGCTCTGGAACCTCTTGTACCATATTTATGTACAGCATATTCTCGATGGGAGAAAACAAGATACACATTGAGGATGTAGATCAAAACATGCAGAAAGTTGCAATGATTTCACCACT
>VYZT01032647.1:14837-37280 GCA_013400735.1 Pomatostomus ruficeps | reverse complement strand
TGAATCCCTCTGCCTTTGGCACTTCTGCTGGTGAGACTCCCAGATGGGGGTGTGGTTTAGCTAAAATGGGTGCTTTTCACCAGAAGAATAAATTATTCCTATACTACTGTCTGAAAAGGGTGGATCTGGAGCCAATTTAGTGAGCATAAGTTACAATTGACTTTGGAAGTAATAACTTATGTTTTGAGCTTCGTTAGATGTATAGCCAAGGAGATGTCTGGCTGCATGTGTTTTTACACATCTTTCAGCTAAATTAGAAATCCAAGTGCAAAACCTAATTTGTGGAGATATCTTGGAGATTTGTGACCTTCCCAGAAATACTTTGAGTCCATAAACAAGCCAGAGAGTCTCCTGGTTTCATCTACTTTTTCTTTTTTTTTTTTGTTGCCACATATGGCACATTGCTAAATAGTAAATGGAATTTATTATTTCTTAATTAATGAATCTGAGCATAATTTTCCCCAGTTCTGGCAAGCAAACTCTGCTGAAAAGCTGATTAGTGAAGGGAGCCAACTTAACTGAACACCCTCTTCAGAGATATGACCAAAGATTGATGTATACTCCTATGTGTCAAAGGTAGAAAAGCCTTAGGAAAGCAGAAGTGGGGATTGCACTGAGCTGAGAAATAGGAAGACAGTGGGTGGAGCCTTTAAGGAGATGGGGAGGAAGGTAATGGTGAAAAAAGAAGAAAGGTTAGTAGAAAAACATCAAATGGAAGATAAAAATAACCACAATTGGAGATACTGAGAGTATCCAACGACACTTGATCCAAGGAGGAAGCAAGCTGGATATGCCTCCTATGCTATCTGTTGATACTGAGAAAGAAAGAACTTTAACCAAGCCCTGAAGCCAAGGAGAGAACCTCCTGTGGAGTTTAGTGGTCTTTACATCACGTTAGTGGAAAAAGGACTAAATCAAGCAGACATCTAAAGAGCAAGAATAATGGCACATGGGGACAGTTCATTTCTTCCTACTGTCAAATTCATGAGTTTAGCTTGGTGGGATGCTACCAGCAGTGGTGATGAACATTACAAACCTGGGCTGTATTTAGCCCAGTCACTTCTTGGCCAGGCTTCTGATAATTTCCGTGGGAGATTGCATGAGAATGTGCAAGTCCCTTCTCCCCAGAAATAGCAATTCTCCCAAAAATTATTCTGTGATAGTGTGAGCAGGTGTGTTGCTGGCATACTTTTAGTACACTAGTTAGCACCTCTCATGAGGTCAGTTAAACAATGTCAGCCTTGAATATAGAAGTTGAAGCACTTAGGGTTTGTGGGAAGAAGGGCTTTATTTCAGAGAGAAGCTGAAATTCATATGAAAATACATAACTTGAGGCACCCACATGAGCAAAAGTTACCTAATGAGAACAAGAACCATCTCTAAATGTTCTTTTAATATGTGGATTTGAATGTGTTCAACATTATATATGTTGCTACACTTAGTTTTCTTTTTATGTAGAGAGACACGAGTCTTGCCTACATTGCACTTTGTCTAATTCATACCTATGCAAAACACAGACCAAGTGGGAGTATATAGAGTTGATTGCACCTTCTAGTTAAATATGTGAATAACTATTCTGGATGTAAAGCAGCTGAAAACAGTGCTGCTCTTACATAGCATTTGCATGTCTGCTATCATGAAGAATCACACATTTCACACAGTTCCTACACTGTAAGAATTGCAGATGACAAATGTCCCGTTACTCATGTTGCTGGTCATTTTTGTATGCAATTACCAGAATTACATGTTCAGTTCCAGTAACCTTGTGCACAAAAATAGGCTACAATAGCCTGCTTAGGGTTGTTAATAACATGGTCCAAAGTCTCAGTCTTTATTGTTTTGTTTTTTATGCTGATTTTGTAAGAGAACTGAGTTAGGAATTAGTTTGGCTGTTGACTACTCGAGCAAAAGGCGGCATACATCCACGTGTACTGCCAAGGCTGCAGAATTTCTGCATTGATCTCCATGTGGTTTAAATGCTGAACTTGGTATAAGAAGCTTATGGGCCAGAAGAGAGATACTGCACCAGGTGACCAGCTGTAGTGCATGGTTGAAATAAGGAATAAGCAGCTTCTGAAATTTTGCATTTAAAATCCTTTAAAGTCCATGCATCTCAAACTATCAGTTTCATAGTGAGGCATAAGTCCTTGCCATAAGCGATTCAGAGTCAGCCTGCAGTAGTTGAGGAATACTTAATTGGCATTTCTCTTTTTTGCATATCACTGTTCTCATCAGTTCTAGTACGTGGGTTTTTTCCCGCCTGTACAAACCTCTTTGCCTTAAAGGACTCATGAAGGAAATAATTAAAAATTACACGGAGGAAAACTGTCTGAGCAGAAGGGGCAGAAATCCAAGGTGCTGTAGGGAGTTGCCCCAAACACTTTTTTGGATGATTATTAATTTTTTTCTTACTATTATTTTATGACGCTGTTTATGTTTAATTACTCATGTTTTCCTAACCTGTGTGACAGGCATAATTTGAAGAGCAGTAGTAATGATCAAGCTGTGGAAGTGCCAGATGCTGCCTACGTGCTCAAGCAAGCATAGAGCAGGCAGTGTCAGGAGACAACTGTCTCTTGATTAGATCTGAACCTTTTTTTTTCATGTTGATGAAAATGATCCTGACTGTTATTATTTAAATATAAACTATGCCAAAAGATGCTCTGAAAAGTGAGAACTCTCAATTCACTGCCTGTATGGAATAGTAAGTTCACAGGACTTGACTGCAGTATATGCAGTTAAAATGTACACTGTTTTGATTGTAAAATATACAGTTGGTCTGTTTGGGTGGTTTTCATCTGAAAATTAAGTCTTTAGACCAGAAAAGACAACCCAATAATCTCATAAGTTCTGTTACTCTCAAGTCACTCATAGGAGCCTGGGGTGGAAAAGTTGAGCAAGCAATGGTGATTTTTTTTAGTATTGCTAGAATGAGTATTTGATTTTTATGTGAAAGACACTATAAAAGAAAATCCAGGGGAAGAAATAGAAGTGAAACTGTAGACAAATGAGAAATATGTGGTTAAATAAATCACCTGCTGCATCAAAGTGCTATGTGATCACCCATTCTTGGAGCAGTTTGCTTCTGAGGGGCTGCTCACTACAACTCAATGGCAAGGACTCAGTAAGGGCAAATTGTGCCAGATACAGTGTAACATGAATACTTGGCTTTTTCATCTGTAGTAAGCTACGCGCATCAGAGGGAAGCGGTGGGATGCACCTGGATTTTCTTCTTGCTCCTCCCTCTCATTCCAAAGTGTTAGTCAAGTCCCTAAATTATCCTGCCTCTTAGCTTCATAAAATGGGGGTGACACTGCTTTCTTCCCATTGTAATGTCGTTACTGTTGCTTAATTACGTAAAATCCATATCTTCTCTGGTGGCCCTTCTCTGTCACTGTCGCGCTGCTGTGAAGCAGTTCTGGTTTTTCTAAGTGGTAATATATCTAGTTGAAGTCTTGCTCAGGTTACAAGTGGAATGAAGCTGCCAAGATGTTTATCTATCTTTCTTCAGCTGCTTTTGAGATTCTCGGTAGATAAACGTAAGTTCTTTTAATGTAATCCATGGTTTTGTGTGTTCATACGTATTGTCATCAACCTGGAATATGTCAAAGAAAGTAAACCAAGCCAGAAAGTTTCACTGGTGACCTGCACTGAAAAGGAGATGCAAGCTGTAGATGAATTCTAACAGAATATACTAGGAGTTGATATTTTACTCCAATAAATTTTTGGAGAAAGGGCTGCCATTTCTGTGTTTGTGCAATGCATAATGGGACCCTTACCTGGCATCTCTGCCCTGCCAAAACATGAATGAAAAATAGGATTGCTTGTCTGAGGAACAGCTCTGTCTTTCACATTGAAACTTGGCAATAAATGATTCCTGTGTGAGTGGTCTCAAGAGACACTTTCCTTGTAAAGGAATCAAGTGATTGATGAGGCATCTCACATTTTAAACATTATACAGGTGAAAACATTGGAGTATTCTGAGCCTGCTGCTGTGTATGCCTGAACAGTTTGCTTGCTTTTTAATTGTGGAACTAAAGAAGTTTTTTTAAGTAGGGCAGGCCCATTAGAAAATGCTAACTGTTTTTCCTTCTGTAATGAAGTTTTTCATGTTTGACTGCTGCAGGGTGAAGTAATGAAGAAGTTCTTGGTAACAGATCCAAAATTCCTTTCTTCTTTAATAGAAAGTATTTAAGAGAAGAAGGTCATTGAGAGGACAGATTTCAAGAAGTCGTATATGCATTTGGTGATGCTTTGGAAAGAAACAGAGCATATTAGCCATGCTTTTAAAGTGTATATGGCTAATGCACTGCCAGATCTGTGGAATTTTATAAGCAGCTACTGTGAATAGTAATAGCAGTCAATGAGTGCTTTTTACTCCTACTTACACTGGCACTGTGAGCTTTAGGAGATCCTAGTCCTTCTTTAGAACTTATTTCAGCATAGTTTCAGCCCTGTCAGCAAGTCTCTGCTGTGGTCCTGATAAATATGAGTTGTCTCCCAGAACTCTACAACATTCCACACAAAATCCTGAGTGAAGAGAAACCTGGCATTGGTGTGTGATGGAGTACCACCAGAAAAGAAAAAGGAACAAATCTGTGATGATACAGAGAGAATACCTGGGGAAAAGAAATGGAAAAAATATTCAAGTGAAAAGAACACTATAGTGGAAATGAGGAGAAGAGAACAAAATCTCACTGTGAGGTGACGTGATTTGAGGATGAAGGAGAGATAGGAAGGCCAAGTTTAAGATGATGTTTTATGAGCTGGAGACTGATGCTCAAAAGAGAAGTGGAACAAGCTTGAATGAAAGAGAAAGACTGGGAGACACATCAAATTAGGAAAGAAACATGTCTTACAATGAAAAGAGATAAATGAGATTTTACAGGAAAAGAAAATAAATTCACCAAAACATGGGAAAGATTTAAACAACAAAGAAAGTGGGAGAAATTAAATACCAAAGTAAGGGAAGGATGGAAGAAAACAAAATACTGATCTTTAGAAAGAAAAGAAAATAGTTATATTCATTTTATTGATTTATTGGAAGATTGTGTGGTGAGTTTAATATCTGCTCTGAAAGTGAAAGATGCCATAGGAAAAACTATGATTTTTTTTTTTTTCTCAGGCTTTCCTGTGCAGGAAATGTAATAGGAAGTTATTTTTATTAATGAAGATCAGAGAATATGCAACAACAAACTACCAAGAATGGTGTGGAAAATCCGGTTATTTTTCCAGTCAGACCAGAAGAACCTGTGGCTGTTGACCAGCAGGAGCCTAAGGGTCAGATTATTAAGCAGCACAATCAGTGAACTGCATAGCAATTGGAATCTGTACATCTTTAAATACACAGCAGCAAACTTACATGACAGTCAAAAAGAAATCTTCAAAACCATGTAGCTGGTATTTGTAGCCATTCATTAATTGCCTTGTGCTCTGTTTTGTCTACCAAATCAACACAAACAGCCAACTGGTTTGATTCCATTTGCAAATGTGAAACCAATTGATTTTACAGCAATATGCTGCTTGCTGAGCAGTATTTTTCCATCAAGACAGTCAGGTTACACCAGCCACCAAAAACTGATGGGCCAGAACAGTGAGAGCCTTGGATAGAGAGACAAGGTCTTTGGCAAAATTTTTGGAATTTGTCAGGGGGAATGCACCCCTCAGCTCAGCGTACCCATGATGCTGAGTGTGCTGGGAGTACTTGATCCTTTCCAAAGCTATGACAAGCTGTGGCAATACTCAGCCCATATCCGTAACACACTTGCAAGGGACGGTGAGATGAGGAAACGGGGAGCACAGTGCCTTTATTTGCAGCAACAACATGTGTTTTATCTGTAAAAGAGATATTCAGCTGTCTACCTTGTCTGGACTTAACCAGTGACCAGTGTTTTATCTTAACAGGTTTCGTTGAACACATGTGCAGAGTAAAAAAATGTTTGTTTAAGGGCAGGAAATGCATAAGCTTTTTAATGAATAAAGCATGAGTTTGAAGTATTAAATGTGACATGCATTGTTGTGTGCTGCTACCTGCAAAGGGTTGTTCTTTGTAGTGTCCTACTTGGACTCAAGCACTAAATCTTTCATCAAAGCAAGTCTGATTATTTTGCACATGGTTTTCCTGAAAGGATGTTATGATTTTCTAGATGTTTGGTGGCTGGTGATAAATTAGGCTTTTATGATGTCATGTGAAAGGCCACTGCTTGGACTTCCTTCTCTATCAAGTGCACTGTAGAATACATTTGGGACATACCCAGCATCAGAAATTATCCTACCTTGTTTTATTTTAACCCTTTTGTGGACCCTTGCTTGTCTTGTAACTGTGCTCAGACAAGGATAGCTTCATTTTTGCGGACAGGAGCCCCATGGTATCATGTTCTGAGTTCCCTCCATATGGGGACTTGGAATTTTTCCCCCCCACCTTGGGTAAAAAGACCTCAGTTCTTGAGCTCTCTTTAAGCTTTTCACAGCTTAAACTCTCTCCAGATATTTTGTCTTGAAAAGGGTTTTCAGATGGGGGTTTTATTGAGAAATTGGAATGCAGTGAGGGGTGGGGGATAAGGTGATGCGTCCCATAAATTAGGTCGGGTTTATGACTGTGTAGAGGGAGGCTGCTTCTAAAAAAACATCAAGCAGTAAAAGGCGGATTGTGACTTTGTCCAGAGAAGTGGCAGCTCTCTTCTTCATCCCCCATACTGTAGAGAGGGAGTATTTTACAACTTCTTTTCGAACAATGAGAAATGACTGAACATCCTCCATGCTAACTCTCATGTACTAGTTAATCCATAGCAGGGAGAAAGACAGGAAGAGAGAAATATCCATCTACTCTCTGTCCTCTTCCCGCAAGTCTTACCGCAAGCTTCAGAGACAGAGGTTCATGTAACACTGTAAGAGACAAGGAAGAGGGTGTCATCTCTCCTGCCCAACTTCAGGGTGGTGAGGTGAGGTGAACACAGGGCAAAGACAGCAGTTGCTGTTATAGGTGATTTAGTTGGAATTCTTCAATTACATGCTCTTTAGGCAAAAAATTCCATTTTTAATAAATTAATATTTTTATTAGGGCAAGTATAACAGCACACCATTAAAAAAAATATTTTAATATCACTTTGATGTTAACATAACAAATGCCATGATTTTTTCAGAAATGTGAGTGTCCATGGAGTAGCAAAATCACCACAAACAATGCATCCTGTACAAGAAAAAGAATAACTCTATGAAGATGTAATATCCTGAGTTCATAGATCTGCATTCATTAAATTGCTACTTAATGCTCTAAAATTAGATGGATAAATATCTCTAAGTAGAATACAAGATAGCTGTCCTAATGTTTACTGTTTTGTTGCATATTATTTGGTATTTGACCAGTGATGATAACTGAATTTGTTTACATTTCCAATACAAGTTACTATAAATGAAGTAATTTTTCGTGGAAGAAGAGAAGAAATTAAGTAGGCTTGCATAATGGATTGCTGGGATTATCAGTTTTCCTGTTCATCTTGACATGTCAGTCAGCAAAGACAGCTAACCCCAGGGTCTATTCCATTTCCAGTGAAAAAGACATTCATTCCTGTACAATAAACCCAGCTGAAATCAAACAGCTTCACAAAGTGATTTCCTGATCTTTGCAAAAAATGTGAATGGTAAGGAGTGATTTAAAAACTAATCAGAGTGGATTAAAAAAAAAGGTGAGAATTACATGTAATAATTTTAAAGGTACCATGCCCTCACCTAAATAATACATAATGTGTGCAGCAATTAAACTACGTATGACGAGGACATTATTATCTTACTCTCCTCCCCCAAAATAGTTGTCAGAGTGGAGAATAGGTAAAGCAAGAAGAAAACACATTGAATAGTGAGCTAAAGCAGGACTTGAACGTACCAGTGAAAAGAGAAGAAACCTGTTCTTTTCCTGTACTACAGCTCATCTCCACCCATATCAAAGAGATTCATCTCTCATAGGATCTTGGGTTTTAGGTATGTGCAAGTGATGCATTTGTCCAGGGAATCTGAAGAAACATGCTCATATACAGCCTCCTCCAAACCTCTGCTGTAAAAGGAAAATTTACAAGTGCTTCTAACCCCTGTCATGCAAAATCCGCCTTATTCAGACAACTCTTCATGCTCAGGTTAGTTTGAAACATGGAATGGTCAGTTCACACACCAGCAGCCAGGCTATAGGGCAGTGGAAGTCAGTGGGAGAGGTACCACCGGGAACCAGCATTTGCAAAGAGCATTTCTATTTTGTTGAAAGAGTAGGAATATCTTATTTTGATAATTATTAGTTTGCATTTTCGCAAACATGCTGAAGATTTTAGCTGTGACGTGTGTGTTTGGATGACCTGGTATGACATATCAAAAAGGAAGGGTTTCTGCTGGAGCAAGGCCAGAGGAGGGCTGGAAAGATGGTCAGAGGGCTGGAGCATATCTCCTGTGAAGACAGGCTGAGACTTGAGGTTGTTCAGCCTGGAGAAGAGAAGGCTCTGGGGAGACAATAGAGCAGCCTTCCAGTACCTGCAGGGGACCTACAAGAGAACTGGAGAGAGACTTTATATGAAAGCATGTAGTGAGAGGAAAAAGGGGAATGGCTTTAAACTGAAAGAGGGTTCAGATTAGATATTAGGAAGAAATTCTTTACTGTGAGGGTGGTGAGGCACTGGAACAGGTTGCTCAGAGAAACTGTGGCTGCCCCATCCCAGGAAGTGTTCAAGGCCAGGTTAGTTGAGGCTTGGAGCAACCTGGTCTAGTGGAAGGTGTCCCTGCCCATGGCATGGGGGTTGGAACTAGACGATTTTTAAGTTCCCTACCAATCCAAACCTTTCTGTGATTCTGGGGTTGTGTCCAGCCCTAATACCTGAACTATCATAATTATAGTCTGTATATAGCAAATGGACTGCGTTTGATTTTCTTCCTCTCCCCCAGAAGTTCCCTGCTTATTTAGGAGAAGCATTCCTGTGAGCTAGAAATTATCTGGCCATTCAGAAACCTCTTTGACACTTTGCAGGGCTGTGAGCTGAGGTTACAATTGCACGTATATCCAGGCTGGGAAAAAATCCCTAGGTCTTCCCAGACGTGCAAAATTGGGCCTCAGGGCAAACTGCGAGGAAGGGAAGCACCCACATCACTGCAGCCAGCTGCAGGAATTTTGCTGTTTGCAGCAGAGGGGCTTTCCCTGCTGCGGGGGGAACACTTTTCAGACCACCCCACACGTGGCAACCTGAAAAGCAGCCATGGTCCCACTTGCAGCGAGATGCCCTGGTACAGAGCTGTGCGGGACGGCTCCTGATGAGAGAACTCAGCTCCGGATCCAAAGCGAGTGAAATTCAGCGCTGGCTTCGGGGATATCGGGCTGTAATTCGGGAGGAATTTTATCTGGCTCGAGGGACGGCACTGGCCAAGATGTTTTCTCAGGCTTCGCTTGGCAAATGGACAGATCTTAGTAATGCTCAGCCCTGTGAGGGGCTCCCGTGCCTGCGGCTCCGCCGGTGCTTGCTCCAGGGCCGGTCTCTCGTCCCAGGCTGCAGCCCCGGGTCCGTGAAGGGGGTACGGCCCCCAGCACAGCGATGGGGGTCCGGCGGCGGGCCCGGAGGCACCCGGGGCCAGCTCCCCCTGCTGCAGCGCTTTATCTGTGCTGCCGGTGGGGCTGCCAGGACCGGCGCTGAGTGAGCCCATTTCCCCAGCGCGGAGCATTGTTCCCGGCCTCCGGCCGCCGCGTGGCCCCGCTGATGGACAATACCACCCGTCCCCGACTTCCTGAGCAGACCAGACAGCTTGCTGTTTTCTTCGAGTCTCTTATCACCCCCTGTCATTGAAAGAGAGGTCTGGCTTCGGCTTCGGCTGGGGCTGATAGGCAGCAGCGAAGTGGAAAAGGCGCAGGGGAGGGAGGGAAAGAGGAGGAGGAGGACGGAGAGGAGCTCCATTACTGTTATTATCGCCCTAATGTTTATTGCTGTTCCGAGTTCATTTGCCTTAACCCTTTGGAAGCTGGTCAAATTAAAGATTATCAAACCGATAAGATAAAGCCGCTGTTCTAACGCCCCTGGTTCCTGGCGGAAAAGCGAAGGTTGTGCTCAGGTTTTATTGACTGTGGGGTTTGTGTTGATGCCTTTTTACTGGAGTACAGTGGGGTCCCGAGATAAGACCTTACCCTAAAGATGCCCGGCACTCGCAGCCTGCCAAGGTCCATCAGACGTACAGGGGCTCAGCGCTGCGCAGTCCTTTCCTCAAGTCATTCTTTCCCCTTCCCTTCCTCCCCATCATGCGTTTAGTAAAAATTAAACTTTCTGAATAGGGAGGGGATTTGCATAGGAAAACATGCTAGGGGAAAAAAAACATTATGCCTCTTATTTTCAGAGGCATTAGTTATACGTGAGTTTCAGCCTATTGGTTGCTTTTGCCTTTTGCCTTTTCCTGTGGTTCTTTGCGAACAATACTGTCTTTCTGCAAAAGACTGCTGACCCAAGAGTGGAAAGCAGTCTGTTCATGCTGCATTAAAACAAATTTAGATCAGGAACCAAATTCACTGGCATTCTTCTATTCCCTCGGTACCCCAACTGCTCCACAACTTTGCTTTTCTAAGAACAGTGGAAAGAAAAAAGGAAAACTGAGCGACAACACATTTTGGCTCATCTTAAATTCCTGGAGATGTTTACTGTGCTCCTTGTTCGGCTTGGGAAGTGCTCTTCAGTATGTTTTATGTTCAGTCTCTTCATATTTACTATAAGATAAGAGTCTCTTGCTTTATAATTATCCTGGGGTTTTGTCCCTGTTACTATAGATATTATAACAAACACTACCCTTTGCAAAGGAGCCAAGCCAGTGCTCTCTGTCCTGTGGATCTCCAGAAGAACACGCAGAGCAGCACACAGGAGACACAGTGCTCATTACTGTGACTCCCTCTGGGGTCTGATCCAAGCTCAGCTGAGCCGTGCATTGAATTTTGCTCCAGTAAGGCATATATTTAGAGGCTCTACAGCTCTCATTTAGTGGGATATTTCTACTTTTCTTAGCAGAGTGCACAGAAGAAGTCATAGTAACTGTTTTCTGACATTGCATCTGGGTTGAGATACAACATCCCTGGGCCTGGTGGCAAGTGTGGCGGAACATCAGGGATTGGGCGATAAGGTTGACGATGAAAGAACTGCCTAGTGAGCAGTGTATGCAGTCTCCTTCCTGACTGGTTGCAACACTTCAGCAAGGCTGTTCTCCAAGCAATAAGCTCCAGCAGATGCACATATATGCTGTGAGGCTGATGTTGCTACTGAGATTTATTTCTTGAACCCTCGTTAAAAGATGCTATGTGAAATGCTTCAAGAAGTACACAAAAGCAGAGATTATTTCATAAGATAAACCTTAGCATATACATTACTGTGATATAAATTTTTAGTAGGGCCTGTTGTGATAGGACAAAAGGAAATAGAGTAGTGGTTTAGACAAAATATAAGGAAGAAACTTTTTATTATTAGAGTGGTGAAACACTGAAGCATCTGAAGCAGATTGCCCAGAGGTGGAAGGTGCCCCATCCCTGGAAACCTTCGAGGTCAGGTTGGATGGGGCTCTGAGTAACTGACCAGCTGATGATGCCCCTACTCAGTGCAGAAGGGTTGGACTATATGAGCTTAAAGGTTAAGGTGCCTTCCAACCCAAACTGTGCTTGGATTCTATGATAATGATGAAAACACAAAACTGCAGTCTAATCAAGTATCTGTGTTGGGATTTTTTTTCTTCTAATGGGATAAGTTAAAGCTAAAAGGTAAAGGTTTTACAAAGAAAATAAGGAAAATAAAATAAAATACAAGTGGGGTTTACAGGAAACTTTGGGCCCTTTATGCTTGAAATTCTTTTTGACAAAACATCTTAAGCAAAAACGCGCAAGACTAAACACTCAAGCCAGAGCCTCCACCAAGCTGGGTCGGTGCTCTTTGCTTATGGGAGCTCTAATGTAACAAATCATCTTCCAAGCAGTCATGTTGATTGTGCTTTTCAGATGCAGTTACGCTGTTGTGTGCTTAGATCAAGTTTGTTTATTTTTAGAGGTAAAGCCTTGTCTGTGCTTCAGCAAGCAGAGATGGGCACAATTCCATCACAGGTGTTTTACTGAGGACTTGATCTCAGTTTTATTCTAGTGTAAGGGAAAGCAAAAGCTAGCACTGGGTGCTGGCTTCCGTGAAGGCACATTTGAAAGGGAATCAGCCGAGCTGTAGTAATAAAGGAAGCCTTGGCCTTCTTTCAGGCCACACTATCTCCTTTTTCTTACGTTGTCGTGAGGCTTTAAATTTTCAGTTAAAGTTAATTGAGTGAGACAGTGATACAATGCACAGTGAAACCAGATCAATCACTGCACGAGACAAAATAGGAGTCGCAGTGACACTCAGAACAAGAGCTTGGGAAATGTGATATTTACATTAAAATATTTTACATTTTTGTCTCATGGCTTAAAAACCAATTTTAAAAATGCCTTACCACATTGCTTAACAAATTTTTCTCTGCTTATCTGTATGCATTTGTGTGTGTGCATTTAGACAACAAAATTGAATAATCTTAAAAGCAAATTTAGTAATAATGGGGTATTTTTTACACAGTTACACAGCCTCAATTGCAGAAAATGTAACAGAAAAACTCACATCATAGGAACTCATTCTGTTCTCTGAAAGGCAGTCATATGACAGTGAGCTGCATATAAAGCCATAGGAGAATTTACTTGCTCATATTAAGTGACAACAGAGAATTTGACTGCTGTCTTTTCCATCTTCCTTCCCTTTAAATATTTACCTGGATATTGTTTCTGACTCTTAGCCTGCTGTTAAAACTTGTCATTACTAGTTATTTATGTTAACTGTTTGCATGGAAAATAAGGACTTGTTCCTTACAAAATGGATAACTAAAAACAAAGACTTAATTTTATATTCATGATCTGAGTGCTGTAAAAACAATAGTAAGCCTAATCAGTGTTTTCAGGGTTATAGACTCTTAGCTCGGTATCTAAATCCTCAGAGTTTTCAGGGAGTCAAAGGGCTTTGTTTTCCTGTCAGTATGTAAAACACAACAGCACAGAAAAAGTAATCCTGCAGGAACACAAAACATGAAGTGGTGTCATTTCATCAGGTGCTTTTCCATCCGGAGCAGGGATATGGGGCAGTTTATGTTCAGCAGCAGCTCTTTTTCAAGAACCACCCCCAATTTCACCAAACCACCTCTCCACCCCCTCCCCCCACAAAAAAATCCAGGTTTTCTCCAGTGGAATCTCATCTCTTCTTTCTTTGCTTTCTGATCTGGTTGTAGTTCCAGAAAGTGATGCCCTGGTATTGAAAAATTAATACACTTTAATGATGAACATACCAGAGGGGATTTTTTGGATGGGTTTTTTTGTGGACTTCTTCCTTTTGGAAGCCTGACAGATGCATCTCTGGTTTCAGTGAAAGACTTAAACAATATAAACAAGCAGTCATTCTGTTCCAAGAGAAGCTTTTTTTTTTTTAATATTCTTATTTTATTGTAATTACCTTATTGTTTTCATATTATGAGCTACTTGTAGAAAAATACAGGAAACATGACTGCAATACAATCCTTTAATCAGGAATAGCTTTGTTTCAGTCATCATTTCCATTCAGTGTTGAAACTATGGCTAATAAGAATACAATCAAACCTTGAGTTTAGGTGTAATATGGTGTTATATTATGGTTTCACTTGGTCTCTGTACATGGTAACTTCTGTAAGTGAGCCTTTTTAAAAGTGCCTAGGACATATTTTGTCCATAATGCTATTTTCAAGTAAATTAACAAAGTGGTGTTTCTCAAAAGGACACAAACTTCTTTAGGAGAGCCACTTAAAATCTTTTAACCCAAGTCAGCTGGGGAATTTGTATCATCATATACATTAAATATTCCATTATTTTCCTCTTTTTTTTTCCTCACAGATTATGCCCTAATACCTTTACTGCTTCATTGTTAAAGCTTATGACCTTTTAAAGGAAAAATATGAGGGTTTTAATACCTAGATGGATTTAATATACTAGTTGTTTCTGTGATCTCTGTGTATAATCCAGCACTGCGAATACTTCACTTTTACTTATTTGCAGCCTACCCCCAACCTTATTTTGGCCTACTCAGCAGATGAGTGTTTATGTTTTTGAATAAAGGGCTGGAATTAGGTAAAGTATTTTTTTAGATAATCTGTTTTAACAAAAAGCATTTGTCCAAGACAGTTAAAAGACTGCTCCCAAGCTGTTCAAAAGGAGAATGCAGCTAGATACAGCAGGGCATGGCAGTTCAGTCTGTGCTTCCCAGTCCATTTTTTTTTTTAAATGGGAAGCCGGCATCTTAGATAAGGCTTAGTTTCAAAGTATGTTTTTGATATAAAGATTGTGGATGTAAAAGTTTTAGTTACACTGCATTTATAAAAATGAAAGTGTAAGTTTTATGATATAGCTTTTATGACTTAAAACTAGGTGATATTAAAGCACTTCACTTCTAGCTAATGGCTTGAATTAGGACTGAATAAAAGGCAATTGTTTTTATACTGAAATAATTATTTTATGAAGGATTTCCTTGTTTCCAGACACATATATATACACACGTATGGAAATTAAACTGAACTCCAGATAAAAGACATACCTCCATGAGCACATTAGAGTCTGATCCAAATTTTATCAGAGTTAGTGGGCACCTTTCCCATTTCAAACCAGATTTTGCAATCCATATTCACACGACCCTCCAGGGGATCCCTCAAGTTGATGCGGTTTTGCATGACTTGGCCTCAAATGTCTGCTGCAGTTTCAAAAAGCCCATTATAGGGCTGCAGTAGGAAATCATTTAGTCTAATTTAAGGAAATCATGGCATTTTTTTATTTTCATATCATTTTGTTCTGATCCATCTGTTTACTCTCTTCTGAAGGCAGGATGAAATGTTTTTTAGCCTAAAGACTGAACTAGTAAAACTGCTGCCTGGAATAAGTCTCAGCAGACGTGTTTGTTCCACATCCCCTTCTTCAGTGCCATATTTCCTTTGGTGGATTTCCTCTGCTCCTGGAAGCACGCTGTGTAGCTTTCTTGTGCACAATAATGGAGAATTTCCTACATTTTACTGCACAGGATGAGGTGATTTTGGAAGTTAACATGACCTGAACCACATATGATCAACAGAGAGCATCCGAAAAATGTAGCATGCAACATTAAAAGTTTAAAAAATCTACATTCACAAAATGCTCCTTAGCTCCACTACTGGTCAGAGGGTGGAAGAGGGAGAAGAAAGGCAGTCCATGCATTTTTTTTGAAAGCCTGCTGTGTTACCACCATAAAGTCAAATGCAAGAGGAGAATCCAGCCTTAGCTTGTTATTCTGTAAGAAAGCTGAGTTTGTTTGGGTTTCTTTAAACCTAGACAGATATAATTTTAGTATTTATTGCTACAAAGACACACAGTTTGTGAGGAGAGATGATACATTTTATTCAATCAACACATACATTTGGAAAAAGCTAACTGTTTAAACACTGTCTTCCAATTTTAACGAAAGCTGCAGCCAGCTTTTGCATTCAATTAGAAATGCAGTTAAAGGAGCTTTTGTCTTTGTTTAACTTTGTTACATTATTTTTGATGACTGGTTGTGGGGTTGTTTTGGTGTGGTAGCACTTTTAAGGATACTTGAACAGTAAGGTGAACATGACCAAAGTCTTGGTTTCTGTAATGGTTTTTAAATAATCTCTTTTCATTTATGAGATATTTAGACTTATATTTACATGTTGCTACTCAAAATACTCTAGGAAAAAAATACGTACACATTCAAAAGCTGGATGTTTACTAGTGTTGCATGTGGCTACCCATATCCATAACAGTCTTTCAGCATCATTTGTCTGTGATCATGTTTTTATTTGAAAGAGACTAGTTGTCATGTTTGCTCTGTGATTTACATTATTTAAACAAATGTGGGAAAAAGAATTTTAATCAGTTCATTCGCTAGCATGAGTAAGATGTACAATAACTTCTTATAAAATGTTCACTGTTATGTGGCTGTAAGGCTGGAGTTCAAGCCCTCTGTGTACAGACAAACAAAGAATAACTCTTTCCATCTGAAATAGCCTGGTGAAAGGATGCTGCCTCCTGGTGATTTAATAGGCATATGAGCTTCCACTAAAATTGCATCTTCAAGAGAAATAGTTTGTCCTTGGAAGAGTCCAACGGTGGGCCCAGCCCATGCTCAGCTCACAGGGAAGCAGGAACAATGGAGAGGCCATCAGGATGGGGAAGGTAATGGTCCTTGCAGTACCTCTCTCTTCTTTTCCACAGGATTTTCTGCAAGGGGACTGTACCAAAGCCAGGCAAAAGCTGAACTGGAAGCCGAGAGTCACGTTTGATGTGAGTGGCCTTTCTGGCATGCTTTGTACCTGCTGGGCCTTCATGTTCTCTAAAAACAATGCGCAGGGAGGGGAAAGGAGGGGGGACACCTCTATGTGGGGTGGCTTAGGCACACTGAGAAACCCCATTTTGGGTGCCTCTGCATGGATCCTTGCTGTGAAGAAAGCAAATATTGGGGCAGGGATGGGCACCCCAGCGCACTGACACACACCAGGGTTTGGGCCAGGGCTGCTGTGGGAAGGGCCCAGCAAAGCCCCCTCCTCTCCTTGTTCTGCTGTGGGGGGCCAGGGGGGCTTGGCGTGCTCTGGAGCATTCCTGACATGCTGCCCATTTGTCCCTGCACTGGGGCCCTCATCTGTCTCTCTCCCTCCTGCAGGAGCTGGTGAGGGAGATGGTGGATGCTGATGTGGAGCTCATGAGGAACAATCCCAATGCCTGAGCCCTGGCTGGGCCCGGCAGTCATCACAGGACCCATGCCACGGATGCAACCCATGGCCAACACTGCCATGAGCCACCAGGGTGGGCAGCTGCCCTTCCCTATGATGGTTTTATTGTTGGTCTGCCTGTGTCTAAAAGATGAGTTTTACTCCTGCGTCCACCCTCTACATCCTCCCAGTGCCTCTTGCCCCACACATCATCCCAGGGTCAGCTCTGCCTGGGCTAACTCTGTCTTCTGCCATTAATTGGGGAAGGATCATACTGTACCTGAAAAATTGATCAGCCAGCAAACCCACTGATTTCATTTTTAATTGAGACTCATCTTTCTATTATCTATGACCTCCAGCACAATTTTAGTACTTAATCCCATTTGAGAAACAATGCATTCCCTGCCCTCCACTCCTACCCTCTCCACATCAGCAGACCTTTGGTGCAAATACAGGCTCCCCATGCCTACAGACCTTGCTCCACAGCTTCCCCTCTTCTACCTTTCCTGAACACTCCATGTTTTTCTTTCCTGCAACCTTACCTCTACCCCAGCGGCCCATTTCCAGCACCTGAACTCTGTAAAAGTTTGGATAACTTGATATAACTTGCAGTGAAATCGCCTTTTGACCATGCTGAATTAATTCCTAATTGCTGGAATCGCTTTCAAACCAGTCAAGCCAGGGCTTGTATATGTCTTTCAGATCTTCATTTCGGAGTGTGCATGAGTCACAGAAAGCCTTTTTGTCCAGCACCTTCTCAATCTGGGGAGATTAGGGTGTTTTGGTTTTTGACCCCCTCTCCCAAGAATCAACCCATTCCCCTTCCACCCTCTTCCTGCTTACTATAATTAAACCTCAGACGGGAGCGTGAACCATTTCAAAAGATGACTTAAGAAATAAAAACAAAATAAATAAAAAAGCTTAAAAAAAATAGAAACTTCAAGGTGAGTAAATATTTTTTTGCTTTTTGTGCCAAGGTACCTGGGTTATCCAAAGGTCTTCAAGCCCATACATTTCCCGTTGGTTTAGGATCTTCCACCCACCAATTACTCCCTTCATTTTAACTTTATGCCTGGAAGTGAGCAAAGAGCAAGATACACAGGAGGGAGACACCCAGGAGATACGCTTTCTTGAAGTGCATCTCCCGCTTTTTAACTTCCTATAGGGAGGACCCTCATATTAAAAGGAGGCCAGTGGTGGCGGGGCAGGGGGGGTAGCCATGCCCGGGAGCGGTCCCGTGATGGAAGTGATGCAGGTGACAGGAGGCGGTTCGAGAGCAGCCTAGGAGGAGCCGGGAGGGTGCTCCCTGTGCCGGTGTCCAGCGGCGGTATTTGTCGGAGGTGCTGTGGGAAACGCGCGGCGCGGAGGGGCGCAGAGTGGAGCGCGCCCGGGCAACCGGAGCAGCCGCTTCCTTTGGGACTGTTTCCTTCGAAAGCGCGAATGGGGAAAGGGAAACGGATCGCGGCCGCTGCTTCAGACGCTTCCTACAGGTGCACAGAGGACGAGCCCTCGCAGGGCGGAGAGGAGAGGGAAGGATGTCCCTGTTGCCCTCCAAGCATCTCTCCACGCGTGTGAGGCTCTCCAGCCCGCACGCAGTTTCCGCGGCTCGTCGGGGCTCTTCCAGCACAAACCAATGCCAAGTAGGTCGCGGGCAATCAGTTCGGAGGCCTGGAGCTCCCCACGGCATCACGCACACATTGCCCCTCACCCCCCGTGTGTACACCTCCACTCGTGGGTATATTTATAAAAAGTCTCCCTGTGTGTTTTCCTCCTCGAACGGGTACGATTCCACAGCTGCGCCTTTCTTTTTTTTTTTTAGAGAGTAAAATAACGCTAAGCCCCCTTCCCGTGGGTGCGTGTCCTTGCATTAGCTGCGCTCATACCGCGTGGATCTGCCACACAGCCCCCGCAGGACGCGCTCGCCGCTGTGCCGTGGACACTGGCCTGTGTGCGGCCGCACGNGACCGCGGCGGGTGGCGGAGGGGAGGGGGCGAGCTCCGCCTGCCCGGCCGCACCGAGGGCTGCCCCCTCCGCAGCGCCTCGGCCAGGCGGCCACAGGCTGCGGGTGGCGGGTCTTTGGTGGCGAACTGAATAATAATCATCATCATCATAATTTTAAAAAGCATTCCAGCGCTTTTATGACAGGGCATTTTTGTATAGCTGCGAACTATCTTTTCGCTTACAGTGATTCACTGGGAGGCTTGCTGGTACATCTGAATACTGGTTTACACGTTTTTGCCGAGGACTGGGAACTTCGACTTCAGGGTCTTTTCTTTGTCATCTCTCACTGTAGCACGCTCCAGAGAAACATTTTTATTCTCTGGTTTCTCTCTATATATTAGGGAACAAGTTGGAAAAAGGATGGGAAAGCAAAAACTGATTCTAGACCAAGTGGTCCCTCACGGTCGCCTGGTGCTGGGTGTCTTTTTGCTGCCTTGGTAGGGAAAAAAACCGGTACTGGTCATGACAGGACAAAATGCACACTGCCCCACTGCTTTTCACCATTTGGCAAAGGTCGGGACTGCTTCTCGGTTCCCCCAACACTATCTTCCTGCCTGATTCTTAATTGCTCCCAAAGTACCACTCTTTGACCACGGGATCACACCTTGAAAACTAAATAAATAATAACTTAAAAGCAAAACAAACCAAACCACTAATAAGCTGCAGCTTAGAGAGATGATACTGCATATGTAGCTGATACACCGGTTACAGACTTGTGTTCTCTACGTCAGTTTCATGTGCACGTCAAGCGTTTTGTGCGTGCAGATTCGGAAGGTACATCCCCCCCACTACCCGTCTCTGGTCTCTTACGGAGACACTGCAGCTTCGTTAAAGGAAAAGAGCAGCTCCAATGGTAAATAACCGAGCAGGCCCCCAGTCTCTCACGTCTTTCGCAAGCTTTCAGCCATCCGCAGCAGCAGCACCGAATAAAGCAAACGACAAAGTGGGTTTAACCTTTCCCGGAGCCGCTGTGGCAGCGGCGGGGAAAGGCCGGTTGGTGGCCGAGGCCAGACTATTGACACTCTGCACTGCCCGGGGCCGGGAATATGGGCCCGGGACCCTGCCGGGGCAGCCTGTTCCACCGCCTCGTGGGAAGCGGAGAGGTTCACCCTGCGCTGCTGCTGCGGGGAGAAGCGGGTTAGTAATGACAGCGCTGGGTGGTGGGGGCTGCGCCCCGTCAGGAAGAGGAGACTCGGGTGGGCAGGAAGAGGAGAGGGGGCCCAGCTCCTGCCCAGAGGGCTGCAGAGGGCTGGGGCCCGGTGGGGAAGGCCGGTCTGGCCCTGCCTGCGGCTCCCTGCGCGGCAGCGCCAGGAATTACGAGCAGCGACGGCCGGGCTCGTTCTCCCGCGCCCGCCGCCTGTCAGCGCCGCCGCCGCCGCCGCCCCTCGTCTCTTAGCCATAACTCAGCCCCTCGCCTCCGCCAGTCGGGCCGCTGCCCTCCCCCAGAACCTGTCTTGACAATGGTAAAAGTACCACGAGAGCCCCTTTTTAATTTTTTTTCCTTCTCTTGAGGCCTTTCAGAGGCCACGGCCACTCGTGGGCTCGCAGACAGCAAGGAGCGCGGCGGCGGCGGCCAGAGGTGGGGTGGCCCCACGGGAGCACAAGCTCTTGCCACTTCTGCAAGCGGGCCGAGCCGGGGGTCGGCGCTGCCCCAGGGCCCGCCGGCGACACAGCCGGCCCGCCCGCCGCCCTCCTCCCCGGCCCCGGTGCGGAAGGCCGGCGAGACAAAGCGACGGGGTTTTCCTCGGGGTCGCGGAGCAAAACCTCCAGCTCCATCTAAAAATACACCTCGAAGCTTGGAACGCCAGCCCGAAGGGTAAAAGCAGACGGGGGCTGAAGGCGGCGCAGCCCTGCTCCTCGGGCACGAACATGCCGGCTTAGGGTGGTGGTGTGAAGAGGCTCTGCGGCCGGCTCTGGTCGCGCTCGGAGTCGCATCGAGTGCTGCAAGGGTATTTAGAAAAATAAAATTTAGGCATAAATTGGGGAAATGGAAGAGTCCTCCGCAGCCACCACCTCCCCCCGACGCCTTGCACATAAAGCAGCCACGTCCCCGCCGGGCGGACATGAGGGTCACATCCTCTTCCCGCTTCTCGCCCGGCCGGGAAGGCGTGCTCAGGGCTGCCCCGGAGCAGCTCACGGAGAGGGGGCACCGGGCGGGGGTCGCCGCCCCTGCCGCCTGTGGGTGGCAGGTTTGCAGGGGTGGGTGGCAAGGGGAGGCCCCAGTCGGCTCGCAGGGCCGCGCTCCTGCCTCCCCTTGTGACCCCCCTTCACCTCTGATGGTTCGCTGGCGGAGCATTGTCTCCAGACACAACAAAACCAGGACGGAGCCCTGGAGCAGGCAGGGCTCCAACGTTTTGACGGGTGGAAGAAAAACATCAACAGATACTTTGCAATTATTTGGTGATGGGGGCTAAGGAGAGGCGGGCGGGGGAGAGGTCGCTTCGCAGCAACAGACGCTAATTGCAACCTTTGCTTTGCTAATGAGCTCGCACCGGTGCATTCCACGCTCCATCACCGTCCCAACCACCCCCCCCCCCCCCCCCCCCGGCGGAGCGCTTGGGGGGTGGGAAATGGCGTCGGGAGAAAGTCGTAATTTTTCTGCAATTCGTTATTCGGTTTTAAATCCATCCCATCTTTGAGAGCCGAGGCTAGAAGCGCTGGCCGCCAGCGCTTTCATAAATCCTCGCTTGGGGAAAACAGCGAGCAGCTCCTCGCTGGCAGGGGCGAGGTGTGTGAGAGCGCCCGGCCCCGTCCCACGCCGCGGGCAGCCGGGCATGCCCGGCCCGGAGCAGCGGGGCTGGCAGGGCGACGTGCCCCCCCTCCGCTAGCTTACGGCTTTAGCCTCTCTTCACAAAATCGGACCGGGGGAAACGCACATACAGAATACATACAGAAAAAAAGTTCCACTTTTCGAGTTCCACTCGAAACTCGCATCAAAACGGCACTGAGAATGTATTTATACTGGGCAATCTTGCAAGCACCGACATTGTTTAAACAATTCTCTTCTGCTACGGACGATACTATCAGTACTTCTACATTATCGTTCAATTGAAAACGTTCTTCTTATTCCTTATTTTAAATATTTATTTTAAAAAAAGAGGGGAAAAAAGGAAGAAATTAAACTCGGCAGCTTAAATATTCTGGCAAGTAAATAAGTTCCAAGAACGTTTTGGGAAAAACGTTTATGGCATTTTTTTTCTGATCCGAGCACTTGCCTTCCGAGGGATGACGGTTGTAGTGATATGACCTGTTTATTCATCGATTCATATAATATATAAATATCCTGAACTCATGAGTGTAATAATTGGAGGTTTTTTCTGCTGGAGGAAATTCTGCTATTTTAAGAGTTAATGGTTCTAAATGTGTTGGTTTTCCTGGATTCTCCCCAGAGGTGATGGGGGCTGGAAAGGAGGGGGGATTCCAGTTTGGGGTTTTCATTGTTGTTGTTTTAATTCTGCTGAACGCAATCTAAAGCAGCTGACCTGAACGTGGGGTGATACACGGCACAACCAAGCCTCCTGACACCTAAAGGTCAGGTGAAAGTCTCCAGCAGGTAAGTTGCGGGCCGGCTGCCTGCCCAGCTCACTTGCTCTCTGGCTCACAAATTGTTCCCTGCTGCCCACACAAGTCGTTTCAAGCTGTGTTTGTTTAGGGGGCAAAAAAAAAAAA
>VYZT01032645.1:0-10707 GCA_013400735.1 Pomatostomus ruficeps | reverse complement strand
TGCAAAACTCAGGACAACATATGGGCTTTGAGGAACCTGGTCTTATTCATCAATCTAAGACTATTCATGAAATAAGGAATTTTAGTTTTAATATTACAGCACAAAATCACTGTAAAATAGGTGCAATGAATTTTCAAAAAAAAATTGGCTTATCCCTCTACTATATATAGATTTTGTCAGCTTGGCTAGACTTTCACTTTTCAATTTTTGCAGTAAATACACTTGGAAACTTCTTTCTTCAGAATGCCATTTACTGTGAGGTGTGTCAGAAGCAGATTTTTCACACATTGGCTTCAAAATATAAAAAATGTTTGTATGCTTCCAAAATGACTTTTTTGCTATATTCTTCCACAGGGGCATCGTGACTAAACTGGTCCATCATCTCATCAGTGAAGGACAGGGCCTTCAGAGTATTAGAGATGGTTCAAAGGAGGCAGGGTTAATTTGGCAATGAAGATAAAAATATATGGTGGGAAAATCTGTAATGTGACATTGGTCTGAAAAGCAATCAGCTTAAACTGTTTCCATTCCTTCAATAAAATTTGTCTGTCATATTTTAGCTTCTCTCATCTAGAAACACTAGATTGAGTTACAGCTCATAAACATAAAACTGTGTTACAATATCCACTACTGAGTGTTCTTCAAACCCCAAGTGCAATTTTTGTTGTAAGGTCTTACCATATTATGACAGCAAACTGTATAGCATAATCAAGACCAGAAATGCCAGGAATCAATGCTGAGTCAAATACAGGACAAATAAACTCTATAATGATAGGATACAAGGTGGGATGATCCAGATGTTCTTATACTGAGAACAGTATAATATAGGACTTCAGTATAGTCTTTCCCTTTAACTGCAGACACACTGTTCCCTCTCAAAATGCCCATTTGAGATCTCTATTAAGAGGATATGCATCCTGTTTGGATTTCATGGCTTGTTATTGATGCTTCTTGAGACATAACAATTTCAGAACACAGAGAGCTTCAAAAACCTTGTTTGCTTTGGGTTTTTTTCATGTTTATTATATGCGTGCAATGATTCGGAAAATTATTTGCTGCACCAGTTTAGAACAAGACAATGAGATTTTCTGAGTTATGTAATTTTGAAAAAAAATATGTTCAAGATTTGAAAACTGCCTGAGCATGTCATGGAATTTAGCCAGAATTACAAGATTTCATGTTTATAAAAGTCATTGGAAGCATAATTCAAAATGTCCATAACTGCTCAATCTTTTATTTCCATATGCTACCAGCTGAATCATGTAAATCCTCAGAGATGACAAAAAGGGCTTCACTATACATCTGAAATGTTTATAAAAGAAGGGCCAATTCATCCAAATAGGAATTGGACTTGGTGCACCACAGGACAATTAGGAGATTGTCTAGATCTTCTGCAGATGTATATTAAATCATTGCTAGTGAAGGACAAGGATGATAGATTGAATTTCTTTCAGACGTACATTTTTCTTTAACACCCACCCATTGCACGGAAAAAAAAAAAGAAAATGGTGCCAAATTTCTGTCAGATAATTTACTTTGGCTGAAATTCCAGGTGAATGTTCCCACCTCTTTCCTTCCCCTTGGCTTTTCATTCTTATTCTGGACTGTATTTTGCCGTCACTTACACACCACTATAACATTTCATGGAGTTGTAGTTCAAATGGAATAATTCTACTAAAAAAATAATTCTTTTCTGAGATTTGTTTTTAACCTGAATCAGTTCAGTGTCTGGTTTGTATTTACAACAGATGTGTAGGACCATTGAATGTTAATAGAGAGATAGCATAGAAAAAATGAGGAAGGAACATTTTTCACTGTCAGAAATCACTATTCCTTTAAACAGCCTGATTTTGTTCCCTCTCCCATCAATATTAGAAAAGTAAACAAAGGGTCCATATTGAAAACAGACTGACGATGGAAAATGAACAGTTGGAAGAATTCATAACCCTGAGGAAGGCAACTAACCTAACCATGTAGTAAATGGAGAGTTAATTCAAAATTAATGGATATTTTAGTGCCAGCATACTGGGAAAACATCTTAAGAAAACCAACAAAAAATGCTGAGAGAGGGATATGAAACATCCCAGTACCTAAATTGAAGCTTCTTTCCATATAGCAAAAAAACTACTGAATCCTTTTTGTTACGCTTCTAAGCTCACTCTTTTAAGAACTGAACAGGGAGTCAGCTCTTTCTCTTCACAGGAAATTTCTAAATGAAATATGATTTTCTTTGTTTTTACCTCGTAATTTGGTGTTTAGGTATTTTCTCTTGCAGTGGGTTTACTTCCTCAGGATTAAGCCATTCAAATGCACATCTCCCATGAAAACAGCATCCCCCACAGAATGTGATTTACATTGGAACTTTCAATCCCTGTATTTAGCACAGACTGAAAAAATAGAGCACTGTAATGAGGATTGTCATCCCAGGTGTGATCATGAAACAACAACTTCTTAGGTAGTTATTATTATTATTATTATTATTATTATTATTATTATTATTATTATTATTATTATTATTATAGTTCTATATTGCCATCTGTATGTTTTGAATGGTGATGGTTACACAAAGGTGGTCAGTAGAATACAAGGAAACATTGCTAAAGCAATCAATGAAACTCAGCAGAACACAGAAAAATGGGCCAAATATTCAGCTGATATAAACCCTGGTATAGTAGCTATATTGGCCAGCTCAGGATCTGCCTCAAGATGTATTTCTATCATATTTTCTTGGTATATTTACAAAAAAAGTAGACAGAACATTAGGGTGTATGCCAAAAATGAGGGAAAGATTAAATATAAGGTTTGTCTGCATTTGAAACACACAGAGCTTCCAGGGAAATTAGTTTTAAGATCCAAATGTTATTTTTGAGTTCTCAAACATGATCTGACACAATGAAAACATATATAGGTACATATTTATTGAAAATCATTTAGTATTTATTTTACAAGCATATTTTGTAGATGCTTTTCAGTGCTGTAAAGTGGTAATCTTCCTGGTTTTGGTGCTAGTCACTGATTAAATTTGAAGATTATTCAAAGACAGAAAACTTTTAATGTATACCAAGTGTCTAAAGTAAAAAGTGTATCTCCAAGACCAGTAACATACTGAAAACTTAAAAGATGGATCTTTCCATGATGCAATAAGTAGAGAAAAATATTACTTATGATGTGTACCATTTATATCCTAGGGTATATTGCTAAGTTAGATAAACCAAAGACCTTTGCCCAAACACAGGCCCATTACCAGAAATCCAGGGTATGCACTGAATCCAATTAACTGCAGATTTTATCTTGAATTTTGACAGGAGAGATGGACTTTAACCCTTTCTTATTAGTGTGCCTTCAGATAGATGTATGTGCCATCGTCTTATTCAGAGACAGCAGATGACAAAACCTAGGGATCATACTAGCTGACCACAGTAACAGTTACAATTTGCTTTTCCTTTCATAGATAAGGCAGAATCTGATGTAATTTATTGAGACAATGCATCCAATAGATTGACTGAAAGAGATAACTGAAAAATGCATACTGTTCCATGCCTCCATTTTGCATTAGGATACTGGAAGGTCTTTCACAGAGTTCTTTAAAGAATTTTTATAACTTTAGTCTGATAGATAGAAATAGGTATGGAGAGACCTTTGCCCTTTTCTGAAATTAACTTTTATGCATTTCTGTAAATAGTGTTCTATTTCTGCTGCCGCGGTACCCAACAGTGTAACTGACATCATCTGGAACACATTCAAGGCTACAAA
This sequence comes from Pomatostomus ruficeps, assembly GCA_013400735.1. Classification (NCBI taxonomy): domain Eukaryota; kingdom Metazoa; phylum Chordata; class Aves; order Passeriformes; family Timaliidae; genus Pomatostomus; species Pomatostomus ruficeps. The sequence goes on along the minus strand of VYZT01032645.1, from coordinate 6,954 downwards.
GACAGTAATAAGATTCTTTTTCAGACCTTTTTTTTTTCCCTTTAAATGATCTTTCTGTAGACAAAGTAATAAATGCTTTGCATTACTGCTTAGATACGGCAAAAACGAATCTTTCCATCATTACCTCTACTAAATCTAGTAGATGGAATTAAATGTTCTATTCTTCCCACTCCAGAGCCTTTGTCTGTCTGATAGAGCTGTAATAAGGTTCTTAAAAGACAATAATAATCTCCCAGTGTAAATGGTTCTCCAGTGTGCCATTAACTCATGACTAATGTTAGTGGTCTTCTGTTATACCTTTTCTGTAACTTTTTGTTTCACTCGGATATGAGATTTCACTACAGTGTTGCAACTACAGTGTGTTACTCATGCAGAAAAATGTTCCGTTTATCTTACACAACAACAGGAAATCCCCATTCAATTTTCTGTCCAAATTTCTGAAAGTGATTTGGAAGACCTGTAACAAAGTATTCCTCAGGGTTCTCAACTAAAGGGCTCATTCTTGCTTTATTTCCATATTAATTGCTTTAGCTATTACAAATAACAGTTCTAATTGGCTTTTGAAGAATTTTTGAACTTTGGTAATTAAGTCCATAAGGTACTTTTAAAATTGTTGGCTCTGACCCGCTGTCGTCTCCTTGTCTGCCCACACATTTGGTAATTAATGCAGACACTCCATGCAGTCCATCTCTTGATTTCCAGTTCACTATTTGGAGTGCATATGTCTTTCTTGCACAGAATGATATGCCCAGGTATATAAACAAAGAAAAATCCAGGGAGGATTTGAATTTGGAAATAAATTAATAATCTATTAAATGCAAGAAAAAAAGAAACAAAAAACAAGAGAAAAACAAAGAAACATCTTGTTCTGAAGCAAGTCCTTTTCTGCTGTAACCGAATGACTGACCCTTTTCTGGTTCTTACTAAGCTAGTTTAGATGGCACTCTGGAAAAAGCTTGCACTGAACCCTCAAGCTATACAAATCTTACCTATGAGAAGTTTGAACTACTAACAGAAAACAAAACTGATTTTGCCAAGAAGTTCACTCTATCATTTAATCTGTCCAATCCGATTCAAGGAACCATGATGCTTCTGATCTTGTCTGACCTTGGAAGATAAGCAGCTTTGGAAACCACCTGAAAAATCTCATGCAATATGAACACAAACTAGGGTATCACATCCTACCAGTTAGCGAACACCAAGATACATGAACATGTGTAAGGCTTTATTTGTTCCACTGATACTGAGAAATTCGAGCATCACTAAGAGGTTGTGAAGGACTGATTTACAATTTTTCATAACATCCACACAAGCAGCATTCTTTTAGTGTCAGGTTCATCAGATTTCTCAAGCAGCAAAACTTTTCATCAATAGTTGAGGCTATAGATGTCTGGAACATGATTCACAGCCTGTACATAGACATCTAGCCCATTATAAGTTGTTCCTGAGTCTCTGAGGTCTAGAAAATGTGGCTGGAAAACAGGAATCAAGATTGATGAAGTAGAAAATAAGGGTCCATTCTGTCTGTAGCAGTAATCTAAATACAAATCAAATGGAATTTACTCTAATTTCTGCTAATGTTTTTGGATCACAGTAATAAAACACATTTGTCACAAAAGGGTTAAGCCACTCTCTTCATATTTTTCAACCTTATAATTCCCCTTTATTCAGTTAAAAAATACTGTGCAAAGCAATATGCTTAGGCTTGAGGAGAAACCTACTCTGAAATACCTAAAACCATTATCAAAACTATGATACTTCAAGTATTTTTTGTATGGTTATTTCATAAATGTATGCTCTTTTTCAGTTCTGTACAAATGAGTATTCTGTCTTTGTAAATATAGATGCATAGGTGAATAATAAGTAAACAAGAAATCGTGCCAGGATAAAATCTAAAGCAAATTAAATTGCAGATGCCTAAATAAATCCTTGAAAAAAAATGAGGTATCTAATGGAAACATTTCAACATACAAATAGAAGAGTGTCAAAGGAGGTATTCTGTGAAAGTCTATAATTTGAAGATCACACTTTGAACTGAGAAAAGCCTGAAGCCTTTTTCCATAATTTAAATGGAAAAGGAGAGAGGAAAACACCAGAAACTAAATGAGATTTCAGACTGTTGAAAGCTCAACTATCTTTGCAAAGCCATTTATAAATAGATCTTTGCCCATTCTTTTTTTTCCTAGATTCATATTTTCAGGAAAGAGGGAACTACAAGTTCATTCCCAGACAGGCACCATAACTGCATTCTGCTATTCTGGGCTGGAAAAGGGACTATACTCCCAAGACGAGCTAGATAACTCATAAAAGGGGGAACAAAGCCGGACATCAGCTTTGATGGTCAATGAGAAGGTGTTTGGACACTTACCCATCTTACCAGCTTACTTTAATATCATCTGGTGCATCTGAACAAAATCAAAGTCTGTCATCATCAGTTTCAGATGTTTTTTATAAAGTTGTCATTCTCTCCTGAAGCTAATTGTGGTCTTGTGTGAGTCCCTGAAATTAGGCTGAGAGCAGGAGATCAGTCTTGAAGTTCTTTACTCCACTGGCACATAACACAGTCCTCACTGATTTTGGCAGTGTCAGATTATCATGCCAGAAATCAGACATCTTTATGATTTTATATTTTAAACCTACTTTGTGACCAGAGCAAGTAGCCTAAGAATGCAACTACAAAAGGAGGCAAACAAACAGTGAATCAAAATCATAGAGAAAGACGGTAAAGAGGATAAAACCTAGAAGAATGTAAACCCTGTATCTTGCACCATTATCAGAGCTGGATATCCATATTACTGTTAAAAGAAAGAACTTTCTGCATCAAGATTTACGGAAGTGAAAACCAAACAGCATTGATCAGTCAGCTCTGTCACAAACTTCTATCTGACAAATGATCTCATTTATGTGTATTAAAGTTCATCAAATTAGGGATATTTTAGGCCTAGTAAAATTAAACTATGTAAGTATGTACCATGGAATTAAGTTAAACATATCATGGAATTAAGTGAAAAAACAAACAAAAAAAGTCTGGAGCGGAAACATTTTTTTGAACGGAAAAGTAAAATCCAATCAAACTTAGTGCAGTTGTATACTTTTTCTATTGGTTTGTCCTTTTGAAAAGCAGTTTCAGTTCCCCTCTGCATTTATATTATCTTTCCTGTATTCACAGAGTAAAAACACAAAATTAAAATTTGTAATGGCATGTTTGAGTTCTGGAGGTTTTCCTTCTTTATTTTTATCAATGTATAAACCCTCACATATTTTCTTCACAATAGCAATCATATGAAGAGAACAAAGTGACTGAAACATCTCTATATGGGGTTTTTTTGTCTTTTCTAGGATCAATGTAATGTGATTTTCCCCTAAAAATTGTGAAATTATTTATCAACAAATATTTGCTAAGTATTATAAATAAGGAAAAAAACCCCAGATCTAGCAGAATTTTTTCAAGAAAATTAACATTTTTATACCTGATTTATAAAATCACAAGACAGAAAAAATATGAAAACATTATAGAAAAAAACCCCAAACTTCTAGGGAAATACTGAAAAGGCTTTAGTGACAACAAGCTGCAGTGAAAACTAGAACTTTCTTTAAGCAGAATTTTTAAAAGGAAAGCAAATGAATGGTAGTAACGAATAGCAATTAAAAAAAGCCCCTTTGTATATACATGGATATCCAGTAACTCAAATTTCAGTGAATCAAAGATCCTATGGAGCTACCTGGAATATAGCTCCATGGAACTAAGGGACAACACAGGTCATACACTTTACATGTGGTCCACGTGCATGCACAGACATGTCTGCATATGTGCATGATATTAATTTAAACAGAGCAGTTTTGTCAGGTTTGTGAGGCCAGGTTTTGGTAGAGGAGGGGCTACAGGGGTAACTTCTGTGAGAAGCTACCAGAAGCTTCCTCCATGGCCAGCAGAGCCAATGCCAGAGAGCTCTGAGATGGGCCCACCTCTGGCCCAGCCTGGGCCAATCAGGAATGATAGGAATGCCTCTGTGATAACGTATGTAAGAACGGAAAAAAGTTATTGTGCAGATGTAATTGTGGACAGAGAAGAGGAAAGTGAGAATGTGTGAGAGGAACAACCCTGCAGACACCAAGATCAGTGAACAAGGAGCGGGACGAAGTTCTTCAGGCACCAAAGCAGATTCCCCTGCAGTCCATGGAGATCAACAGAGGTTCAGAGTTCCACCTACAGACTGTGGAGTAGACTCACACCAGAACAGGTGGATACTGGAGAGAGGGCTGTGAATCCATGAGAAATCTGTGCTGGACAGGCTCCTGGTAGGGACCTGTGGACCCATGGATAGAGAAGTCCACACTGGAGCAGGTATTCTGGTAGGACTTGTGACCCTGTGGGGGACCCAGATTGGAGCAGGCTGTGCCTGAAGGACTGCACCCTGTGGAAGACTGACCCATGTTGGAGAAGTTCATGGAGAACTATCTCCCATAGGAGGAACCCCACAATGGACCAGCAGAAGGATTCCTTTTCCTGAGCAGTGGGAGAAACTGTAATGAACTGACAACCACCCCATTCCCTGTCTCCCTGTGCTGCTGGAGTAGGAGGTAAAGCACAAGAATGAGGCAGAAGGATGATGTTTTTAGGATTTATTTTATATCTCATTATCCAGCTCTGAAATTCTACTAATATCCCCAAGTCTAGTCTGTTTTGCCCATGATGATATTTGATGCTCTTATCTCAACTTGTGGACATTTTCTCTATTTTCTCTCCCTTATCCAGCTGAGAAGGAGAGTGTTGGAGTGGCTTTGGTGGGTGTCTGGCATCCAGCCAGGGTCATCCCACTACAGCAGTCAATATTTATAAGGTAACACTATTTCTTTCTTTGAAAAGAAATATGAGCTCACAGTATGTTTGTGATGATCCAACATATCTAGAGCACTTCAAAGTGACTGCTAACTGATTATAGTCCATTCAGAAGGGTTTATGTTTTACTGACAGGCTTCTTGTCTATTTTTATTTACTCCTCAGCATATGAAAAATTATTTCCCGTTTGACAGATGGAGCACAAAAGATGTGCAGATGATCTGGGATCATGAAATAACAGCCGGTCAGAAAGTAGAAACCAAGCTGCTGCTTCTGCTTCTGCTGCTATGCCCTGACATTCTAAAAACCCAACCAAGTGGCTGAATTCCTGGTGGGGAAAGAAAACAAGAGATGTCAGGCAATGTATCTGAGCAGTAAAAGAAATTTGTCCAAGAATACCAAGACACAGTGCTGCCAAAATAGTTTGGAAATGTATTCATTTTCTATTTCCTATCCAGTTAGATTCCAATATATATTCATAATAGCCTAATACACTAAACTATCCTGAAATAATAACTGATTACATAAATTTCTAAGAATAATTACTCATTTGCTATGGGGTATGACTGTATGAGGCCAAGGCAGAACTTGCTCTTTCTGTTACCTTGAGCTTTAGCTCATTCTTTGCTTCTAACAATAACTAGGCAAAATATATTTTAAAAGGGACCGGAAAAGATGTATCTTTTAAAAAGTAGAGGAAAAATTTCTCATAGAGATTCAGAGTTCTCCTCAATATAATAATTTTGGAGCTGGCCAGCAGCCACTGTGCTCAGAGACAGGCAAGTTAAGTGGTGTTCCCTTGCAAAAATTCGCCTAGATACACAAGCAGGCATCATATGTCTGTCTATCTACCTACCTATCTACCTAAATGCACTCAGAAATCATACCTGAGGTTCTATCTAAAAAAGTTTTATGTTCTGTTAACAAGCTGCTATTGGATCCAGCAGTTTTGAAGACATCTTTGACAACCGGATATCTGCAAGGTGTAAAAAAATGCACAAGGCTGTGTCCTCCCTTTTCCACTTCGTGGTTACCCATTCCTATGGGTTACAGCACTTGTTCAATTGTTCAAACTTTTTCAACTTGGCATTCCTAATTGCTGTTCTCTCCCCTCTTTAAGAGAATTCAGATCTAACTTTTCATTCTCCTTGAACACTGTTATGCAAATTTGGTTTAATCTGTTTGGGCTTTCTTTCTGTTTGTTAGGGTTTATGTGGGTTTTTTAACAACATTTAGTGTAAAACAGTGAGACAGATGTGCAAAAACTGCAGAATTTTCTTGATGTTCCATAACCATTAAGCTAGGGAGTTTGGACTCAAATATTTTGACCTAGATATTTGATTAATGCTATTTGAGATAACCTTGGATATCTGACAGTTTTCAAGTGCCTCGCACAAACACATTTGTCACCCATACGTGCAAGACTTATCTAGATAGTGTTCTATGACTCAGATACAGAAATTTCAGAGTTCCTGTTATCTCCCCCTGGTCTAAAGCAACCTAGAAAGTAGCTCAACACTCTGATTACATCTTTGAGACACTTAAGATTACATAAAATATATATCAAGAATAATAAATAAAAGAGATTTTTTTTAAAAAAAATATAAAGGTTAGTTTGGCAAAAAAGGAGCAATCAAGTTCCATACATATCAAAAAGATCTGTGATTCTGAAAAAAAAAAAAAAATGTGTCATCAGTATGATTGATATATCAGGTGAAAAATAACCAGCATTATAGCTTTTAAGCCTGATGAGCTTTGTATTCCTTATAATCATCTTATCCATTAACTTTGTATTAATTGCAGTGGTTTAAGGTGTTACTTCCATCAGCTGACTTCTACCCTGATACCAGAGGTAATGCTCATAAAATGAGTGCATAAATCCAGTATTCAGCAGGTTCCTGACTGGCATAACTCATAGCATACTAAACCAAACTGCTTGAAAATAATACATCAGGCAGTAAGCAGTAAGAACTGAAGACAGTCACACAGACCCTTCTGTTATGCCTGTTGTAAGAAGAAAACCTCTGAATAAAACACAAAGTAACCAAGTAAAGATGAAAAGTTGGTTAAATATTTCACTGTGGTTAACTATAGCACTCGTCAGGCCAGCCTAC